>CM035430.1:127104419-127119419 GCA_020310875.1 Ceratopteris richardii | reverse complement strand
TGGAGGCATCCTTAGTTCCTTTTGAGTCCGTGGCAACTTGGCTTCTAGATTCTCGCTCCTCCTCAATGTTTGGGTTATTCCTTGCTTTCTTCTCCAAGATTTCCTTAGTCTTGGCTCGAGTTATGGCTGTTAGAACTACTCTGTATTCTTTGTTACTTCTAGAGCACTTGATTTCCTTGGTCACATTAATTTGAGTGATGGTTGAGACTTTATTAGGGTTCTTTGGGAAATGTCTAAACAAATGTTCCTTGCCACAATCATTACAATATCCTTCCTAGACTTGTGGGGGTGGTGGGTTGAAGGCAAATGACACTTCCGAATGAAATGATCTCCACCACATCTATAGCATGGTCCTCTAGGTGCTAGGGGTCTTGCTATGGGTTTGTTTGAAACTAGGGCCCTAGGGGTAGTGTACATGAGATTGGCATATTTAGGTCCATGTGATTTGTCATAGTTCTCATATCCATAATAAGGTTACTCATACGCTTGATCATACTCCAAAAGACTAATGTCATAGGGGTGTTAGTCTTGTGAATTAGGTCTAACTGCCTCTCACATCACCTACCTCACTGAAAACATATGTCATGATACTTGCTACAACAGTAAGCACAAATTCAACCATTTCTCATAGATCCGATGCCTGAACATAATCAGTAGCGAGCCTTGACAAGATGCATCCAATGACAGTATATGGAGCCTTATATGATAAAGGCAGTTCAATTTATGAGAAAAATATTGAGTGTCGGGAAACACCAACTCTTGCTCCATAGCTCACCAAGCTTCACACACACAGGAGAAGCGGTAGATAGCACTTCTAGATACACATTTCAAGCACGAGACACACATACAAGCTCATGGGGAAGAAAATACACAAGTGGGAAGAAGCAAATTCGGAATTTTTAGCTTGTTCGTTCAAAATGGAAAAAGTCTTTAAAGAGTCACCAAGTGACTTACATACATGTGCCCTAAAAATGGTTTTTTCACACAACAGACCGGCACTTTTATTGTAAATCACTAAATTCCTACTAATATACAAAGATAATGTTACGGTCTTCTTGGATTATGCATCTAGAGGACTCTTGTAGAGCATTTACAAAGCTCTTGATGTACTACCATAGAAATTAAAGAAGAAAAATTATGCCCAATTTTGAAAACTTTTTGGGGTCTACTTCTCTCTACTTCTTTCTCTACTGCTTTGTCTTCCTGTACAACACACACACATGCACACACACACAAGGAAAGATAACAAAGATAGCAACAATGGAAGCTTTGATTCTCAATAACTCAATTACACTCTTCAAGAAGCTCTTTCTCTAACTTGCTGACCCAAAAAATGAGCTTTCTAGCTCTTTTTGAGCATTAAATTCTTTAAGGTTAGCACACACATGCAACTTACCATTCTTCTTGGCCACCACTACAATAGGGAACACCCATTTAGTATGCTCAATCACATAAATAAATCAAGCTTCAATCAATCTATCAGTTTCTTCTTTTATTTTGGTTGCATAAGTGTCATTATGTGTGTACGGCTTCTATTAGTGGGCTTGGCATCAACGATCATGGGGATCGTATGAGAGCATATTATCTGATATGCTCCCTTCAGGTTTCTATAGGTCCACACAGACACATCCCTATATTCCCTTAATAAAGCTACAAGCTCTACTTCTTCTTCTTCTTCTTCACTTAGGTCTTCCCCTATGTACATACATCACTCTTCATTCTCTTCGATGGTTACTACAATATTTTTGGCTTTTTCTTTATTATCATGCACTTCTCCTGTGATGGCCTCTCTCTTAGGTATTTATACCAAAATTTTCCATTCTTCAACTTTATATTTCTTAAAGTTCCTTGGTACTTCGAACAATGATTCCTCTTCTGCATGTTTCACTACTTTTCTTTTCTTTTTGTTTTTACGACCTTCACTTTCATGCTTGAATTTATAGTTTTAATGCTTGGGAGAGGTTCTTCTTCTTCTTGGGTAAATACTCCTACATTTTCTAGATAGTCCTACTCCGAGTCAAAGCAACTATCAATCACAATGGAATCTAGATCATTTCCATCCTCTTCTTCTATGACCTCATTAGAGTCACACTCCTCTAGCAAGGGTTTACACATGAACAAAGAGATATCATAACCCTCCTCATCACAATGAGGCATCCACTGTTCTTCATTGATAGCAATGTCCATGGTGGCTAAGATTTCTACCCAACTATGAGGCTCAAATTCCTCATTTATAAAGATCATGGTGTGTAGGATGGGTCTCTAACTAGAGTGGCTCCTTGTGAAATTCCCTCTTCTCTTGATTTTAGGGGTCTTTCCTCTTCCTCTACAAGCTTGCACATCCACAAGCAAGTATCTTCTTGCATCCAAGATTGATCAAAAGAACTTAAAGAATGCACATAGATTGAATACTTTTGCACTTTGTGGATAGGATTCCATTATCTCTGAAGTTATAATCCTTCAAACTGGCCTTGGTTGTGACCCCTAAGTGCTGCAAGTACAAGGATTTGGTTCCCCAATCTTGTACTATTTGAAATTGCCATAGGAATGGTCTTCCTAAGATCATTTCATAGACATTATTTTTGCCAAAGTCACATATAGCAAAGATGTGTTCAAACTCTACTCCACAAGTGGTTATAGTTATCCCTTCTAGCAATCCTTGAGGTCTTTAAATATGGGCCATTTAAAGCTTCATTCTAATTGAAATTGATGTGGGTTTGGCCCCATTGCTTCCAAAAGGAGGTGGTTGCAATCGCAACATCAACACCTAAATCTAAGATAGCTTTGGTTGTGTAACCTTGGTAGGTGATGGGAAGATAAGTATTACCTTCTTCACATTCACTCATGTCTCTTATTTTTTTTAGAGTAATCTCTAGTACTTTTAGCTTATAGCCTAGTTTTAACACACGCAAACCTAGTTCTAGAACCTGATTTGCCACGTGTCTCCACAACTCAAGTTTTACTTTGAGTAGCTCTTCTAAGGTGAGATGAAACTGTACCTTAGTGTTCTTCATGACTTCACTATTTCTTGGAACCAATGACTCTTCATTTCCTATCAATGTTGTGGGAGCTCTATTTTGAAGAGATTCAGATTTCCATGGGCCTATGAATTGCAGACTCTTGTTAAGAATTAGATTCAAAATCTAATCTTTCATCTTCTTGTTGCTCTACTTGGTCCCGTAAATAGATGGAGTGTCTTGGGGAAATTGATCATCAAGATCATCAACTTTAAGAATAGGAGGGGGATTAGCCTTCTCCTTGACCCATTTCTCTTCTTGTATTTACCGCAAGAACTCTTCGCAGTACTATGGAATTGAAAAAGGTGTTCCAAGGTCCATGGAATCAGGGACATAAACTTTCATTGGTGATGAGCTTTCTCTTTGAACAATTTGTTGAGCCTGTGGAGGTAAAGAAACCTGCAGCTTGTTTACCAATTACTCTAGTCTATCTAGTAAGCCCTAGAAATGCAAACCCAATTTGATAATTTTTTTTTTATTGAACAATTGATTGGCCTCTAGCATAGCCTGAGCTAGTTCTACCAATCTCATGGAAAATTTTTGTCCATTCAATCTTTAAATCTGCTATAGGGTAACTCTTGTCTAGGTTTGTCATTGTTGAGCCTTCTCGAAGTCGATCTTGGTAGGTGTTCAACATCATGTCTAAGACTTCTAAGGTTGGATCTGCAAGAACAGACCTTAGTTGTGGTCTATTTACAATGAGGTGGTGGGATGGGATGAAGTGGCACGGATGGATTTTTGATGTGCAAGGGGTTTTAAGATGCAATGTCTACATTTTTTGTTTTTGCGCCTCTCAAGCTCTTCTACTTCGGATAACTTTCTAGCCCAATTACAATTGGCATTCAACCTAGTATCCTTCCAAGTTTTTGTTTTCCTCTTACTAGTCTCTCTTGACTCACTTGGCTCTCGTTGTTCAACTAGTTTAGTCTATTTTAAGGCTTGTGCCCTAGTGACTATCTGTATAGGAGCCATGTTAATGCTGCTTGACCTTGAATCCACCATTAAGCCTACCACATTGATGGGTGTAACCTTGGGCTCACTAGAGGGAGTCCTTGGACAATCTCTTGGGAGATGTTCCTTACCACACTTAGGACAAAAACCTTGTATTGTGATGTTCTGTACTTGTCTTGGAGTTCATGGGTGGGGACATTCATGAATGAAATGATCACCCTGATATCTTAAACATGGTCCTCTAGGGGCTTGTGGTCTCATTTGTCTCAATTGGGGCCTGGGGCTAGGATTCATATACATGACATTAGAATAGCCTGGCTCCCAATTCTGTTCCATAGGTAGTGCCTCATATTGATATGAATAAGTCTGACTATGCTCATATGACTCTATGTAATAAGCTCATGGAGTATCTTCATGGGTGATCAAAACTTCTAGCATGAGGGTCATTTTTTGAGACCAAAGGGGTCATCGACACCAATGCTCTATTAGGGTTCTCTTTTGCCACTACATCCTTAACTAGGATCACATTGGCAAGAGGTGGTGGTTGGTTTCCTAGGACTAGTTGCGGGCCTATATGGTGCCTGATATTGCTATTGGTACTGAGGTTGATATTGTTGTTGTGGCCTATTATATGGTTGTTGGTATTGATTCTGATACCTACACTGTTGGTAAGGTAGTTGATAAGTTTTGCTGATGGCATGCCTATTGTACAGGCAATCTTGATCTATATGGTTTGTGCATTTTCTCTCAATAGTGCAATATGGACTATTAGAGTTTCCTTGGGATTGAGCCATGATCAGGCAAACATTAGCCATGTAGTCTCCTCCATAGTTGTAACATCGTTTCACTGAGACCATCCTAGGGTTATTCTTACTTGCAACTCCTAACTTCTGAGCCACTTTCTTTGCCAATTCTTCTATTGATGCAGATGGTTTAGAGGTGAAACCTGTCGCACTATCCGAGTCTTTATAGATCTTAGAAAGATCTAACTCTTCACCCAAGTTATCCTTTGTTGACATATCAAGCTCAACATGTGATGATCGAGGATGACACATAAAACTGACATGTATAGTGGTCACGCCTATATATGTCAAGGGTACTTCATTGATCTTTACTAGATTTACCTATCGAGAGTGATGAAACATTGTTTTCTTTCCAGCTCACTCATCCGCAGCCATTAGGATTTTCCTTATGTATTGTTCTTTAGATATTGCACTAGATGTATTGTTTTATTAGGTCATTCTTGTACATTCCTTTTATGTAATGGAAGAAAAAGAGGAAAATTACTCTTCCTTGCTTCAATCTATGTGTGAGCTCTCTTCCTTATCTTCTTCCTCATAACATGGTATCAGAGCTAGTGTGGCTGTAGAGAGCTTGTGGAGAAGGTCGATGAGGAAGAGTACGCGAGAAGGCATGGAGAAAGTGTGATTCACAAATAACCACAAATTTCTATGAAAATTGGCATGAAGGTAGAAGGTATTAGATTTCTATTTCACAGCCATCTCGACCTTTGTTTTAAGCTTATAAGGTGGGCCCCACAAAAACACCATGTCAATTTGAAAAAAGGTAACCTGCTTCCTATTTGGCAACACTCAAATATTCTAGATCATGAATCTCAAGTGATCCCGTGTATTGTTGATGCATGAAAATTGTGTTTTTTTGAAATCGAAGTGTCACATCATAGTGCAATAGTGTTCAAGCAAAAGTATTGCTTGTAGTGTGTTTGCACTGTTGTGAATTTTTGTAGAAATGGAAAATGTGGATGGAATGAGTCAATTTATGAGCAATAATCCAGACAAGAAAAACTTCCATGCTTGGAGATCCATAATGACAAATTTTCTAATGGGAAAATGCTATTGGAAGTACATTAAAGGATAGAATGAAAACCCTCCACAATTACCAAAGAGGAATCAGATTTTAGACCAGTTAAGAGCATATGAGGAATGGAATCAAGGAGCACAAAAGTAGCATGATTGGGCACATACAGGATGCCAAGACTCCAAAAGAGGCTTGGAATAGTTTGGTCACATTGTTAAGACCAATACAAAGGCACGAAAATTCCAACTCAAGAACGAGTTGCATACGTTGGAGAAAATGGGTATGTCAGTAAGTGAATACACCCTAAAGAACAAAAGCATATGTGAGTCACTTGCATCTATTGGCGTGAGTGTATTTGTGGTTTAGGAGCTACATATAAGCAGTTTAGAACATCTATTTAGAACAGGGAAAATATTCTGAATTTTGTAGATCTAGTGTCCATGTTGATCATTGAAGGAATGAATCTTGGAGAGGACTCGAACTCCCAAGGAAAATCTAGTTTTGAGTAGGTATTCTACTCTCGTAGAGGACAATGCAGAGGTAGAGGCTTTGGAAGTGGAAGAGGACACAATAGACCAAGGTCAACAACAGAATCATGCAGGAGGTAGAGGACAGTTTTGAGGTAGGGGAAGCCAAAGAGGCCGCAAAAATTTCCAAAGAAATGATTCAAGTAATGATAGTATGATGGAATTGTGGTAAGCCTTGATAGTTTGAATGTGATTGCACGTTGAAGAATCAAAATAACAGAAGGCAACAAAATAGCTATGAATCCAGAAGTGCAGACAATTTTGAGAAGTTGTTCATGGTCTAACATCACATGATGAATACGATGTTTGTTGATGTTTCAAAATCAAATGCTAATGTCTGGTATGTTGATTTAGGTGCTTATAATCACATGACTAGTCATGCATAATGGTTTAGTAGTTTGCAGAAATTGCGAGTTCTTGGATATGTTGAAACAAGTGATGACACATTGCACCCTATCGAGCATAGAGGAAACATAGCACTGTCTATGGAGGACGGGAAGGTAAAACATCTTACTCATGTGCTGCATGTTCAAAATATAACAAAGAATCTGGTTTCTGTTGGATAAATGGTTGACCAGGGATTATAAGTCAGGTTCAATGCTGATGGGCTATATGTAGAAGATTAAAAACAAGATGGAAGATTGATTTCCGAAGGAAACAAAGTGGGTAGGATGTTCACCTTAAATGTGAAAATTCCTGAAATGAATGTAGCCATGTTTGCAAAAGGTGAAGGTGTTATTGCTGATATCGAGATCAGACACAAATGAATTAGACATGCAAACTTGGAGAGGTTGAAATTGATGCAATCAAAGGAAATTATCAATGGACTACCAAATCTCAAGGTTGTAGAGATGCAAAAGGTATGTGCAGCATTTCAATTTGGTAAACAATCAAGAGCATGATTAATGCATGACAAGCATGTTAGTGGGAATGTGCTAGAAATAGTACATACAGATGTTTGGGGTCTTGCAAAGACAACATCTATGGGTGGTTGCAAGTTTTATGTTAGTTTCTTTGATGACCATACACAAAAGGCTAAATGCTGGTCTTTCCATGCTAAAATGTTGGTGCAATTAAGCCCAAGCCTACACACTTGATCACTTCACATAAGTTTGATTTATTAGATTATCATTTGAGAGGCTTCATGTGTACAAAATCTTGTAGCTTTGAGTTTAATTACCCATTGTAAAAGATAAATAAACCCACGAGGAGTTAGGAAGCATCTATTGCATCTCATTTGTAGTTGAAGTCAAGAGAGAATCAATCCTATACTTTAGGATAAATTTTAGGTGGAGATTTGAATTCAAATTCAAATCTTGGCTCCAACAAAAAGCTATAAAACATGAAAAGAAAGTCCCATGTGTATCTCGAGGTTGAGAGATCATTTATATGTACCTTCATTGAGAAGAGGAGCTCATACCATAGCTCACTCATCCCTCACTCATTGAGCAATGTCTTATTGCCAATGACTTTGTAATTTTATATGATTTAGTCAGTACCTGTTCATTACTTCCTACTCTCATATCTTTGTCACTCTCCATCAGAACAATGATCTTGTCTAAGCTGGTTCTCCCAGTGTAGTGCATCATTTCATGTGATTCAAAGCATGAAATATTTAATATACTATCTGCTCTGATCTATTGCTTCTAGTGATCATTAGATATCTATCAAACTTTGCTCATTAGTGGGTGATTGTCAAGGCCTGTAAAAGTCGGGGTGTATGCTCAACTTGTTAAACATAATTCTTTGCATATATTTTATCATTTTAGACGATTCCACTCATCAATGGTATCTTGTTAAGTTAATTGAAGTTCCCCAAAAGGAATTTTACTATTTGCTGCTCTACTCAGAGAATTGAGTAAAATAATGAGCAGATGACTCAACCAAAATAACAAGTTTTGTGCATTGGATCATATGCCTACCTATCTGTTTTGATCCTATCATTTGTGCATCATCTTCCAAGAAACATATATGATCATTTATGCTTATTAGCTAGCTAAAGAGGCCCACAACACTCTCCAACCATTACTTATAGCAGATGTGAAGCAGGTTTTATCTACACCAACTCATCTCTTATGATTATCTACCATCTCCTCCAACATCAATGACATTTCTGAATCACTTGTGTCCGCACTTAGCACGTAGGGATAACCACTAAGTTGTTGTGCCCACAATCTGGTGTATGGTTGACACTAGCCTCAGAAAATCTAATGCTTTGTCTATCCTTGCCTAAGTGCCTATCAAATATGAGGTTCATATGCCTTGGTTATGAGCCCAAAGTTTCCCCTTTATATTGCTCAAATTCCTTTGGAGCCCCCTTTGCTTTTCAATTCAAAAGGAGCTTTGCAACGAGCTATAGAGCTCAAAAAATGGACTTTTGATGAAAAAGTTATGTCAAATCAGGCTCCTGGGGGTCAAAACATGCAAACAAGAAGTTATGAGAATATCACAATTTTGACTCAAAATCGCAATCTTGAGACAGCTTAGAAATCACAATTTTGAGTGGGAATCACGATCTTGAGCAATCTTGAAAACCATGATTTTCACTGAGAATCGCAATCTTGAAACATTAAAAAATTCACAATTTTGAGTGAAAATCACGATCCTGAGAAATCTCAAAAAGCGTGAACTTGACAGAGAACTGTGAAAAATGCAATCCTGATAGAGAATCGTGTTTTTGAGATATCCTGAAAATTGCTATTTTGAGAAGGACCTCAAGATCGTGTTTTTCCTCAGAATCGTATTTTGTGAAAATTGCGATTTTGAGAATGAATTGAAAATCACGATTTTGACTGAAAGTTGTGTTTTGTTAAAATCATGTTTTTGACGTGAAAAATTGTGATATTGGCTAAAAATCGTGTTGTTCTTGAGAATCATGTTTTTGGTTAGGATCGTGTTTTTGAATTGAAAATCGTGATTTTGACTGAAAATCGTGTTTTTTGCGAATCGCCAACAAATCACGCTTCTAAGAATGACCAAAGAATCATGGTTTTTGAGAAACTTAGAGAGTCGTGATTTTTAGCACAATCAAAGAATCGTGATTCTGAGAATGACCTTAGAATCGTGCTCTTTTTGAGAATGGTTTTAGGTGGGAAATTCCAAAAGTGAGAAAATCGTGATTTTATAAAATTTTGAATTTTTCACAGAATCGCGATTTTCCCCAGAGAATCGCGATTTTCTGAGATTTTTGGTGGGAACTTCAAATTTCAAGACTGAGGCCCAAATGTGTAGAAAATTGTGAAAAACACAAGCGCATGCCCTCACAAGCACCCCCTAGCTCTTTCTTGCACTCCCACACATGAAAAATGATATGAAATGGTGAAAATGCACTAAAAGACGAAAACTTTCCATGAAGATGAAGGTGGATGAAGATGGTGATGATGATGATGATGGAGATGAAAATGAAAAATAAAAACCTGAACAGAACATGACTGTTTTTTAACTTCCAATGTTGCACATCCACGATCTTACCATCACAAAGCTTGTCCTCGAAGCTCTCTCCCCCAAAATGGCACCAAAATTTGGTGTAGCTCAAGCATAAGCACCACCTCCTTTACTTGTCAATTCGCGGAGACATGAGGACTGCTATGAAGATCATGAGGGAGTGAAGGCACGTGCGTGAGTGAAAGCACACAAGCATGCAAACACATACACACACACATATGGTAAGAGCAAAGAGAGGAACAATGGAAATCTTTGAGGAGTTCTCTTAGAAAAGCTCAAATCTACAGCAAGCTAACCTCAAAAATGAGCTCTCTAGCTCTTTTTATAGTTTTTTTAGTAGTTTTGGCCTTGTTGAGACCTAGTGTCTGGCCTAGTTAAAAATTAGGTTCCAGGGCTTATTTGAGGGCTCAAGCGGGGTCTAAAAGTTATGAAAATTGGTAGGATGCTACTAGTAATACTCCTTAAGCTTGAGGATTCCTCGGCTTGAACAAAATGGAGTTGCAAAAATGTAAAATGGTATTTACAATGGTTTGAGTGATCAAAATCACTATTTTTGTAGGGGATTCTTCTGAAAATTTGACATACACTTCTTGCAGCTCCCTACTTTCTCCTTCTTCTTGTGTGTCCACTTCTCTAATGCATTCTCATGCCTTGCGCTTGATCTTGAATGCTAACAGAAGTAGTCCTCTATTCCATCCTCCATATCTTCTTCTATCATATGTTTGTACTAGAGAACGATCATGAGCTGGCAATGGATAATCTCAAGCCATTTCAGTTTCTAAACCAGGAGGTAGAGGATTTCTAGAAACCTTTGCTTGTAATTGATGAAGAGCAAGTCCATGACATGTACGAGGTATATTAGCATTATGAGTATGATAATTATTATCATCATCATCATCATCATCGAGAAAATATTCTTGTATATCAACAATACTTTGATTTTGTATATGGTTTTAAAATAAAATAATGACATTAATTTATAGAAAGAATACATACCCAAGCATTATCACATTCACAAGGTGGTGGTGCATGCTCAAAAGTACCATAATCTACCTCATGTTCAATACATTCCAATCGTGGTCTTTGATACGTGCCATAGCAAAACTTACACCAACATATAATATGCTTTTGATAGTAAAATTCATCATATTTCCTATCGAAGGACACATGTGAAGTCGTTGCATTGGTAGGAGGTGGTGGAGTGCCCTCTCATTGATCAGAATATGATTATAACAAGAAAGATATATATGTTAGTTATGTATCTATCAAATATATTTAAAATTAAAAGTTTGATATTGTTGAGCCCATAAAAGTCATATTGGTCAAAGTCAACTATAGTCAAAGTCAACTATGGCCAAAGTCAAAAGGTCAAAGTCAAAGCAGTCAAAGTCAACAAGGTCAAGGTCAAAGTCAACATGGATAAAGTCAAAGTGTTCGAAGTTCAGGTGTCAAAGTGCACAGGTAGTGCACAATTAATTGTTCACAAAGGGTAAATTGGAGAAAGTGGATTGCAGGTTGCAGAGGTATTTCTCTAATTTCCCTAAGGTTCAAAGTGTTTTTAAAGTGTTTTGGAAGGTTCAGATGAACCCTCTCTTAGGTGCACAAGTGAAGAATTAAAAGGAAAATGTGAAGGTATGTGAAGCGGCAGCGTACGCAAAAGTGAAAGTATGTCCCCCAAATTAAAATTTTTGTTTTAGTCTAAAGTCACTACAGGACAAAACAGGGATTCGTTGGCTGCCACTTGAGGAGACAATCTTGCAACTATTCTTGGACTAAGCAAGACTAAGCATGATGAGCATAGTTTAAGTGAGGCAAGAGAGAGAAGTGCAAGAGACACACAGTGTGCGACGCAGAGAAGTGAAGTGCAAGGTGTGCATGAAGAGTGACCAAGGAAGTGTGCAGAGAAGTGCTAAGCTAGTCCCCTAAGGATCCTAAGGTCTCATTGCATTGTGCGCATGCCGATAGAAGGTGTCCATCCCTCCCCCTTATTGGAAGCTTGGTGCAAGGTGTGCACAAGTGCAGGTTTGAAGAAGGTGGAGGTTTGGTTCAGAGGAGTCTAGTAGCAACAAGACCTTGGGTATTTGGTATTTAGTGATTGAACACTCTGTGGGATTTTGCACAAGAGCATTGGGTTGTATTATTGGATGGTATTGTGCATCACCATTGTATTTGTCTTCTTATAATCAATCGAGAGAGGCTTCCAGTGTGTATCTTTCTTCTTGTCTTCCCCTTTTCTCCTACAAACACTCAGATCCCTTCTTATCCAAGAATCCCCCAACAAAATTTGGCATGCACGGTGGGACTCCAAGGAGATTTGAGCATAGGAGAAGCCAAGTGCAAAGGGTAGAAGAGTTAAAGTGCCGACAATACTACTTCAGTTGACTAAGAGGTAAATATTCTTATCAATTATCTCATACTAAAAGGACTATGAAGAGCCCATGACCGCAACGCGGTCCCAAACATTGAGGGTCACCTACAAGCAAACAAAAAGGAAAGTTGTTAGAAGGTCCTCTAGTCCACTATCTTCAACCTCATCAGTAAAGTGCATGGCACGACAGGTAGACTTGGAAACCTTACTATCAAGATTAAATATAAAATTTCCTTCTTTCAAAGGCCTAGCTCAGGAAGATCAGGACGAGGATATTAGAAGGTTTTTGGCACTATGCAAAACTAGAGGCTTAATGGGAAGGGAGGATGCCTTTTTGATACTCTTCCTTGCCATATTAGAAGGGTTAGCAGATAAATGGTTCAGCCAATTTGCTGAGAACCATTTTACAACTTGGGACTTGATGAAAGATGCATTCAAAAATCAATTCCAACATGGAAATACTGCGGAGATCATCATAGAGGAATTAGAAAACTTGAGATTGGATCCAAGTGAGAAATTTCTAGAGTTTTTAACTAGGGCTAAGGAACTAATGGCTAAGTTGCCAGATCCTCCACATGACTTGTTTGTTAAGAAATGGTTAGCTAAGCCACTTCTAGTGACCACCCGATGTGAAATCAAGGAATTAGTGTTGCCTACAGCCTCCATAGAGGAATTCATCAACACAGCTACACGACTGGAGCAAATAAGGCAACAGTATGGAGCAACTTCTTCTCAACTACCATATTCTATAGAAATGGAGGATTTGGTAATCTAGCTAAGGAAGGAGCTGGAGGGCTTAAAAAGGAATAAGCCCCAAAAAGAGGAGGAGAATGTTGTTACTCAGTTGAGGAGGGAGATTGAGGCATTAAAGCTCTAAAAGGAGGAGGAGGCCCAAGCAGAGGAATTGGCTCCGCTGCGACAGGAGTTGCAGGAACTCAAAGGGGGTGGCATCAAGAGTGGACTTTGGTGTACCATGTGCAGCAAGCAAGTCATATAGTAAGTGAATTTCCTTTGTTAAGTGTGACTTGCCAATTATGCACGAAAGCTGGACATGAGGCCCAGGAATGTCAATCAAGAGGAATGCCTACAACAACATATTGGACACAAGGAGGACCCCTACCACCAACAAATGTGATGGCAGCTGCACCGAATCAAGGTAACAATTACAACCCTAGACAGAGGGATAACTTTGGAAATGGGCCTAGGAGGCCAATTATTTGTTTCAGATGTGGAGAATGTGGGCACTATCAAAGTAGGTGCGCTCTCCTAGAAAATGCTGCTATCTTCAACCTATGAACAGCCCATGATCGCAACCCGGTCCCAAACATTGAGGGTCACCTACAAGCAAACAAAAAGGAAAGCTGTTAGAAGATCCTCTAGTCCACTATCTTCAACCTCATCAGTAAAGAGCATGGCAGGAGAGGTAGACTTGGAAACCTTACTATCAAGATTAAATATAAAATTTCCTTCTTTCAAAGGCCTAGCTCAGGAAGATCCGGACGAGCATATTATAAGGTTTTTGGCACTATGCAAAACTAGAGGCTTAATGGGAAGGGAGGATGCGTTTTTGATACTCTTCCCTGCCACATTAGAAGGGTTAGCAGATAAATGATTCAGCCAATTTTCTAAGAACCATTTTACAACTTGGGACTTAATGAAAGATGCATTAAAAAATCAATTCTAGCATGGAAATACTACGGAGATCATCATAGAGGAATTAGAAAACTTGAGATTGGGTCCAAGTGAGAAATTTCCAGAGTTTTTAGCTAGGGCTAACGCACTAATGGCTAAGTTTCCAGATCCTCCACATGACTTTTTTGTTAAGAAATGGTTAGCTAAGCCACTTGTAGTGACCACCCAATGTAAAATCAAGGAATTAGTGTTGCCTACAGCCTCCATAGAGGAGAAGGACTAGACAATCATAGACACACCAGCATGATGCAGACAATTGGTATTTGTATGGAAGAAGAATTTTTGGACAACCCAGAAGCAGATCTAATTGAAGGAGCAAATTTATAAGAAGATGAAAACATGTTGGCTTGGCTCCATGCAAAAGATCCATCTTCCTGCTATGGAATTTTTCCAAACTCAAGTGGAGAGGAAGCATATGAAGAAAAAGAGGACATCATTTAGGGTACTGACTCGAGTGAGACAGTCTCAGTCAAAGGCCATAGAAGAGAAAAGAAAAGAGAAGCTCTTAAGTGCAACAGTGATGAAGCTACTTCAAATCATATGTCAATGGCCACTTTTTTATCGATACTGGTATGGATATCATCTGTTATGTCAATTTTTATGATAGTGAGTGCAGGGCTTTACAAGGATGTGGAAGGAGTACCTGTAAGTCTTTGGAAACAGAGGGTTCCATTTGATGAAGAAGCTGGAATAATGAAATTGAAATTTTGCAGATTAAGCTATAAAGTTGCTAACACAAAGATACAAAAGTTGCAGTATGGAGGAGACAATATTTTACTGAAGGATTTAGGGTACCCCTATCAGATGACCAGTGTGCCCAACAAGAAGACAAAACCAATGAAGTGTAGTAAAATTGGAGATTATGGAGGAGTTTCTCGGGGTCAACATATCAAGATCATGGCTCAAGGCCTATCATCAAGCCAATTGAAGAATTATGGATCACCTGGAACCTGCAAAATTTGTCCAGGTTGTACATAGCCTTCTCATTTCATTTTGCTTAAGTTTTAGTAGTTTTTATCCTTTTTCAATTGTTCTTTGCTTTTTTAGCAATTCTAGCAACCCTTTCATAGTCCTTGGCATAAGTATGATTTTTGGAAATTTTTGGGATTTTTTTGGGGAAAGTTTCAAGCATTTTTAGCATTTTTCTAGAATTTTTTATCCTTTTGAGATGTCATTTTTTGCC
>CM035430.1:126729419-127101919 GCA_020310875.1 Ceratopteris richardii | reverse complement strand
ATTTGCACTTGCACACCTAAATCTGCAAGTAACATCTCTAGCCATGATGCCTCACATGCTGCCATTGACCTCTATACTCAGCCTCTATACTCAATAGAGAAACATTGGGTTGCTTCTTACTACTCCATGTAATAGCTGCACTCCCAAGTGAGAATAGAAAGCCACTAGAAGATGTTCTATCTGGAATGCAACCAACCCAATCTGCATCGATGTATCCATGAACTTGCAAATCTACACCAGCTTCATAAAACAATGCATAATCCAAAATAGCACTCACATAATGTAGAGTGCACCTTAGAGCATCCAAATGTGGCTTCCTAGGGAACCTACATAAACTGACTTTCAAGTCCAACAGTATAGCTTAGATCAGACCTTGTAATTGTGAGCTATATAAGACTTCCCACAATTTTCATGTACATAGTCGCATTTTCCAATGCCTCACCTGATGTAGTATCCCACTTAAAATTCTAATCTAATGGCATAGAAATTGGCTTACAATCAGCCATACCATACTTTTGAAGCATATTCAAGGCATATTGCCTTTGCGACATCCATATACCTGATTCTATATGTATAAACTCAATGCTCAAGAAGTAGCACAACACACCAAGATCAAGTCACCACCTACAATCAAGTCATCAACATAGATAGCCACAATTGCGATGCCATCATCACCCTTCCTTGCATATAGTGAATGATCTGCATCACACATAGAAAACCCAATGGTGGTTAAGTAATCCGCAATCCTTGCATGCCATGGATGAGGAGCTTGCTTCAGTCCATACAAAGCCTTTTGCAACCTGCAAACATATTCTGGATGCTTTGAATCTTCATATCCTTGTGGCTGGTCCATGTATACTTCTTCCTATAACTCACCATGTAGAAAAGCATTCTTCACTTTCATCTGATGCAAAGTCCACCCATTTGTTGTAGTTAATGCAACAAGTGTTTTGGCAGTTTAAATTTTAGCTACAGGGCTGAATGTTGCCTCATAATCAATGCCATAAGTTTGTGCATATCCTTTTGCTACCAAACGTGCTTTATACGTGTTTATGCTACCATCAACATTGTGCTTTACCTTGTAAACCCACTTGTAGCCTATGGATTTCTTTCCTTGTGGCAATTGAACCAGCTTCCATGTATCATTTCCATAAAGTGCAACCATCTCCTCATCCATAGCTTTTTCCCAATCTGCATTTCCAATTGCATCTTCAAAACAAGAAGGTTTAGCATCTTGTATTCCCTTTGTCATGTAGGCACAATGATGAGCCATGTAACTATCATATGTAAATCGTTGTACAAAATTCCGCATCCTCCTAGATCTTCTTGGTCCTGGGTCACTTTTCCTTGTATAATCTGCATGTGCCTTTCTAACTCTTGGAGTCTTCAAAGAGGGCAATACAAGTTCCTCATCAAGACTCTTTTCTAAACCACTTGAATCTCCATCAACGTCTTCAAAACCTGCACATGTGTTATAACCAGTAGAAAGCTTTTCTCTACCTTTTTTGGATGTATTTGATGAATTTACTATACTAAAATTTCCATGCAATCTTCCACTCCATGGATTTGAGTTGGAAATATTGCTTCGTGATGCATCTGGTCCACTCAAAACTTGGGATTCTGCACTTGATTTTTTAGCATTTTCTTTTTCATTTGGTTCAAGGTTCAGTCCTTCTTTGGCATCTACATGGAAGCTTGACATTTCATCAAATACCACATCTTTGCTCACCTTCACTTGTCGTGTTACTGGGTTATAACATTTATATCCCTTTTGTTCAAGGGAGTATCCAATGAAGACACGTTTTTTTGCTTTTGGATCAAGCTTCATCCTCAGCTCATTTGGAACATGTACATATGCAATACAACCAAAAAATTTCATATGTGATAAGTTTGGATTTCTACCTATGAACTTTTCTTCAGGTGTAACTTGATGTACAAAAGCAGTTGGAGTTCTGTTCATAATCTATACAGCCGTATGCATGGCTTCTCCCCAATAACAATGAGGCATATTCTTCTCAACCATCAAGGCTCTTGTTATTTCTGCAACATGTTTGTTTTTGCGTTCAACAACACCATTCTGTTGTGGTGTGTACTTGCATGAAAACTGACGTTGAATTCCATGACTTTTAAGAAAGTTGTTGAACTCATTTGACATGTATTGACCTCCTCCATCAGGACTTAATGTTTGAATATACTTCCCTATGTGCTTTTCCACCATAACTTTAAAATTTTGGAAGTGAGTGAACACCCCACTCTTCTCTTTCATGAAATATACCCACACTTTTCATGTATGGTCATCAATGAAAGTAACATAAAACCTGCAACCACCCATAGATGTGGTCTTTGCAAGACCCCAAACATCTGTATGTACTATTTCTAGCACATTCTCACTAACATGCTTGTCATGTCGAAACGATGATCTTGACTGTTTACCAAATTGACATGCTGCACATACCTTTTGCATCTCTGCAACTTTGAAATTTAGTAGTCCATGGACAATCTCCTTTGATTGCATCAATTTCCGCCTTTGCAAGTTTGCTTCTCCAATCCATTTGTGCCACATCTCTATATTAGCAATAACTCCTGCACCTTTTGCAAACATGGATAAATTCCTTTCATGAATTTTCACATTTAAGGTGAACATCCTACCCGCTTTGTTTCCTTTTGCAATCAATCTTCCATCCCATTTTTATTCTTCTACATATAACCCATCAGCATTGAACCTGACTTGTAATCCCTGGTCAACCATTTGTCCAATAGAAACCACATTCTTTGTTATATTTGGAACACGCATCACATCAGCAAGATGTTTTACCTTCCTATTCTCCATGCACAATGCTATGTTTCCTATATGCTCGACAGGGTGTGATGTGTTATCACCTATTTCAACATATCCAGGAATTGAAAATTTTTGCAAAGTACTGAACCATTCTACATGAATGGTCATGTGATTTGAAGCACCTTAATCAACATACCAGACATTATCATTCAACTTTGAAACACCAGTGGACATTGTATTCATCATGTGATGTTGAACCATGAACAACTTCGTAGAATCATCTGCACTCATGGATGCATAGTTGTTTTGCTGCCTTCTATTATTTTGATTCTTCAACCTACAATCATGTTCAAAGTGTCTAGGTTTACCACAATTCCACCATCCTTTAGTGTCATTACCTGAATCATTTCTTTGGAAATTTCTAAGACCTCTTTGGCTCCCCCTACCTCGAAACTGTCCTCTTCCTCCTGCATGATTCTATTGTTGACCTTGGTCTTGGTTATTGTTTCCTCTTCCACTTCTGAAACCTCTACCTCTACCTCTTCCTTTGCCAAGGTAGAATACCTACTCAGAACTAGATTTTCCTTGGGAGTTTGAATCCTCACCAAGATTCTTTTCTTCAATAATCAGCATAGACACCAGATCAGCAAAATTCGGAATATTTTCCCTGATCTGTATAGAAGTTGTGAACTGCTTATATGTAGCTCCTAAACCACGAAGTCACACTTCCACCTTATTATCATCATCTACATTCACACCAATAGATGCAAGTGAATCACATATGCTTTTGATTTTTAGGGTGTAGTCACTAACCAACATGCTCTTCTTTTCCAATGTATGCAACTCATTCTTGAGTTGCAATTTCCATGCCTTTGTATTGGTCTTGTACAAAGTGACCAAATTGTTCCAAGCCTCTTTCAAAGTCTTGGCATCGTGTATGTGTCCAATCATGCTATCTTGTATGCTAACAGATCACCAATACATTACCTTTAGTGCTCCTTGATTCCATTCCTCATATGCTCTTAACTAGCCTGGAGTCCCGTTTCTTTCTCAAAACGGTGGAGCCTTTTCATTCTCTCCTTTGATGTACTTCTAGTATCCTTTTCCCATCAAGAAATTTGTCATTTTGAATCTTCAAGCATGGAAGTTCTTCTTGTCTAGCTTATCGCTCATAAGCTGAGTCATTCCATCTGCATTTGCCATTTCTATAGCAATTCACAACACTACAAAACACTACAAGCAGATTTTCTGCTTGAACACTATCACACTATGACGTGATAGTTCGATCTCAGAAAAACACAATTTTCGTGTATCAATAGTACACGGAACCGCTTGAAATTCTGGATTTGGACTATATGAGTGTGCGGAACATGTTGTAAGTTATAGTTTCTGAAACTGACCTGGTTTTTTTATGGGTCGCACCTTACGGGCTCGAAGCAGAGGTCGAGATGGCTCCAAAACTTTGATCTGTAAAAAATGAGTGACCCTAAAGGGATAACTCACGAAAATATTTTGAGGTCTTCTACTTTCATGCCAATTTTCATAGGAATCTGAGGTCATTTGTGAATGGCACTTTCTCCACACCGTGTCACGTACTCATCATCGTCGGCCTTCTCCATGAGCTCTCTACAGCCACGCTGGCTCTGATACCATTTCACGAGGAAGGAGATAAGGAAGAGAGCTCACATACACACTCTCACAATCAAAGAGAAGCACACACTCAGATTGAGGCAAGGAAGAATGATCTTCTTCTTCTTCTTCTATTACATAAAAAGGAATGTACAAGAATGACCTAAAAAACAAGAATACAACAAGTGCAATATATAAAGATCAGTACATAAGGAAAAAGCTAATGTTCACAAATGAGTGAGTTGGCAAGGAACAAATGTGCCATCACTCTCAGTAGATAAATCTAATAAATCTCAATGAAGTGTCCCTGACATGTGCCGGCGTGACCACTATACACGTCAGAGAAACAAAAAACTGATATGTGTCATCCTGGATCATCACATGTTGAGCTTGATATCTCAACATATATGTGTGTACATGTACATATGTACATATATATGTGTATGTGTATGAACATATACAAGTGTAGGTATATGCATGTTGTTGAAAGCAGTATGGGCATCCAAGGACTGACTAGACAAGGAAGCCAGCGGAGAGAGTCAGAGCGAGGTGAAGGAGTAAGTAGACAAAACAGTCGACGCAAATCTGGCAGATTGGCCCTTCAAAATTTTCCAAATCAACATCATTATAACAGTGATTCTTATCACTAACAATCATTGTAAATACCATTTCATATTTTTGTAGCTCCATTTTGTGCAAGCCAAGGAGTCCTTGAGCTTGAGGAGCCTTAGAAGTACCTACATATCAATTTTTGTATTTTTTAGACTCCGTTTAAGCCCTCAAATTGGCCCTGGAACCTAATTTTTAACTAGGCCGGACACTAGGTCTGGACATGGCCAAAACCTAGTCAAAAACTATAAAAAGAGCTAGAGAGCTCATTTTTGAGGTTAGCTTGTAGTTGAAATGAACTTGTAAGAGCTTTTTGAAAGTAATCTAAGAACTCCATTGCTTCTCACTCTTTGTCTTGCCGTGTGTGCGCGTGTGTGTGTGTATGTGTGTGCATGTCTGTGTGCTTCTCACTCACGCACTTGTGCCGCCACTTGCTCGAGGTCTTCATACCATCCTCACGTCTTCCCGGATTGACATTAAAGGAGGTGCTACTCATCACTGAGCTACACCAAATTTTGGCGCCGTTGCCGGGGATTGAGCTTTGAGGACGAGCGTGTGATGGTAAGACGTAGATTGGAGACGTTGGCGTTGTAGGTAATTTCTTTACTTTTCCTATTTTTCTCTTTCTTACCTTACCACCATCATCACCATCATCATCATCCCCATCTTCCACCTCCACTTCCATCATCGCGAAAATTTTAGTTTTTTTGACTATATCCTCTTCCTCCTTTCATTTCCTTCATTTCACTTGTGAGAGAGAGCGAGAGAGCGAACTGTTGTGTGCTATTTTCTGCATGCTTTTGGAGTTTCTTGCAGGTTTCAGCTTCATCATCCCCTCCAGCACGCCGCGCAGGTACGGAAATGTGCAGAACTGTCTCGCAGTCGCCGACTCCTGTCGATCGCGATTGACAGAAATTTTCATCTTTTGGTAAATCTGAGTGCACCACAGTGGACTAGAGACCCTGCACACCACATTTCCACAAAATTTTTTGAAAATCTTACAAAATTTCAGTCCATCGCGATTGACAGCTCTATCCATCGCGATTGACAGCTCTGTCCATCGCGACCGACTGCCTGTCCATCGCGACTGACAGCCTGCCTGTCAATCGCGACCGACTGCCTGTCCATCGCGACTGACAGCCTGCCTGTCCATCGCGACCGACTGCCTGTCCATCGCGACTGATAGCCTGTCCATCGCGACTGACAGCCTGCTCTGTCCATCGCGATTGATTGCCTGTCCATCGCGATTGACAGCCTGCCTATCCATCGCGACCGACTGCCTGTCCATCGTGATTGATAGCCTGTCCATCGCGACTGACAGCCTGCTCTGTCCATCGCGATTGATTGCCTGTCCATCGCGACTGATAGCCTGCCTGTCCATCGCGATTGATTGCCTGTCCATCGCGATTGATACTCTGTCCATCGCGATTGATATTCTGTCCATCGCGATTGATACTCTGTCCATCGTGATTGACAGCCTTGTCGATCGCGATTGACAGCCAAATTTTAGCCAATGTTTTTGGGTTTTTTAATTGAAGAGTTGGGCTAATTTTGGGGCATAAACATTTTACTCTAGAGCACATAAGGAGGCCTTAGGAAAACAACTTGGGGAAAACCTGTTGCACAGTGATCCTGTTTGAACCCTGTCTTAACCCTAGAACCCTGAACGGTCATAACTTTTTCATACGAAATCCATTTTTTGAGCTCTAGGGCTTGATGGAAAGCTCGTGGCACATACTACACGCCCTCAACTGTTTTTTATAAAGATAATGCGTTGATTTTCAGCTAGGGTATTTTGAAGTTGACCATACCCAGGGGGATCAAAGTCAGGGGTCTTAAGAATTGTTTTCCTAAAATTCACTATGCAAATTACTATTTGTGCTACAGGAATGAGAATCATTGGTTCTGTCTTCGGAATTTAAATATTAAAGCTAACTTTGGAACTCTACAGATCTATTGAGAGCATCGAAAGGCGTTCTAAGCAAGTGTAAGTGCAAGCTTGGGAACACACTTCCTCGGCATTCAAGGGCAACCAAGCAAGAAACAAAAGGTTGGAAACTTTCAACCCCCTCTGTCAATTCCTAGTTTAGGCTAAGAACGACTAGAGGTAGGAGTAAGTCAGGGCGGCGATAGGCAATTATCAAGTGGAAGCAGACCTAAATTCTCAAGTTCAAGCTAAGAACATAATCTTTGTACTATCGAGAACTTTAAAGGAAAAGAACTTAACGTGGAACGAGCAACTTTAAGTGCGGAACTACACTCAAATATACCTTACGACGTGATATCAGACAAGAATTTTAACACGGGAATCAACTAAAAAGAATCAAGTAACTGATACAAAAGGACTCTGCAACGAGGTTGTACTTGGGCAAAATTGGGCTATTCAGCTAGGCTTATGAACCTTAGATCAGGGCAACATCTAGTAAGGGATAGACAAAGCCTTAGGTATTCAGAGGCTAGTGTCAACCACACTGCTAGGTCGTGGGCCCAGCAGTTGAGCCACCACTCATACTACCCAAGTTCTGAGACTAGTGAATCCGAGATGTCTCAAGGTATGGAGAGACCTACAGGAAGTTCAGGAGTGCCATACTTGCACAGGATAGAAGGCCCTTACAAAACGCAGTTGGAATACCTTAGGACCAACCGATTAGGCGCCAACATCTATGAGGACGTCCTAGGAAGATCTATGGTACAGATTAAGAATCCTGATCAATCCATTGGATTAGAACACCCAGCTGTCAAGTTTGAAAATGGAGCATACTTGGACAAAGAAGGAACCCTATACGTAGTCACCAGTCACCCAGATAGGACGGACGAATTTGGAAATGTGATCCTCGAAGCAGACTTAGGTGACCTGGAGCAAGGAAACATGGGTGCAGAACCTAGAACCCCTCGAGGTAAATCGGTTCTCACTAGGATTATCACACCGGAGTGGATTCCCCAGGATAATAAGAGCATAGATTTGCTCCTCAATGGAGACACTGATGAAGCCTTTTGGAGGTACAAACCTGATCGGCCAATTGATATAGGAACAATCATGATCTATGAGTTTAAGGATCCTGATAGCCCAAGTAGAGTGACCTACTTAGATCACGCTTCGGAGAGGATCTTTGTGGTGACAGAAAATGATAGGCATGCTTACACTTGGAAGGGTGAATTCGTTTTCCCCCAACCAAGATCGAATGTATCCTATGGTCACCCTGGAGCTGGAACATCCCAAGCTCATGGAATGCAAAGAGACAGAAGTAGAGATAGACCAGAAGTAAGCTTTGCCAACCCAGTGGGCAGAGAAAGAACGAGGACGGAAACAAATAGAGTAGAACCTGAGATACTTACAGCTCACAGGAATCAAAGAAATGCGGATGAGTTCCCTCTACCACGACCTAGAGAGCACACAAGGACTTTGAGACCGACTCAGCTAGTTAAGTCCATGAAGAACTACTTCGATGGCACTGGAGATCCATACGATCATGTGGCTGAGTTTAGGCAAGTCCTGAGAGCTGAACAAGTGGAGGAGGTACTGACTAGACAAGGAAGCCAGCGGAGAGAGTCAGAGCGAGGTGAAGGAGTAAGTAGACAAAACAGTCGACGCAAATCTGGCAGATAGGCCCTTCAAAATTTTCCAAATCAACATCGTTATAACAGTGATTCTTATCACTAACAATCATTGTAAATACCATTTCATATTTTTGTAGCTCCATTTTGTGCAAGCCAAGGAGTCCTTGATCTTGAGGAGCCTTAGAAGTACCTACATATCAATTTTCGTATTTTTTAGACTCCGTTTAAGCCCTCAAATTGGCCCTGGAACCTAATTTTTAACTAGGCCGGACACTAGGTCTGGACAGGGCCAAAACCTAGTCAAAAACTATAAAAAGAGCTAGAGAGCTCATTTTTGAGGTTAGCTTGTAATTGAAATGAACTTGTAAGAGCTTTTTGAAAGTAATCTAAGAACTCCATTGCTTCTCACTCTTTGTCTTGCTGTGTGTGCGCGTGTGTGTGTATGTGTGTGCATGTCTGTGTGCTTCTCACTCACGCACTTGTGCCGCCACTTGCTCGAGGTCTTCATACCATCCTCACGTCTTCCCGGATTGACATTAAAGGAGGTGCTACTCATCATTGAGCTACAAATGTGTATATGTATGAAACATGCATGTGCATGTGGATGCATTTCCATTCACATCCATGTGTATGTCCATGCATGCGAATGTACATGCATGTGGATGTGCATATACATGTATTTAAGTATGTGTCAATGTGTGTATGTGTATATGCAACAATGCATGCATGCAAGTCTTTTTCTTTGTTTGTAGAAATGTTTGTGCATATGCATGTGTATGTGTGTGTATGTGTAAGCATATGTGCCCATGTATGTGTGTGCATATATGTGTGTGTATATATGTGTGTGTATATATGTGTGTGTATGTGCATGTGTATATGTGTGAACATGCATCTTCATGTACAAGTGTATATGTGCATATCAATAAGTGTGAGTTTGCTAATTAATGAAAATAACTCAATTCAAATGATATACAAAGAATGGAAATTGTACTTACAATAGTTATCCATACTTTTTGTAAATTCTTGAATAACCTACAATAAAGAGAGAGAGAGAGAGGGAGAGAGGGAGAGAGAGAAAGAGAGAGAAAGCATTCAAAGAGAAAGAGGCAAAAAGGAGAGAAACAGAGAGAGAGAGAGAGAGAGACAATAAGATAGAGATTAGACAAAACAACAATTCAGCAAGCGATTGTGTCAGCTTGTAAGCACACCGCAATTGTGAACATTGGAGAGCTCTTTAATCAGATGCATGTAGATGTCGATCAAAGAGCCGCCAACTTTTCTATTTTTTCTTCAAAAATCCATCGTGTAATTGATGCTAAACCGTTATATATCTGTCTCCAGATAGCATTGCATAAGCGATGCTAAATGTCATTGTTTATGCGATGCAATTTGTCGTTGCTTATGCGATGTTTTTTATATCATCGCTTTAGCGACACTTAAGGTAATCATCAAAATGCACGTTGCTCCACATGTCGATAAGAAAGTTGAAGTTTTCATCATTTAACCAACATTGTGCGCTCGATGCTTGTTGCGACACTTTATGCAATTACATAGCAGAAAAATTTGTCACATTAATTATCGCCATGCACCCATATTCCTTGTAGTGTTCATATCTGGATAATACATACTTCAGTCTAACTATATGAAGTTAAAATGGAGCAAATGGTTGAGTACACACAAAGAAATTGCTTCTCCAAGATCACTGAAATGATGAAGATGCAATAGAGAACAATACACAGAAATGAACTTGAAGAAATTTATCAAATTATGTATGCTAATGAACATATGATACACACGAGGTGTAGTGGACTACTCTTGCATATGTTGAGCTCAAGGTATGCTCAAGGATGTAGCTCAATAGCTCTCAGAATGACTCTGTCTTACGCGTGAGTAAAGACACCTCTATTTATACTCCTCATATGAGTTTGAATTCTAATTTTCTGTCACCTAAAAGTGTCACCACACTTCAATGTTGGTTTAAATTGATTCCTTCTTCCACATGAGTTGTGGGTTTAGCTCCCTAGGTTCACAATATTCTATATATTTCTTGACTTTTACATTTATCCAAAGGTAACTACAGCTATATTGACAAGAAGGTGTTCATATGTGGTCTTCCATGTGAGGTACATGAATTGATGAGTAGTATTGAATACTTAATGAAGCATTTAGGCTTGCTAAATGTGCCAATAGCTCCCCCTCAAGCCTATGATTCTTGATTCTTCACTCCTTCATGATTTTCTATAGACAAATCATTGATTTGAACCTATTCAGTTTACTTCCATCCAATGCCTTTGTCATCATATCTACACATTGTTGATGTGTGGATACATATGAGAGTTGTATTTCTCTACTCATGATCGTTTATCTAGCATAATGGTAGTGAACGTCTATATGTTTGGTACGGGCATGATAGATAGGGTTAGCAGCGAGATCTAATGAACTAATGTTGTCTCCAAGTATGTGTGGAGTAGAAGTATTCAACCCTAAATCTAAATATAGGTTCTTTATCCACATAGCTTCTTGAGTATCATTTGAAAGTCCTTTGTACTCAGCCTCTGTTGATGAAAGAGCAATTATGGGTTGTATTTTTGATGACCATGATGTTGGTGCAAATCCAAGCCATCACACTTGGCTAAACATTGAAGAATATATGTGCATCCATTTGATGGAGCATATGAACACTAGCATGTAATAAATTGATCGTTACCCAATGTAAAAGTGTTTTACATGAAGAGAATCTTGTAAATCCACTAAACTCATGGAGTTAGATGGAATGGAAAGTCACAACTTTACTTAGAGAGAATATCTCCTAGATTAAGGGGATCACTTTTTAGTGAGAGAGCCAAATTTGAATTCAAATTCAAATTTGAAGAAAGCATCTATAAAAGCACTTAGAAATCGTGCAGCAGCAAGGTCTTCTCCCGAATAGAGGATGCTACGCCAAAATTCCTTCATCATATATCTCCCTTTCTCTGCCATGAGAGTACTTGCTATCCTCAACCTTCAGGGTGTTTCTCTCTGTACATAGCTTCCCTCAACTTCTGATTTGTCCAGCCCTCCTTCTGATCAACACCGCTCCCCAATCTCGGGTAACTACCTCTGACTTCTTTAGTTGACCCCCACTTAGAGAAAGAGCCCTGTGTTCAGGTCTCCTTCCTTTTATACTTGTTTCTGCTACCCCAAAGAAATCCTCCAGATGTTGCACCTTCAATTCCTCGATACTATTCTGTCTCCAAATCTGCACTTGCTCCTGTCCTCCTCAAATTGGTCGATGATGCCCCTCCCCGAACTGTCATTCTTCCTTTGCCCTCAAATTCCACTTTCACAGATGATTTACAAAGACTTTAACTGCTTAGAACTTGGTGATGACTACCAGCCACTTTCCTCCATTAGCTTTTCTACGAAGACTATCGTTGTGCTTCACTTCCTCTTTCTTCCTTCAGACCTTCATTGAATGAATCGCAAGTACTTTGCTGATCTTAGGCTTTCTTCTGTGATTGAAAGGCATCCATAGTAAGGTAGTGTATAGCTACAAATGGCTTCGACAACCTGTAGAAGAAATTTAAATGCGAGGGAAGAATGCCACAAGAAGAAGCATCATTGGTGCTGCCCTAATGACAATCCCCCAACACCAGATGCTCGGATAAACGACACTCCTCCTTGATCAGATCGGGAGCCTTCAGCACCCGATGTACCTGCACTTGATAAAAAAAAGAAGTGCCCTTTCCCCCATTGAGCTTCTCAATTCCTTCGAGTCTCCTCAGCTTTTCCTCTTGAAGCTACGCTTCCCCCAGGGAACTTATGCACTCATAACACGAACAAAGATCTCTTGTGATCTTGCCATAGCAATTGATGCCCTTTTTTCTTCCACCTCCACAGACCACATAGGGGAAGCAGCCCCTGAATCCTCCTCAACATCTACCCAGTAGCACCCACTACCTCCTCCTCGTATTTCCCCCCCCCCCCCCCCGAGACAGTGATAGCACCCCCTTTTACTGGGTGACCCTCCAGAAGCAAACAAAAACCATGACTCCCCGCTCCTCCTTTGGCTTAGACTCCTCAGTTCATAACAGTCCTCTCTCCAGAATGCGAAGAGCAACTTCTCCTCTGTCCATGCGGCCCCCAAAAAACAGCCATCACCCTTTTTGATAGCCTTCCAAAAATAACCGGCCTCCCCAGCACTTCTCTCTACACCAAAGTGACAAAAAAAAAGAGAATAAACAGCCAAAGAACTGTAGACCCCTCTTTTCCTACGCACAAAACGGAAAATCGGCCAGCTTTGGTTTTTTTCTCTGACGATTAAAACATCATAGCAATGCCAAATACTATGCAGAGGTCTGTAGTGCCTTCTAGCCTAAGACAATCAAGCTCTAGATAAGACAAAGCCTTTGCTGTTTTAATTGAGCGATTCCCAGACCAATCGGATTCTTCATGCAGTCTATGTGAAGAAGATAAATCTTCAGTTGTTCCACTATTTTCCAAATGTTTTACATCCCCTATCCTATTAAAATGAACGTTGTGCATCTCATATGTCTTCACCCCATCCGAATTCTTCAAGCTCATCCAATCCTGAGATAGAGCAATCCTTGGACTAGATAAACATAAGTTGGAGGACGGGGGTTCTGAAAATCTCGTGGAGGAAACATCCTTCTTTGCCTCTGCCATCAATATGCACTCCTTCTGATAAAGCCTATGCAGCTCATGTAGCATTTCCTTGAATATGGATTCATGTTGAAGCATCGTGTGCTTTACAGTTTTCACATTACGTTCTGGAAATTGCTTTAATGGTTGATCGCTCGTCGGTAGAACATTTGTTTGCCTCTATGGTTCTGCAGCAGGGACGGGGACTGCATCAGAAATTGATGGGAGGGCAAAGGCTTCATCAGATTTTGTCCTTGTGTATGCTCTCCCTCTTTTGTTAGATAGCAAAACCAGAGAGATTTTGTCACCCCCTTTGATGTTAAAGCCCATTGCCGCTCCCTTGACAACATTCCTCTTTGACCAAGAAAGTGCCATATAGTCCTCAAATACCTCCTATCAACCATTTGCTCGACTCTTCAAGTACTTGCACTCAAACATATTCTCCTTCCAAATAGAAACATATTAGTGCATAAAAACCAACCAATTCATGAGCTAACACTCAACCACTTAAGATTCCTTTAACTTTTACATCAAGTAAAGACTTCAAAAAGTTACAAGATGTAGTTCACAAGTGAACTTTACATTATCTTCATTTTAAAGCTTCTTCTATGACGTTGTGGGACTCAAGCCAATACTTAGCTTGTCATAGACTTGCTCCAACATGTCCCCCTCAAGCCAAGTATGCTTGAGGTCTTCAATCTTCCAAGATTACCTGCAAACCAACCATGGCTTTGAATTTGCAAAGCTTTGTACCATCCAATGCTTTGGTAACAATATCTGAACATTGTTGATGAGTGGACACATATGATATTTGAATCTCCTTGCTCACAATCTTCTCTCTTACATAGCGATAATGAACGTCAATATGTTTAGTCCTTGCATGAAAAATTGGATTAGCAGTTAAGTGAATAGAACTCATATTGTCACCAAATATATTTGGAGTTCCAATCTCCAAACCAAGATCTTGAGTAGCTATGGCAAGACCTCTGTATTCAGCTTCAGTAGAAGAGAGAGCAATTGTGGGTTGCTTCTTGGATGACCATGAAATAAGTTTTGAACCTACAAAGGTAAGATAACCTCAGGTGCTCCTTCTGTCTTCCTTGGAGCCAACCCAATCTCCATTAGGGAACAATTTCAAACTTAAATCAGATACATAAGGGTAATATAGCCCCTCATTCATGGTCCCTTTGAGATATCTGAGTATCCTTTTGGCAGCCTCCATGTGAGGTTTCGTGGGTGTATGCATAAATTGACTTAGCACACTCACATTATAACATATATCAACCCTTGTCAATGTTGCATAATTCAAACTACCCACAAGGCTTTGATAACCTATCACATCTTCTATGAGTTCACCTTCATGTGAGCTCAATTTATGATTAACCTCCATTGGAGTACCTGCAATCCTGCAATCTTGCATCTTGAATTTCACCAACATGTCTTTAATGTACTTTCTTTGAGTAAGAAACAAACCATGATCTCTGTAGACAACTTCCAATCCTAGGAAGTAGGTAAGTGAACCCAAATCACTTATCTTGAATTCTTCTCTCATCTCTTCTTTGATTCTCTTCATGCCATCTGTATCATTTTCTGTAAGTATAATATCATCTAGATACACACACAAATAGATGACTTCAGAATTACTCCTTTTTATGAATAGTGATGGATCTGACTTGCT
Source organism: Ceratopteris richardii (assembly GCA_020310875.1). Taxonomy (NCBI): domain Eukaryota; kingdom Viridiplantae; phylum Streptophyta; class Polypodiopsida; order Polypodiales; family Pteridaceae; genus Ceratopteris; species Ceratopteris richardii. The sequence goes on along the minus strand of CM035430.1, from coordinate 127,087,025 downwards.
AGGTTGAAATCCATTGTCTTGCAAGAAGAGACAAGCCTGTGGTTCCAAGTCGTTGGGGCTTGTTTGAGTCCATATAAAGCTTTATTAAGTTTACACACATAATCAGGATATATGTGGTTCTCAAAACCAGGTGGTTGTGCCATATATACCTCTTCTATTATCCATCCGTTAAGAAATACATTTTTTACATCCAATTGAAGTGTCTTCCAATTCTTGGAAGAGGCAATACTAAGCAAAACCTTAATAGTAGGCATCTTTTCCACAAGAGAGAAGGTCTCCTCATAATCAATTCCTTGAGTTTGTGCAAAGCCCTTTGCCACAAGCCTTGCCTTATACCTATTAATGGAGCCATCTGAGTTCTTCTTCAATTTGTAAATCCACCTTGAGCCTATCACCTTCATTGATGGAGACTTGGGAACCAATTCCCAATTGTTATTCTCCTCAAGAGCTTCAATTTCTTCTTCCATTGCATGCCTCCATTCTAATTTCTTCTTTGCTTCCTCAAATGTTGAAGGTTCCTCTTGATTTCTGTCGTGTGCTAGATAGATTGAATGTTTAGTGACTAGAGAAGTATCAAACCCATACCTTTCTGGCTTTCTTTTCTCCCTCATGGACCTTCTTAGGCCATGATGTGATGATTCAGCCTCTTGTCCAAGTTCTTGCCTTTTTGCTTTACCTTTAGACTTCCACATTTTGATTTGTTCATACTGAGTTGCTTCATCATCTTTTGAGGTATCCTGCTCTTCAACTTTAGAAGAATTATCCTTAACAAGTTTTGGAAAATCTTCTTCAAGATCATAAGGTAGGTTAACCTTTCTATATGAATCTTCATACCAAGAACTATTCTCATCAAATACCACATCTCTACTCACCAAGAATCCTTTGGTTGTTGGGTTGTATAATCTCTAGCCCTTTTAATTGTTGTCATATCCAATGAATACACACCTTTCTGCTTTGGGATCAATCTTGCCTCTAACATGTGAAGGAACATGAGCAAAAGCAACACATCCAAAAATCTTACAATGATCCAAGCTTGGTCTTCTTCCATTCCAAGCCTCATATGGTGTCATGCCATCAAGTGATTTTGAAGGTAACCTGTTAATTAAATAAGTGGCTGTGGATAGAGCCTCAGCCCATAAGTAATTAGGTAAGTGCTTTTAATTTAGCATAGACCTTGCAGCTTCAACAATTGTCATATTCCTTCTTTTTGCCACTCCATTTTGCTCAGGAGTGTACCTTGTAGTGATCTCTCTTTTGTGGGAGAAGTACTCTCCCCCTCCATCTGACCTTAGCCTTTTTAGTGTTTTACCTGTTTGATTCTCCACAAGAGCCAAATATCTTTTGAAGCATGAAAAGACTTCATCTTTGTGTTTCATAAAGTATAATATAGTCCACCTACTTCAATCATCAATGAAGGAGACATAATACCTGGATCCAGATATTGAAGCATCCTTGCTCAGTCCCCATACATTTGTATGAACTAACTCCAAGAGATCTCCATACATATATCCTTTCTACATATATCCTTTCTTCATGAATGCTAACCTGTGAGACTTTCCAAATTGACATGCACTACACTTATAAATCATGTGTTGTTTTGACAAGTTAGGGAGTCCAAGTACACTTTGGTCCCTGCAAATTTTCTTGAATGATCTTTCACCAATATGTGCTAACCTTTTGTGCCATACTTCCAATTCTGTGAGTGTCTAACTACCATAATTAAAGAGAGCAATGTTTCTAGTGGCTTGTAATTCAAATGTCAACATTCTACCCGTCTTTTCACCTTTTGCGATTCTCCTGAATCCTTGACTTGGATCTTCAATAAATGCTCTTGCTTATGTAAACCTGACTTGCAATCCTTTTTCTACTATCTGCCCAACACTTATCAAATTCTTTGTAATGGTAGGGACATAGAGTACCTTACTTAGTAAGTTGATGTTTGCATCAGTTGCTTTGACATTTCCTATTTTCTCCACAAGGTGTCTTGTCTCATCTCCTATTTGTACGTCATGCTTGTTCCTTAGATCTTCTAAATCTGATAGGAGTGCCACATTTCTTGCCACATGATTGGAACAACCTGCATCTATGTAGAAAACATGCTCATCAGATTCACCTTCTAGCATGGCTACATTGATGATTAGCAATGAGTCCTCTTGATTTGAGTCTTCTGTGTAGATTGAAGTCTCTTCTTCCCCTATTGCCTCCTTGATAGTTTGAATGGTTGTAATTGTTGTGGTTGCCATGGTAATTATTGAACCTTCCTCTTGAGTAGCCATAACTTCCTCTATTGTAGCATCTGCCTCTTTGATTCCTGGAATTCCTAAAGCAATTTTCAATTGTATGATTAGTTAATCCACAAATAGAGCATGAATTAGAGTCTTGGGATCTCCCCCTACCTTATCTTCCTCCTCTGCCTCTACCTCTACCATGTCTTCCTCTACCTACATAGTTAGCTTGATGTGTACCTGCTTCATCATCCTTTTTCTTTCCTCTTCCTTTGTTTTCTTTGGACTTGCTTTTATCACTATACAAAGCTGAAGATTGATTACCTTTGGAGCTTTCTCCATTCTTGATAAGCTTAGCCTCGTGAGTAAGTAGTTCTCCTATGAGTGTGTTGAAATCTGGTACATGCATATCCATGTATAGATCCATAGCTATGGTGAATGCTTCCCACTTGTCATCTACCTTCAAGCCATTGATGACCTGCCTTACTATTTGCTCTTCATCTATTACCTCTCCAATGCTTCCCAACTGATCTGCTATGTCCTTGAGCTTTGTGACAAAATTAGTCACATTTTGTTTGGTAGCTTTCTTGAGAGTTGTGAAGTCTAGCCATAGTTGATGCTTCCTGGCCTTTGTACTTGAAGAGAAGAAGGCTTCAAGTGCATTCCACACTTCGTGAGATGTTTTATAACTTCTAATGTGAGGCAAAAAAAATATGAGATAGAGTTGAGGTGATAAGACCCTGCAAGTGCATCCTTGGAGCACCATGTGCTCAATCTTTCTTGCTCTTCTTGTGTTGGTTGAGTTTTGTTCTTGAAACTTGGAATAACTTCATCTCCAGCTATATAACCATATAAATTCCTTCCTTGAATACAAGCTTCCATCCTTAATGACCAGGCTGAGTAGTTACCTCTATCCAATTTGTTAATTGATGAAGGAAATCCATCTGCCATGTTGTCCAACCTTGCTTTGATACCACTGTGAAGAGATGGATTTGTAGTTGATGATGATGAAGTGGTGCTGCAAAAACTTTGCACTACACCAGCCAAATGGACTCTAGAGATATGTGGTGGGCCCTTTTAACTTTCCAAAGGATGTATTAGACACACAATGTACCTTGGAAGATCACTCTCAAAAAGTTGAATCAAAACAAATAATTTGGAGTAGATTCAAGAGCCAAAAACTTGCTATTTATGTTCATACACCTATCCAAAGTTTTGAACAATTCTCTGGTCATAGCAGCAATTAACTTAATTCCTTTTGGGGAACTCTTATAAACTTAGTAAGCTAACAATCATGAGTGATTTGATAAAAAAGATGAACTACACAAAGAGAAACAAACTTAGCAGGTCATAGGATGACCCCGATTTTCCCGAGTTGCAACAATACTCAGACCCATGATTAGTAAAATGCAAATATTGCAAGCTTCAAGACTCCAATAATTATGAAATTCTGTAGGCATATACTAGATAGTATGCTTCTAACAAGCTTTAAAGCATAGAAAATAGTGAAGTACACACTGACAAATAGCTCTGACAAAATGACTATTATGAGAGAGTGCTGGCAGAGAAGAAGAAATTGAGGTGACATAGTTGACTTAAAATGATCATAACTGAAGATTGAAACATCCAATGCAATGAAAATTGGTGAGCATACCAAGTTAAATCACTGAAAAGGATTCACCAAGCTTAGAGAAATCATCTCTGCAATCTGACTCAGAAAACTGAGAGATATTGTAGTGAATAGTACAGTTCACAAGAACATGAAGATATGAACTCAAATGATCATGAAAATGAAAGTATATTGATTGTAAAATACAATGGACTTACTAATACATATGTGTGCCTTAAAATCACACTTTGATATGGCATAAAGCTCAGATCTTGGAGGTCTTCACTTAACCACGACTAAACCTGCCATGTATTTATAGTTGATCTTGGGAGCCTAACTTCCCACAATCACTCTTCAATCTATTTGTGATTGATTTGATTCTCCAACTACCAGCAATCACGAGTTCGTGGCTTTTCTTTCCTCTTTTGATCAAGTGGGCTCAACCACATAAGATTCCTTTAACTTTTACATCAAGTAAAGACTTCAAAAAGTTACAAGATGTAGTTCACAAGTGAACTTTACATTGTCTTCATTTTAAAGCTTCTTCTATGACTTTGTGGGACTCAAGCCAATACTTAGGCTTGTTATAGATTTGCTCCAACAAAAACTTTCTAGAGAGAGAATATAAAAACTTATTGCTACAAAATTTTGTAGTCATGGGTATTTTTAGCACACAATTTTCAATAATTTTTAGGTTTAATTCTTCAAATGCATTTTCACAGTCATTATTCCATGTGAAGTCTCTATTTTTCTTTGTCTATTCTGTAAGAGGATTTGCAATTTGAGAGAACTCCCTAGTGTGTGCCCTCTCTCACAAGTTTGGATGTAGTCCAATCAACTATGCTTTGAACTTTCTCACAATCCTTCTTGTAAAATTTATGCTCTCTAATTTTTTGTAAAGTCTTCTTGACATGCAATGCATGTTCATCATCATCCTTAGAATACAAAAAAATATGGTCAAGAGAGTCTAAAATAAATTCATCGAATATTCATGAAACAAATTATTCATCAAACACATAAATGTGGCAAGAGCATTTGTCATAATTACCATACCATGTTCTAAAAGTGTCTTTGGATATGTCCTCAGACTTTACTCTAATTTGATGATACCCTGATCTTAAGTCAATTTTGGTGAATACTATGGCACCACTCAATTGACTCAACAATTCATTTATATGTGGAAGTGGATACTTGTTCTTAATGGTTTTCTTGTTCCATTCCCTATAGTCGATACAAAGTGTGTATGAGCTATCTTTCTTTTTGTAAAACAAAATAACTGCTCCCTAAGGTGAAACACTAGGTCTTATCAACCCCTTCTTCAATAGATCATCTAGTTGGAGCTTCAACTCTTCCAATTCATCATTATTGAACCTATAATGTGCTCTAGAATAAGGCTCGCTTCCTCGATAGAGGTCTATAACACGGTCAATTTCTGTAGGAGGAGGCATGTCTAATAGATAATCACAAAATACATATGTGCACTGATCTTAACAGTTTTTGACATATTCGCATATTTCTTCTTCTTTCTTCTTCTCATTGTTGGTAGATTTAGCAAGCCTTGATGCTTGAACAAAAGTTCAAAGGATTACTTCATGATTGAGCTTGAGCGTTCATAAGTCACATGTGAACATCTCTTGTTAAAAGTTTGAGTTTAACTCAAGAAACATGTAAAATAGAAAGCCTCAGAGAATCTCATAACTTTACGAGTTGTAAATCACAACAACCAAGTGATTGGAATCAAATTAATTAGGAGGCTAAAAGATAGGACCACTTTTAGGTGGAAGATTCCAAATTCAAAAATTGAATTCTTCTATAAAAACCCTTGATTTTAGTCACCGGATATGCAAGCAGAAGAAGGTCACATTGAGCTTCAAGATTGTGAGCACACCTTGTCCACACATGTATGAGTAAGCCTACAACATCTCCTTGTATCATACAATCATTACAATATACATTTTGATTCTCATTATGCAACTATCTCATGTTCACTACTGTCTGCTGCTACACTCTCATTTGCAGTCAACTTGTATTGAGGAGTTCTCTGCGTATAATTACTATTTTGCTGTGAATCGAATTGCTACATGTAGCCTAGACGTTCTAGTTCTATGCTATCAATTTTCATGTCATTTGATTCTGAGATCATTGAGATATGTTCATTTCATTATGCCTATGTCTATAGTCTATCATCCTCCTAAAAGGTCGGGATTACACCCCTAACTTCTTAAGATTAGTTCTCAGCTTATACTTATCCTAAATTAGTGAAATAACTTCCTATAACAAGCTTAGGGGTCCAATTAGATATGGCTAAAAGCTCTTGGGTCAATTGTAATAATTGAGTGAGCACTGAGTGAAACACTGAGCAGGTTACAATCCATAAATAGCAAGTTTTTAGAACTCTTCAACATTGGAAGTAGTATGTTTTGATACAACTATTTGAAGGTGATGCTCCAAGGCACATTATGGGTCCTAATGCATATTTGGGAAGCTGAAGGTGCCTACTAAGGTAATATGAAGTAACATTGGCAGGTGTAGATCAGGATTTGTGCAACACCAGCTCATTTCTGGAGTGTATCCAACCATCTCCTCACAGTGGTATCAAAGCTATCATCAACTCAACATGGGAGATGGATTCCCATCATCAATTGAAAAATTGGATGGAGGTAATTACTCTGCTTGGTCTATTAGAATGGAAGCATATCTACAAGGTAGAAACCTTTATGGTTACATATCTGGAGATGAGTTAATGCCAAATCTTAGAAGCAAAGGGCAACCCACTCAAGAAGAACAAGAAAGGTTATCAACATGGTGCTCAAAGGATGCATTGGCCAGGTCATACCTTCTTAACTCAGTTTCTGATTTCTTACTCCCACATATTAGAAATTGTAAGACATCACAAGAAACTTGGAATGAACTTGAAGCATTCTTCTCTTCAAGCACTAGAGCCAAAAAGAATCAACTGTGGATGGAGTTCACAACACTCAAAAAGATGCCCAAAAAGAATGTGACTGATTATGTCACTAAAATGAAGGACCTAGCTCATCAACTTGGAAGCATTGGAGAAGTCATTGATGAAGAGCAAATTTTGAGACAAGTGATCAATGGAATCAAAGCAAATGACAAATGGGAAGCATTTACTACTGCAATGGATCTATACATGGACATGCAGGTACCTCATTTCAATACTCTATGGGACAATTGTTTGCTCATGAAGCCAAGCACTCAAAAGGTAATCAATCCTCTACCCTATACACTGATAAGAACAAGAGTAAAGATGGTAAAGGTAAAGGCAAGAAATCTGATGATGAAGCTAGTACCTCTCAAACTAACTTTGTAGGAAGAGATAGAGGTACAAGAGGAAGAGGCAGAGGAGGAAGACAAGGTAGGGGGAGATTCTAAAGCACCTCTACATGTGCCATATCTGGATTGACTAACCACAGAAATGAGAATTGTTTTAGGAACCCTAGAAATAAGAGAGGAAGAGGCTTCAACAGAGGAAGCTATGGAAGAGGAAGATCAAACAACTTCAACAACTATAAGAACAACTACAACAATTACAATAATCAAGGAGGGTATAGAGGAAGGAGAGACTACAACAATTATACTGAAGAGCAGGGACAAGAAGACTCACTTTTGTTAATGAACATGACCATGAGGCAAGGTAAAGCAGATGAGCATGTGTTTTATATAGATTATGGTTGTTCAAATCATGTAGGAGGAAATGTGGCATTACTATCTGACTTGGAGGATCCAGGGAACAAGCATGAGGTTCAAACAGGAGATGATACAAGGCACTCAGTTGAAAAGATTGGGAATGTGAAGACCTCAGATGGAAATATGAATCTACTCAGTAAGGTATTGTATGTACCTACCATAACCAAGAGCTTGTTAAGTGTTCGACAAATTGTGGAAAAAGGTTTGCAAGTAAGGTTTACAAGAAATGGAGTATTTGTTGAAGATCCTCAACAAGGATTCAAGAAGATAGCCAAAGGAGAAAAGACAGGTAGGTTCTTTACATTTGAAGTGTAGGATACTAGAAATATAGCACTTTTCAATTATGGAGGACAAACCTTATCATAATTAGAAATGTGGCACTAAAGATTAGCTCACATAGGAGAAAGGAGTCTAAAACAAATCTGCAGGGATCAGAGTGTGCTTGGATTGCCAAATATATCCAAGCAACACATGATATACAAATGCAGCTCATGTCAATTTGGGAAGTCTCATAGACAACCATTTATGAAGAAAGGGTACATCCATGGTAATCTATTGGAGCTACTCCACATAGATGTTTGGGGACCTAGCAAAGACCCTTCAATCTCAGGATCCAGGTACTATGTATCATTCATTGATGATTGTAGCAGATGGACCATACTTTATTTTATGAAACACAAAGATGAAGTTTTCAATTGCTTCAAAAAATATCTTGCTCTTGTTGAAAATTAGACAGGGAAAAAATTAAAGAGGATAAAGTCAGATGGAGCAAGAGAATACTTCTCCCATGAGTTTGATGCATATCTCGAAGATAGAGGCATCAAAAGAGAAATCACCACCAAATATACTCCAGAGCAAAATGGAGTAGCAGAAAGGAGGAATAGGACCATTGTGGAGGCAGCAAGGTCCATGATCAATGAGAAGAAATTTCCCAACTATCTATGGGCAGAGGCTGTATCCACAGCCGCGTACCTTATCAATAGACTTTCATCGAAATCATTGGATGGGATGACAACATATGAAGATTGGAATGGCACAAGACCTAGCCTAGAACATTGTAGAATTTTTGGATGCATAGCACATGTTCCATCACAAATCAAAGGTAAAATGGATCCCAAGGCAGAGAAATGTGTATTCATAGGTTATGACCTTAATAAAAAAGGATACATGTATAATCCAAGTACTAAAGGTTTTATTGTAAGTAGAGATGTTGTCTTTGATGAAAACAACTCGTGGTATGAAGATGATTGCAAAAAGGTCAAGCTACCTTATGACCTAGAAGAAGAATTTCCCATAATTCAAACGGCAACTAATCAACAATATGAAGATTCAAGTGATTCTGATGATGATCAGAGAACACCAAGGAAGAACTTCAAGGTATGGAGTAACAAAGGTAAAGAGAAGATGCATGACTTGAGGGATATTGCAGAATCCTCTCAACAAACAATAAGGAGATCAACTAGGGAAAAGAAGAAGCCAGAAAGGTATGGATATGACACCTCTTTAGTCACTAAACACTCAATCTATATTGCTCAAGATATCAACTCAGAAGAACCATCAAACTTTGAAGAAGCAAACAAGAAACCTGAATGGAAGGAAGCAATGGAGGAAGAGATAGAAGCACTTCAAGAAAATCAAACTTGGGACCTAGTTCTCGAGAACCAATCCATGAAGATCATTGGATCTAGATGGATATATAAGCTAAAAAAGAATTTTGATGGTTCAATAAACAAATACAAAGCAAGACTTATTGCTAAAGGGTTTGCTTAGACCCAAGGGATTGATTATGAGGAGACCTTCTCTCTTGTGGCAAAGATGCCAACAATCAGAGTTCTCTTAAGCATAGCTACTTCAAGGAAATGGAACATCTACCAATTAGATGTAAAAAATGCTTTTTTGAATGGTTGGATTTTAGAGGAGGTGTACATGGCACAACCTCCTGGATTTGTTGATGAAGAACACCCTGAGTATGTGTGCAAACTTAGGAAATCTCTCTATGGTCTCAAATAAGCACCTAGAGCTTGGAATCATAGATTGGTTACATTTTTGCAGGACAAAGGATTCAAGATGAGCAAGGCTGATTCTTCACTTTTTACCAAGAAGAATAACTCTAAAGTTATATATCTATATGTGTATGTAGATGATAGTATCCTTACAGGTAATGATGCAGATGGAATCAAGAAGATCAAAGCCCAAATGAAGGAAGAATTCAAGATAAGTGATCTAGGATTGCTCACTTACTTTCTTGGATTAGAAGTTGTCTATACAGATAAAGGGATCTTCCTTACTCAAAGGAAGTATGTTAAAGATGTAATTGCAAAGTTCAAGATGCAGGATGCTAAGGTTGCAGGTACACCCATGGAGGCCAATCACAAGTTAAGTGCTCATGAATGGGAACCTATTGAAGACATTACAAGCTAACAAAGCTTAGTTGGAAGCTTGAATTATGCAACCCTAACTAGGGTAGATATATGCTATGGTGTAAGTGTGCTTAGCCAATTTATGCACACTCCTAGAAAGCCTCACATGGATGCAGCAAAAAGGATATTGAAGTATCTAAAGGGAACTAAGAATGAAGGATTTTATTATCCTTATACTTCTGATTTAAGTGTGAAATTATTCACTGATGCAGATTGGGCAGGATCAAAAGATGATAGAAGAAGCACATCTAGATATTTATCTTTTGCAGGCATAAAGCTCATTTCTTGGTCTTCCAAGAAACAACCCACAGTAGCACTCTCTTCAACTGAAGCTGAATGTAGAGGATGGCAGGATGGCAAATGCAACTCAGGAGGCAATGTGGATCAAGACCCTATATACAGATTTAGGGTTAGAGTTTGGCACTCCATACATATTTGGAGACAACATGAGTTCCTTGCATTTAGCTTCTAATACTATCTTTCATGCTAGGACTAAACACATAGAAGTCAATTATCACTTTGTAAGGGAGAAAATAGCAAGCAAAGAAGTACAATTATCTTATGTGTCTACACAAATGCAATGTGTAGATATGATGACCAAAGCACTTGATGGAAGCAAATCAATGATTGGAATGCAAGAAATACCTATGAATTGAAGACTCAAGCATCCTAGGCTTGAGGGGGAGCTGTTGGTACATTTGGCAAGCCTTGATATTTGACCAAAAGTTCAAAGGATTACTTGATGATTGAGCTTGAATGTTCATAAGTCACATGTTAAAATCTCTTGTTAAAAGTTTGAGTTTAACTCAAGATAAATGTAAAAGGGAAAGCCTCAGAGAATCTCGTAACTTTATGAATTGTAAATCACAACAACCAAGTGATTGGAATCAAATTAATTAGGAGGCTAAAAGATAGGACCACTTTTAGGTGGAAGATTCCAAATTCAAAATTTGAATTCTTCTATAAAAAACTCTTGATTTTAGTCACGGGATATGCAAGCAGAAGAAGATCATGTTGAGCTTCAAGATTGTGGGCACACCTTGTCCACACATGTATGAGTAAGCCTACAACATCTCCTTGTATCATAAAGTCATTACAATATACATTTTGATTCTGATTATGCAACTATCTCATGTTCACTATTGTCTGCTGCTACACTCTCATTTTTAGTCAACTTGTATTGAGGATTTCTCTGCGTATACTTAAGATTTTGTTGTGATTCGAATTGGTACATGTAGCCTAGACTTTCTAGTTCTATGCTATCAATTTTCACGTGAGTTTCTTCAGATATCATTGAGATATGTTCATTTCATTATGCCTATGTCTGTAGTCTGTCATCCTCCTAAAATGTTGGGATTACACCCCTAACTTCTTAAGATTAGTTCTCAGCTTATACTTATCCTAAATTAGTGAAATAACTTCCTATAGCAAGCTTAGGGGTCTAATTAGATATGGCTAAAAGCTATTGGGTCAATTTAGTAATCACTGAGTGAGCACTGAGTGAAACAGTGAGCATGTTACAATCCATAAATAGCAAGTTTTTATGACTCTTCAACATTGGAAGTAGTATGTTTTGATGCAACTATTTGAAGGTGAGGCTCCAAGGCACATTATGGGTCCTAATGCATGTTTGGGAAGCTGACGGTGTCTACTAAGGTAATTTGAAGTAACATTGGCAGGTATAGAGTAGGATTTGTGCAGCACCAGCTCATTTCTGGAGTGTATCTAACCATCTCCTCACACTCATGAAGGTCATTCACATAAACCAAATATGTCTCACAACCTTGGCAAATACCCCTAGTCAACTTTATAGCGAAAATAGGAGAGAAACCTGAATTACACTCGCCTATAAGATGATGTTCCTCCCCCTTTATTCTCAAAGTAAGGATCCCAAGTTTGCAATCAATCACAACACTGTTATGAATTAACCAATCCATGCAAATGATTACACCACATTCTCTTATTTCAATTACATGAAAGGTCCCCAAAAACTTATGTTCATCTAACATAAAATCAATATTCTAAATACAACCTCGAGTATAGTGTATGATACCATTGGCAATCTGTATAGGTCTTTTTCTCTAAATCTCAATATGCAATCCTAAAGCCTCTACCAACTTAAGTGAAAGGAAAAAATTTCTACTATTTGAGTCACTCAAGAAACTAACCTTATGTGATGATATGTCCCTCATAATCCTAGTCACCGATGCCCGTGAATGAGAAGAAGTTACCATGCATTGAATTCTAGGGTTAGAACACTTACCTTGACCATCGGCTTCCTCAATCGTTTTGTTTTTCTCTTGTAGGTGAGCTATCTTCAAGTGCATAGAATGGTTGATGGCCTTGTTTGAACTATCAAAAGCACGACGTCCATGTTCTCCACATTGAAAGCAAGATGCCAATCTTTTAGCCTTTTCCAAGAAATCAAAATCACATTGCTAATGCACATGTTCTTGCTTCTTAGGTGTATCAATCTGCTTTGGCTTAGTTTGTCCTCCTTGACCATTACTAGAGTAATCGACATCTTTCCATATTGATTTTTTGAAATAGTTCTTGGGGATTGATGTCCTATTGAGATAAACCTTGATCTGAGTTTCTTTCTCATAGTTAAATTCTCCATCATCTCAAAGATTTTTTGCTTTTGCAACCGCATCAAGAAAATCTACATATCAGTACCCCTTTACTTGATAGCAAAGATCTTCTTGCAAACCCTCCATAAATTTTCTCTTCAAGGCATCTCCAAAAACTTATAGTGCATACTTATGCCAACAAAAAAATTTATCCTTATATTCTTGAACAGACAAGTTATGTCTATCAATCTCCTGTTTCTTGAAGGAGTAGAACTTCATTCTCTTTGCTATCCGATGATGTGGAGAAGAATAATGATTCTCTGCTTGCTCTCACTCTTTATAGAGAATTGGCCCTTCACATTCTCTTGTATGCATGTATGATTTCTAGCATACTTTGGTGACTCCCCGCAGATGCAAAATTTCCACCTTCTCTTTTTATTCCTCAAAAAACACACAGAGGTCAAAGAAATCTTTGAGCTTCTTGATCCATGCTTCAAGATCCTCTCCAGTTTTCTTCTCATCATCAAATTCATTAAATTTTTCTCTTTTAAACGCTTACTTAAGTTCAATCTCACCTGCAGCATCATCTTCAGGTTCACATTGTCATCTAGCTCTATGTGCATTCCATGTGCCTGCACCATCACCACCTTGATCATTGAGGTCCAGGAAAGATTTTGCAGTACCCTCTTGTTTGTTGGATCTTTCTTTATGTAATTCCGCATTCAATCTATGTATAAGCTCCTCTTGCTCCTCTATCTTTTTCTTTAGGGCCTACATCTTGTCAGAGAATTCAACTCCGCTTTGATACCACTCGTAACAAGTCTCTTAATATTCAATCACAACCCTACATAGAATAATAAAATTCGACACAACAAGATATAAGGACGAAAAGCAAAGAATCCGCAGAACAAAGAGGGAGAGTGAGAGATAGATAGATAGATAGATAGGTAGATAGATCGATAGATAGATAGATAGATAGATAGATAGATAGATAGATAGATAGATAGATAGATAGATAGATAGATAGATAGATAGATAGATAGATAGATAGATAGATAGATTGATTGATTGATAGATAGATAGATAGATAGATAGATAGATAGATATATAGAGAGAGAGAGAGAGAACTTTATTATCTATAGTTCTAAGTTATGTTACAAAATCTATCAAATAGCTTCAATTTGAAGCCTTATCCACCCGAACACCCCCAAGCTGATCTCAATCCCAATCCCAATCACAATATCAATTTCCATCCCAATCTCAATCCCAGTCTCAATCAGAGAAGAAGAAAACAATCGTGATCAATGCACAACCATAATCTTTCCCCAGTTCTTAGTCTTCATCTTTGGATCTCCTATTTCCCAATACATGACCAATCATGCCTTCCTAGATATGCACTCTAAGAATCTGCATGCTCCAAGATAGTGTCTTTTATCATGTCTCATGCAAGACTTTCAGACCACCCATGTCATTACTTTTCATGTCCACCTCAAGAATTGTACCTTCAAAAATAGAGGCAATCCCTACAACACACTCATACACACATCAACCCGAAATAACCCACATAACAATGTGCATTTGCTAAATCTGCATAAATGAATAAGATGAATTAAGGCTTCTCCCTTTTTTTAACTACCTAAAAACAACACTTCTCCAAGCCTTGTAACTCAAAAACAATGAGAAATTAGCTTAAGCTTGTGAGACACAAAAAATTAAGTTCATTGTTATAGGTCTTGAGCCCAAGGAAAAAGTGATTATCCGAGACTTTATGTTGTTCAAAATCCTCAGAATCGGTCCAATTGGATTACCTGGAAGCTGCAAAAGTATCTCTAATTGATGATTTTATGCCCTCACCTTTCCCAACTCTCTTTCGCTCATACGCATACATATGCTTTCACACACTCTTTTTCCACACTCTTATACACTCACACATTGCCCATAAAGATGATTTTTATTCAAACAACATTCATTGCAAATATCCTAGAAGACCATATACATCATACACTCACCCTTTTATGGATATAAAGGAATAACTGTACTAGCAACTTGTAAAGATTTAACACCATATTGGTCACAGAGTTGGTTCCCGTCAAACACAAAAGGAAGAAAAAATTCTAATATTTGAATACCTTGCTGCTAAACTTGCATGGATGTCTGTAAACTCATACTGTAGCAAAACATGTAGTCGTCCTCATGTATTTTCTGTAGTTACAATCTTGACAGCATCAGCGCATATGAACTTCATCATCAATTCCTTCCACACTTGCATTAGGAGCAAAATAATCGAGCGCAGTACACATTTATCATCCTGTCAAGGTTGCTTTTGATTCAACATGCTTTCTTTGTCCTTGCACAATTCACCGTGCGATCATTATCCGTCGAAGCCTTCTCTTTCCATCCTGTCTTAAATCCATGAAGACTCCCATGAAGAAGAGGGTCTGTTCCTTCCTCATGCTTTTTGTCAGAGACCAATCGAGCTCATGGCTATCAAACGGACTTCACTCATCTTTTCTTTTCCAGAATCCAGCATCCCGAGCTGTTGTCCCGCCCACAATTCCCTTCATTTGGAGCCCCTTCAAATCTCTTTTTGTGTGTAGTGCCTTCAGTACAATCACTTTCCTTTGAGAACCTCATACGTTGTGTCTAAACACACTCACAATTGGCATCACCTACTGCAGCAACAAAGTTTCAAATCTATTTTATGCTCACTCTTGAAAAAAAATTGACTCATACTCTTCAGTTTTGACATAACATCATTTTGTTAGACTCTGCTACCCTTGATACTCTCTCCTCATGCTTTGTACTCTCTTTTGGCAGAAGTCAGGAACTTTTGAGAACTGGGAACTGCTATGGAACTAATGCATAGCTGCTGAACATCATCAAAACAACTCGGTCGTGACCACCCATCAGTTCTACACCCGTGGGCCGTCCATTACAATATTGAATGAAGTCATGGCTGCTAGGCTTAGTGGTTGGCAAAAAAAATCCCAGAACCCCTTTACACATATTTCAGCTTGAATTGTCACTTGTCACGATAAATCTTCCTGCATGACTTCAAAGAAAGTTACTGGCCCTCATCCATGGGTCCTCTAAAAGCAATTTTGACTGATCTGAAACCTCAATCAAATGTTGTAGCAGGTCTCTTGCAGCAAAAGTAATGGTACCATCTGCGATGCCTCCAAGGATATCTACTATCAGGTGGCCCTATCTTTGCAGGGCTTCATTCGATTCTGCCAACATTGGAACCGCGAATGATCTTGTATTGGTACTACTTTCTAAACACAAGGACAAATTTCCAAAGTGGGGGATTTGTGATACCATCACAGAATAAGAAAGCATCCCAGAAAATGCAATCGGCTCACAGAAACTGCTTGATGTGTGATCTTCATCTTCTGAGTGATGTGAAGCTTCATTACTCAGCAATTGAATCCCTTTTGACACAACTCCCAAGAGCTTCAACCGCAGCGAGCTTCAGACGCCTCTCAAATCTGCCCATCTTCTTGCGTGCATCTGCTCTTCTAATGCCCCTGGAAGAGAAGTTCCCCCTATTCTTTTTCGACACTTGCACACGGAACCCCCCAAAAAATCTCCTCCACTTCTGCAATTGGCTGCCCAAAAAACAATGCGAATCCCTCCTTTTATAGACTTTCAACCCTACTCTCCTTGTTGCTTAATCCTGTTTGTCTCATGTCTTCTCAACATGTGCAAGTTGCAACAAGCAAAGTTAGACATAACTTCCTCTGCTGTCTATAAAGATCACACATATGGGTGTTACTTCTCGCTTTGGTTGGATTCCCTTTATCCAATATAAAACCTCACGCCAAAATGGACAACAAACTTTTGCCCCCACATATTTGCCTTCGACGAACTGTAGCCCCTTCTGTACCTGCCCATACGTGAAAACATACCAAGAAAACTCTAGGCCCCCTGATCAGCGCTGGCTTGTCCTTTGTCCCCCTTTTTCAAAGTATCCTTTTCTTCCAAGACTTCTTACTCTATGCACCCGAAAAGAGAAAAAATAGCCACCCCTTTTCCCTAATTGGACGCTCTGGTAGCCCTCAAAACCCAACACCTGGAGAAGCTTACCCTCGTTACCTCTCCTTGACCTGCTCAGTATATGCAGAGAAGACTCCGATGGGTTTCCAACAACCGAACATATATTAGACCCCCTTCATTTTCAAAATGTTGGACAACGCTGAGCTGCTGCAAATCCCCTAGGAATGACCTCTCCCTTCCTTCGAATCCCCTTCTGCCACGAGAGGCTCCCTTTTTTTTTATTGCCGATAAGAACTCAGAGAGCGCCCCCCAGCCTTAAGCGTACCCACACTTCTTATCCTCCTTTTTTTTTCAGGACTTCCCTCCCCTCCTTTATCTTTTTAGCCATTGTGGGCCACACCCAAACAACGGATGGAAAGAGCCAACAAAAGCCCGCCAGCAGCATGTCCTACGTAGGCATATTTCTAAACACCTTGAATGCTTCACAAAGGACCCCACACTTACCATACATGTCCACTAAAGCATTATCCACAAAAAGATTCTGCTCCCTACCACTAAATAGAATAAGGGAATGAATAATTCTTCCTTGCTGAAAATTTGTTGTTTCTGCACATGCATTGAAAACGCTGACATATGTAATATCTTCTGCATGTAAACCTTCTACCTGCATTTGCTCATAGAGCTCTAAGACATCCTCCCCATCTCCTCGCTCTGCACATCCTGTAACGATGGCGTTCCATGAGACTACATTTCGTTCTGGCATCACTTCAAATACCCTCCATGCTTCTATAAGTCTTCCACAAGTGCAATAAACATCAACTAGACAACTTCCAATATATAGATCTGTCTCATGGCCATACTCTATACAACAATTATGGATAAGTTGACAAAACTCTAGATGCTCCTCTGTCTGGCATCCCTTCAGTAGATTTAAGAAGGTGACTTCATCAGGTTTCAAGCTATCTCCCTCCATTTGTTCAAAGAGTTTGACAGCTTCCTCAACACTATGAGAGTATCCTGCAATCAAACATATTTCTCTGGCCAAATAGAACCACATTAGTGCATTAAAACCAACCATTTTGTGAGCTAACATACTCCCCTCTTCTTAATTGCGAAGTCGTCCTCGACGAGCCAAATCTATTCTTTTCTTCCTCAATGAAGCACCTGCAATCACCCTCATACCATCACCGGTAAGTACCAAAATATAATCAATTCACTTACCAACTTTGTCCATCTTGATGTATCTTCATCGCCATGTCCACCTGTCTGCAAACTTCATTAAAACATTAGGACCTTTCTTCATCAAATCACAATATGTACAACCAAAATGAAAAGACAATTATATCCTTGATCCACATCACACATATATACTCAGCACGCACATCATGATCCCGCATCACACATGCATCCTCGTCACACACAACCTACGACATACAAGCAGAAGCCAAGCCACATTCCCTCTCTCGTCATTCCTCTCCATTCACATGCAATGTGAACACAAGTAAAAACCGCAGTCAATTCTTCTTCTTGGCATCCTTTTGGGCCTCAGTATCGCTTTCCTGCTACTTTTTCATACACACAACATACATTCATGCAAGATCCGCATCCGTTATTCCTTTCCGCTACTCTTTTGGTTTATACGTTCTCTTGCTTAATTTCTTTTCCACTTCTATCAGACCCTCTTGCCCATTTTCCATTCCCCTTTGACCTAGGGTTTTCACTACCCGCTTGCCTTCCTGTCTATCTCTCTGTTTTTCTTGCTCGTCAACTAGATCAGATGCTAGGTCACCACCACACCACTCTAACTTGATGGATACACGACAGGGACCACTCAAGCCTAACACGAGCTCACTCTAACAAGATCACTCATCGTCGACGTGATTCCAAACTTCACAAGTCATTGCACCACCTAAGAGCCAAACTGAACACTTCCGGAAGGTTTGCAGGCAGACAATGCAACTAGCACGATTGGATTCCTCAAGTCCAAGCTTTCTATAGACACGTCGCAGCCAAAACCCTAGCCGAGCTTAAGCTTCAATTTGACATGTTTCATCGGGAGCCCACACATAACCCAAATCCCCACAACACAAACACGTATATTCCCATCCGAGCATCATGCTCTCTCACCTCTCTTATGTCCCCCCTCGAGCGAGGAATTCTTCTCGTTCATTTTTTCCACATTTTTTCTCTCTTTTTTCATCATTTTTTTTTCCACATATTTACTCACACTTGCCGGCCTACGCCGAAGTTGGATGCGACTCGTGGACTCGACCACCCGATCGAGTTTGTTCCACCCATCTACCAACCCAACGTAGCGCACGACACACAGACAGCTAGCCCTGTGCGAAACCGACGTCGGTTCGTGGCTTTGACCACCCGGCCAAAGTGGGTCCACCCACCTATCGGCACACATAGGCGCGTAGCCACACTCACACATACACAAACATATATTTTTCTCATTTTCTTTTCATTCCCGCATCTCGAGAATTAGGAGACAAACGAAAGGACTTTTTCCCAACCCAACCAATCACGACACACACACATATATCCCCTCATGGACATCCCAATGAGACATATCTCCTCTCTGCTGCCACTCAAGCCAAAATCCAGCCACTAATGCCATGGTCAACCCGTCCTCGCAAAACCCGCACACACTAATTACTTTGCCGACCTGAAACCTCAAAAAGTGTCACTTTAGTTCCTAGGTGTACAACACACTTGGTCCATCCGTCCTCACATCTCAGACTCGTAATCCGCAAAGCAAACCCTAGTCTGACTACAGCCGTCCTCACCAACATCCATTGCCTCGTCTATTTTTTCATCTCCAACCTCTGCCTCGCAGAGATTCCACATGACCTGATAGATGACCTTGAAAACTACCATTAGCCGTTATACCTCTTAGTGCCTCAAGCCTCGCCGCTAAGTCCCTTAATCCTTGTTTGTTGTGCTCAATATCACTCTGATATTGGAACCGGTCACAATCGATGCCTCGGAACCGATTCCATATTTGCTCCATCTCTTTATCCTCTCTCACCCTTTTTGCAGATCCGAGGGGAATATCCTCCCTCTTCTCAACTCGAACGGTCAACTTCTCAACCTCCTCTCTAATCGATCTTTCCTCCCAAATCCTACTCATATTTTCTTCATCCAGGTCATCTACCTTCTTCGACAATTCATTCTTCGTCCTTTCTAACTCTGTTCCGAACGCATCCAACCTATCCAACACCGCTTTCAGCTCTTCCTCCAATTTTCCTCCTTTTGGGTCCTCTACTTGTCCTCGCATCACATCGTCTTTCCGATTCATCCACCTACCGAGCTTGCTACTCAGCCTTGCATTCTCTTTCTCTACACGTCTCATTTTCTCATTACTCTCCGCTTGGGCACTTTTCATCCTTTCTAACTCCAAGTGGAACTCGTCACATGCCTTACCCGCTTGGTCACTGTATCGACGGATTATGCTTTGTACCTTCTCAATTTCATGCTCCATTCCTTCGACTCTCCTCATCAGGTCATCCTCGTCTCTTGAGAGCTCTTCTTCGATCGCAACTCCAAAGCAGTCGGCTACCATCAAGCCGGATCTCAAGTCCCAGACCACGTTTTCACTCTCGGGCTTCACAAGATCTTGCCTCCAGCTTTTGTTTACTCTTTTCCGCTCCTTGTTTTCATTTTTCAACATTCGTACTTGCTTTTCCCAAGTTCGTAGGACCTCGGCCATTTTCACTTGATTTTCCTCTAATTTCTCTATTTTGATCCTCTCGTTATCTCGCTCCACGCGAAGCAAATTGACTTGACATTCCAAGCTCTTTACGAGGTCCATCAAGGCTTGATTCTCGGATTCCCTATCTATGTCCCCATTCACTCTTGCGGTCTCCATCGACGTGGCAGCTCCACTCATGTCAACTTCCACATACAAAGAGGATAAACACCTATCCGATTGATTCGTTGCGACCTTTATGCCAGTCACCTCTTTTGAGCCACACACGTGCTCGCATAGTCTCTTTTTCCCGCAGTCCTCACATGTGGGAACAAAATCCAACGGGGTGCATACACGAGGGCAATATTTGGCTATATGCCCAATCTGCTCGCAACACCAGCATCTCACATAATTTGATATCGGGCCAAATCGCCACCCTCGGTTCACATGATGTCTCATGGTCGGACGAGAACATATCCATCTATTTTGTCCAAAATTCCCTTGCCTTATATTCGCTTTCTCAAAACTAGAGGCTTGTCTTTGTTGGGCCATTTCTCTAATGAAGGTCAGAGCAAATTTGGGATCGACTTGGCTGTGCCACACGATTGGGGCACCAAGCGAACTCGTAGCACTCTCGATGAGATGTGCTAAGCCAATTCCCGGCAAACGCCCCAAAATGTTATAGGTCTTGAGCCCAAGGAAAAAGTGATTATCCGAGACTTTATGTTGTTCAAAATCCTCAGAATCGGTCCAATTGGATTACCTGGAAGCTGCAAAAGTATCTCTAATTGATGATTTTATGCCCTCACCTTTCCCAACTCTCTTTCGCTCATACGCATACATATGCTTTCACACACTCTTTTTCCACACTCTTATACACTCACACATTGCCCATAAAGATGATTTTTATTCAAACAACATTCATTGCAAATATCCTAGAAGACCATATACATCATACACTCACCCTTTTATGGATATAACAGAATAACTATACTAGCAACTTGTAAAGATTTAACACCATATTGGTCACAGAGTTGGTTCCCGTCAAACACAAAAGGAAGAAAAAATTCTAATATTTGAATACCTTGCTGCTAAACTTGCATGGATGTCTGTAAACTCATACTGCAGCAAAACATGTAGTCGTCCTCATGTATTTTCTGTAGTTACAATCTTGACAGCATCAGCGCATATGAACTTCATCATCAATTCCTTCCACACTTGCATTAGGAGCAAAATAATCGAGCGCAGTACACATTTATCATCCTGTCAAGTTTGCTTTTGATTCAGCATGCTTTCTTTGTCCTTGCACAATTCACCGTGCGATCATTATCCGTCGAAGCCTTCTCTTTCCATCCTGTCTTAAATCCATGAAGACTCCCATGAAGAAGAGGGTCTGTTCCTTCCTCATGCTTTTTGTCAGAGACCAATCGAGCTCATGGCTATCGAACGGACTTCACTCATCTTTTCTTTTCCAGAATCCAGCATCCCGAGCTGTTGTCCCGCCCACAATTCCCTTCATTTGGAGCCCCTTCAAATCTCTTTTTGTGCGTAGTGCCTTCAATACAATCACTTTCCTTTGAGAACCTCATACGTTGTGTCTAAACACACTCACAATTGGCATCACCTACTGCAGCAACAAAGTTTCAAATCTATTTTATGCTCACTCTTGAAAAAAAATTGACTCATACTCTTCAGTTTTGACATAACATCATTTTGTTAGACTCTGCTACCCTTGATACTCTCTCCTCATGCTTTGTACTCTCTTTTGGCAGAAGTCAGGAACTTTTGAGAACTGGGAACTGCTATGGAACTAATGCATAGCTGCTGAACATCATCAAAACAACTCGGTCGTGACCACCCATCAGTTCTACACCCGTGGGCCGTCCATTACAATATTGAATGAAGTCATGGCTGCTAGGCTTAGTGGTTGGCAAAAAAAATCTCAGAACCCCTTTACACATATTTCAGCTTGAATTGTCACTTGTCACGATAAATCTTCCTGCATGACTTCAAAGAAAGTTACTGACCCTCATCCATGGGTCCTCTAAAAGCAATTTTGACTGATCTGAAACCTCAATCAAATGTTGTAGCAGGTCTCTTGCAGCAAAAGTAATGGTACCATCTGCGATGCCTCCAAGGATATCTACTATCAGGTGGCCCTATCTTTGCAGGGCTTCATTCGATTCAGATGCCAACATTGGAACCGCGAATGATCTTGTACTGGTACTACTTTCTAAACACAAGGACAAATTTCCAAAGTGGGGGATTTGTGATACCATCACAGAATAAGAAAGCATCCCAGAAAATGCAATCGGCTCACAGAAACTGCTTGATGTGTGATCTTCATCTTCTGAGTGATGTGAAGCTTCATTACTCAGCAATTGAATCCCTTTTGACACAACTCCCAAGAGCTTCAACCGCAGCGAGCTTCAGACGCCTCTCAAATCTGCCCATCTTCTTGCGTGCATCTGCTCTTCTAATGCCCCTGGAAGAGAAGTTCCCCCTATTCTTTTTCGACACTTGCACACGGAACCCCCCAAAAAATCTCCTCCACTTCTGCAATTGGCTGCCCAAAAAACAATGCGAATCCCTCCTTTTATAGACTTTCAACCCTACTCTCCTTGTTGCTTAATCCTGTTTGTCTCATGTCTTCTCAACATGTGCAAGTTGCAACAAGCAAAGTTAGACATAACTTCCTCTGCTGTCTATAAAGATCACACATATGGGTGTTACTTCTCGCTTTGGTTGGATTCCCTTTATCCAATATAAAACCTCACGCCAAAATGGACAACAAACTTTTGCCCCCACATATTTGCCTTCGACGAACTGTAGCCCCTTCTGTACCTGCCCATACGTGGAAACATACCAAGAAAACTCTAGGCCCCCTGATCAGCGCTGGCTTGTCCTTTGTCCCCCTTTTTCAAAGTATCCTTTTCTTCCAAGACTTCTGACTCTATGCACCCGAAAAGAGAAAAAATAGCCACCCCTTTTCCCTAATTGGACGCTCTGGTAGCCCTCAAAACCCAACACCTGCAGAAGCTTACCCTCGTTACCTCTCCTTGACCTGCTCAGTATATGCAGAGAAGACTCCGATGGGTTTCCAACAACCGAACATATATTAGACCCCCTTCATTTTCAAAATGTTGGACAACGCTGAGCTGCTGCAAATCCCCCAGGAATGACCTCTCCCTTCCTTCGAATCCCCTTCTGCCACGAGAGGCTCCCTTTTTTTTTATTGCCGATAAGAACTCAGAGAGCGCCCCCCAGCCTTAAGCGTACCCACACTTCTTATCCTCCTTTTTTTTTCAGGACTTCCCTCCCCTCCTTTATCTTTTTAGCCATCGTGGGCCACACCCAAACAACGGATGGAAAGAGCCAACAAAAGCCCGCCAGCAGCATGTCCTACGTAGGCATATTTCTAAACACCTTGAATGCTTCACAAAGGACCCCACACTTACCATACATGTCCACTACAGCATTATCCACAAAAAGATTCTGCTCCCTACCACTAAATAGAATAAGGGAATGAATAATTCTTCCTTGCTGAAAATTTGTTGTTTCTGCACATGCATTGAAAACGCTGACATATGTAATATCTTCTGCATGTAAACCTTCTACCTGCATTTGCTCATAGAGCTCTAAGACATCCTCCCCATCTCCTCGCTCTGCACATCCTGTAACGATGGCGTTCCATGAGACTACATTTCGTTCTGGCATCACTTCAAATACCCTCCATGCTTCTATAAGTCTTCCACAAGTGCAATAAACATCAACTAGACAACTTCCAATATATGGATCTGTCTCATGGCCATACTCTATACAACAATTATGGATAAGTTGACAAAACTCCAGATGCTCCTCTGTCTGGCATCCCTTCAGTAGATTTAAGAAGGTGACTTCATCAGGTTTCAAGCTATCTCCCTCCATTTGTTCAAAGAGTTTGACAGCTTCCTCAACACTATGAGAGTATCCTACAATCAAACATATTTCTCTGGCCAAATAGAACCACATTAGTGCATTAAAACCAACCATTTTGTGAGCTAACATACTCCCCTCTTCTTAATTGCGAAGTCGTCCTCGACGAGCCAAATCTATTCTTTTCTTCCTCAATGAAGCACCTGCAATCACCCTCATACCATCACCGGTAAGTACCAAAATATAATCAATTCACTTACCAACTTTGTCCATCTTGATGTATCTTCATCGCCATGTCCACCTGTCTGCAAACTTCATTAAAACATTAGGACCTTTCTTCATCAAATCACAATATGTACAACCAAAATGAAAAGACAATTATATCCTTGATCCACATCACACATATATACTCAGCACGCACATCATGATCCCGCATCACACATGCATCCTCGTCACACACAACCTACGACATACAAGCAGAAGCCAAGCCACATTCCCTCTCTCGTCATTCCTCTCCATTCACATGCAATGTGAACACAAGTAAAAACCGCAGTCAATTCTTCTTCTTGGCATCCTTTTGGGCCTCAGTATCGCTTTCCTGCTACTTTTTCATACACACAACATACATTCATGCAAGATCCGCATCCGTTATTCCTTTCCGCTACTCTTTTGGTTTATACGTTCTCTTGCTTAATTTCTTTTCCACTTCTATCAGACCCTCTTGCCCATTTTCCATTCCCCTTTGACCTAGGGTTTTCACTACCCGCTTGCCTTCCTGTCTATCTCTCTGTTTTTCTTGCTCGTCAACTAGATCAGATGCTAGGTCACCACCACACCACTCTAACTTGATGGATACACGATAGGGACCACTCAAGCCTAACACGAGCTCACTCTAACAAGATCACTCATCGTCGACGTGATTCCAAACTTCACAAGTCATTGCACCACCTAAGAGCCAAACTGAACACTTCCGGAAGGTTTGCAGGCAGACAATGCAACTAGCACGATTGGATTCCTCAAGTCCAAGCTTTCTATAGACACGTCGCAGCCAAAACCCTAGCCGAGCTTAAGCTTCAATTTGACATGTTTCATCGGGAGCCCACACATAACCCAAATCCCCACAACACAAACACGTATATTCCCATCCGAGCATCATGCTCTCTCACCTCTCTTATGTCCCCCCTCGAGCGAGGAATTCTTCTCGTTCATTTTTTCCACATTTTTTCTCTCTTTTTTCATCATTTTTTTTTCCACATATTTACTCACACTTGCCGGCCTACGCCGAAGTTGGATGCGACTCGTGGACTCGACCACCCGATCGAGTTTGTTCCACCCATCTACCAACCCAACGTAGCGCACGACACACAGACAGCTAGCCCTGTGCGAAACCGACGTCGGTTCGTGGCTTTGACCACCCGGCCAAAGTGGGTCCACCCACCTATCGGCACACATAGGCGCGTAGCCACACTCACACATACACAAACATATATTTTTCTCATTTTCTTTTCATTCCCGCATCTCGAGAATTAGGAGACAAACGAAAGGACTTTTTCCCAACCCAACCAATCACGACACACACACATATATCCCCTCATGGACATCCCAATGAGACATATCTCCTCTCTGCTGCCACTCAAGCCAAAATCCAGCCACTAATGCCATGGTCAACCCGTCCTCGCAAAACCCGCACACACTAATTACTTTGCCGACCTGAAACCTCAAAAAGTGTCACTTTAGTTCCTAGGTGTACAACACACTTGGTCCATCCGTCCTCACATCTCAGACTCGTAATCCGCAAAGCAAACCCTAGTCTGACTACAGCCGTCCTCACCAACATCCATTGCCTCGTCTATTTTTTCATCTCCAACCTCTGCCTCGCAGAGATTCCACATGACCTGATAGATGACCTTGAAAACTACCATTAGCCGTTATACCTCTTAGTGCCTCAAGCCTCGCCGCTAAGTCCCTTAATCCTTGTTTGTTGTGCTCAATATCACTCTGATATTGGAACCGGTCACAATCGATGCCTCGGAACCGATTCCATATTTGCTCCATCTCTTTATCCTCTCTCACCCTTTTTGCAGATCCGAGGGGAATATCCTCCCTCTTCTCAACTCGAACGGTCAACTTCTCAACCTCCTCTCTAATCGATCTTTCCTCCCAAATCCTACTCATATTTTCTTCATCCAGGTCATCTACCTTCTTCGACAATTCATTCTTCGTCCTTTCTAACTCTGTTCCGAACGCATCCAACCTATCCAACACCGCTTTCAGCTCTTCCTCCAATTTTCCTCCTTTTGGGTCCTCTACTTGTCCTCGCATCACATCGTCTTTCCGATTCATCCACCTACCGAGCTTGCTACTCAGCCTTGCATTCTCTTTCTCTACACGTCTCATTTTCTCATTACTCTCCGCTTGGGCACTTTTCATCCTTTCTAACTCCAAGTGGAACTCGTCACATGCCTTACCCGCTTGGTCACTGTATCGACGGATTATGCTTTGTACCTTCTCAATTTCATGCTCCATTCCTTCGACTCTCCTCATCAGGTCATCCTCGTCTCTTGAGAGCTCTTCTTCGATCGCAACTCCAAAGCAGTCGGCTACCATCAAGCCGGATCTCAAGTCCCAGACCACGTTTTCACTCTCGGGCTTCACAAGATCTTGCCTCCAGCTTTTGTTTACTCTTTTCCGCTCCTTGTTTTCATTTTTCAACATTCGTACTTGCTTTTCCCAAGTTCGTAGGACCTCGGCCATTTTCACTTGATTTTCCTCTAATTTCTCTATTTTGATCCTCTCGTTATCTCGCTCCACGCGAAGCAAATTGACTTGACATTCCAAGCTCTTTACGAGGTCCATCAAGGCTTGATTCTCGGATTCCCTATCTATGTCCCCATTCACTCTTGCGGTCTCCATCGACGTGGCAGCTCCACTCATGTCAACTTCCACATACAAAGAGGATAAACACCTATCCGATTGATTCGTTGCGACCTTTATGCCAGTCACCTCTTTTGAGCCACACACGTGCTCGCATAGTCTCTTTTTCCCGCAGTCCTCACATGTGGGAACAAAATCCAACGGGGTGCATACACGAGGGCAATATTTGGCTATATGCCCAATCTGCTCGCAACACCAGCATCTCACATAATTTGATATCGGGCCAAATCGCCACCCTCGGTTCACATGATGTCTCATGGTCGGACGAGAACATATCCATCTATTTTGTCCAAAATTCCCTTGCCTTATATTCGCTTTCTCAAAACTAGAGGCTTGTCTTTGTTGGGCCATTTCTCTAATGAAGGTCAGAGCAAATTTGGGATCGACTTGGCTGTGCCACACGATTGGGGCACCAAGCGAACTCGTAGCACTCTCGATGAGATGTGCTAAGCCAATTCCCGGCAAACGCCCCAAAATGTTATAGGTCTTGAGCCCAAGGAAAAAGTGATTATCCGAGACTTTATGTTGTTCAAAATCCTCAGAATCGGTCCAATTGGATTACCTGGAAGCTGCAAAAGTATCTCTAATTGATGATTTTATGCCCTCACCTTTCCCAAATCTCTTTTGCTCATACGCATACATATGCTTTCACACACTCTTTTTCCACACTCTTATACACTCACACATTGCCCATAAAGATGATTTTTATTCAAACAACATTCATTGCAAATATCCTAGAAGACCATATACATCATACACTCACCCTTTTATGGATATAACAGAATAACTATACTAGCAACTTGTAAAGATTTAACACCATATTGGTCACAGAGTTGGTTCCCATCAAACACAAAAGGAAGAAAAAATTCTAATATTTGAATACCTTGCTGCTAAACTTGCATGGATGTCTGTAAACTCATACTGCAGCAAAACATGTAGTCGTCCTCATGTATTTTCTGTAGTTACAATCTTGACAGCATCAGCGCATATGAACTTCATCATCAATTCCTTCCACACTTGCATTAGGAGCAAAATAATCGAGCGCAGTACACATTTATCATCCTGTCAAGTTTGCTTTTGATTCAGCATGCTTTCTTTGTCCTTGCACAATTCACCGTGCGATCATTATCCGTCGAAGCCTTCTCTTTCCATCCTGTCTTAAATCCATGAAGACTCCCATGAAGAAGAGGGTCTGTTCCTTCCTCATGCTTTTTGTCAGAGACCAATCGA
Organism: Ceratopteris richardii; assembly: GCA_020310875.1. Classification (NCBI taxonomy): domain Eukaryota; kingdom Viridiplantae; phylum Streptophyta; class Polypodiopsida; order Polypodiales; family Pteridaceae; genus Ceratopteris; species Ceratopteris richardii. The sequence continues at coordinate 127,058,721 of CM035430.1, read as the reverse complement.
GCTCATGGCTATCGAACGGACTTCACTCATCTTTTCTTTTCCAGAATCCAGCATCCCAAGCTGTTGTCCCGCCCACAATTCCCTTCATTTGGAGCCCCTTCAAATCTCTTTTTGTGCGTAGTGCCTTCAATACAATCACTTTCCTTTGAGAACCTCATACGTTGTGTCTAAACACACTCACAATTGGCATCACCTACTGCAGCAACAAAGTTTCAAATCTATTTTATGCTCACTCTTGAAAAAAAATTGACTCATACTCTTCAGTTTTGACATAACATCATTTTGTTAGACTCTGCTACCCTTGATACTCTCTCCTCATGCTTTGTACTCTCTTTTGGCAGAAGTCAGGAACTTTTGAGAACTGGGATTTGCTATGGAACTAATGCATAGCTGCTGAACATCATCAAAACAACTCGGTCGTGACCACCCATCAGTTCTACACCCGTGGGCCGTCCATTACAATATTGAATGAAGTCATGGCTGCTAGGCTTAGTGGTTGGCAAAAAAAATCCCAGAACCCCTTTACACATATTTCAGCTTGAATTGTCACTTGTCACGATAAATCTTCCTGCATGACTTCAAAGAAAGTTACTGGCCCTCATCCATGGGTCCTCTAAAAGCAATTTTGACTGATCTGAAACCTCAATCAAATGTTGTAGCAGGTCTCTTGCAGCAAAAGTAATGGTACCATCTGCGATGCCTCCAAGGATATCTACTATCAGGTGGCCCTATCTTTGCAGGGCTTCATTCGATTCAGATGCCAACATTGGAACCGCGAATGATCTTGTACTGGTACTACTTTCTAAACACAAGGACAAATTTCCAAAGTGGGGGATTTGTGATACCATCACAGAATAAGAAAGCATCCCAGAAAATGCAATCGGCTCACAGAAACTGCTTGATGTGTGATCTTCATCTTCTGAGTGATGTGAAGCTTCATTACTCAGCAATTGAATCCCTTTTGACACAACTCCCAAGAGCTTCAACCGCAGCGAGCTTCAGACGCCTCTCAAATCTGCCCATCTTCTTGCGTGCATCTGCTCTTCTAATGCCCCTGGAAGAGAAGTTCCCCCTATTCTTTTTCGACACTTGCACACGGAACCCCCCAAAAAATCTCCTCCACTTCTGCAATTGGCTGCCCAAAAAACAACGCGAATCCCTCCTTTTATAGACTTTCAACCCTACTCTCCTTGTTGCTTAATCCTGTTTGTCTCATGTCTTGTCAACATGTGCAAGTTGTAACAAGCAAAGTTAGACATAAAGATCACACATATGGGTGTTACTTCTCGCTTTGGTTGGATTCCCTTTATCCAATATAAAACCTCACGCCAAAATGGACAACAAACTTTTGCCCCCACATATTTGCCTTCGACGAACTGTAGCCCCTTCTGTACCTGCCCATACGTGGAAACATACCAAGAAAACTCTAGGCCCCCTGATCAGCGCTGGCTTGTCCTTTGTCCCCCTTTTTCAAAGTATCCTTTTCTTCCAAGACTTCTGACTCTATGCACTCGAAAAGAGAAAAAATAGCCACCCCTTTTCCCTAATTGGACGCTCTGGTAGCCCTCAAAACCCAACACCTGGAGAAGCTTACCCTCGTTACCTCTCCTTGACCTGCTCTGTATATGCAGAGAAGACTCCGATGGGTTTCCAACAACCGAACATATATTAGACCCCCTTCATTTTCAAAATGTTGGACAACGCTGAGCTGCTGCAAATCCCCCAGGAATGACCTCTCCCTTCCTTCGAATCCCCTTCTGCCACGAGAGGCTCCCTTTTTTTTTAGTGCCGATAAGAACTCAGAGAGCGCCCCCCAGCCTTAAGCGTACCCACACTTCTTATCCTCCCTTTTTTTTTTCCAGGACTTCCCTCCCCTCCTTTATCTTTTTAGCCATCGTGGGCCACACCCAAACAACGGATGGAAAGAGCCAACAAAAGCCCGCCAGCAGCATGTCCTACGTAGGCATATTTCTAAACACCTTGAATGCTTCACAAAGGACCCCACACTTACCATACATGTCCACTAAAGCATTATCCACAAAAAGATTCTGCTCCCTACCACTAAATAGAATAAGGGAATGAATAATTCTTCCTTGCTGAAATTTGTTGTTTCTGCACATGCATTGAAAACGCTGACATATGTAATATCTTCTGCATGTAAACCTTCTACCTGCATTTGCTCATAGAGCTCTAAGACATCCTCCCCATCTCCTCGCTCTGCACATCCTGTAACGATGGCGTTCCATGAGACTACATTTCATTCTGGCATCACTTCAAATACCCTCCATGCTTCTATAAGTCTTCCACAAGTGCAATAAACATCAACTAGACAACTTCCAATATATAGATGTGTCTCATGGCCATACTCTATACAACAATTATGGATAAGTTGACAAAACTCCAGATGCTCCTCTGTCTGGCATCCCTTCAGTAGATTTAAGAAGGTGACTTCATCAGGTTTCAAGCTATCTCCCTCCATTTGTTCAAAGAGTTTGACAGCTTCCTCAACACTATGAGAGTATCCTGCAATCAAACATCTTTCCCTGGCCAAATAGAACCACATTAGTGCATTAAAACCAACCATTTTGTGAGCTAACATTCATCGATCTATATAATAGTGTTAAACATGCCTTAAGTCCAAATCTACTTCCAAATATCACTTTTGAGCCCTATAAAATTAGAAATTTTACAGAGAGATGAAAAAACATAAAAAATCTCTTCATTAACATATTTCCATGCAACCAAATGAGACATAAAACATAGCAAATACAAAATTTTCAATCTAGTAAATTTTTTCTACCGATAGTACTCTACCTTTCTCTCATACAACACTTTTTCTAATTCCTTCATCTTCATGCCCAAAATTAACACACAAATTTCATGCGATAACTTTCAAGAGAGAGAATGTAAAAATGTTTTGCTACAAAATTTTATAGACATGATAAGAATATCCTAAACATAGAATTTCATTATTACCTTCACATCTCTTTTTTTTGGAAAATTAATATGGTATCTAACAATTCTCCCCCTCCTTGAAGAACTCTATCCTTAGAGCTAGAAAGAAGCATAATGTTCCATAAACTCATCTAAACCAACCCATGTTGAATCTTCAATAGTATATGCAAACCACTTAACTAAAATTTCCACTATTTCACAATCCCTAAGATGTCTAATTCTTGTATCCATGATAACTTCTGGTTCAAGCTCAAAAGTGGCATCTCCCTTCAACTTAGATTTGTCCTACAAAATGTGATCAATCTATGTCCATTCTGATTTGTTGAAATAGTTATCGGGGGTTGATTTCTTATTGAGATAAACCTTGATTTGGATGCCTTTTTCATAGTAAACTAGAGTTAGTCAATCTATGTCCATTCTTATTTCTTGTTACTAGAGTTAGTCAATCTATGTCCATTCTGATATGTTGAAATAGTTCTTTGGGGTCGATTTCTTGTTGAGATTAACCTTGATTTGGATGCCTTTTTCATAGTGAACTTCTCCATCTTCTCAAGGTTATCTGCTTTTGCAATGACATCAAGAAAATCTACACATTGGCACCCCTTTACTTGATAGAAAATCTCTTCCCACAAACCCTCAATAAATTTGCTCTTCAAGGCATCTTGAGAAACTTCTAGTGCATAAAAATGTGAATGCAGAAATTTCTCCTTATATTGTTCAACAAACAAGTTATGTCTATCATCCTCCTATTGCATAAAGGAGTAGAATTCCATTTCCTTTTCCATCACATAATGTGGAGAAGAATGATGATTCTATGCTTGATCCCAAAACTCTTTCCAGAGAATGGGCCCTTCACGTGCTCTTGTCTACATGTATGATTTCCACCATAGTTTAGTGATTCCTTGTAGATACAGAATTGCGACCTTTTCTTTTGATTCCTTGCTTAACATGCATAGATCCAATGAATCTTGGAACTCCTTGATCCATGCTTCAAGATCCTCTCCAGTTTTCTTCTCACCATCAAATTCATTTAGTTTTTCACTTTTAGACACTTGCTAAAGTGCAAACGCGACCACATCATCATCATCATCTTCAGGTTCATGTTGTCATCTAGCTCTACGTGTGTTCGATGTGCCCGCACCATTCCCAACTTGATTTTTGAGGTCCATAAAAGCACCTCCAGTGTCCTCTTTTTGTTTGTTGGATCTTTCTTTATGTAATTCAGCATTTAGTGTATGGATAAGCTCCTCTTGCTCTTCTATCTTCTTCTTGAAAGCTTGCATCTTGTCCCGAAATCCAACTCTGCTCTGATACCACTTGTAACAAATCTCTTAACCTTCAATCACAAGCCCACGCAAAATAATAGAATTCATTGTTGGAACAAATCTATTACAAGCCTAAGTATTGGCTTGAGTTTCTAGGAGAAGTAGTAAGAGAAGACAATGTATGGAAATCTAAGAGTTCACTTGTGAACTCACCCTTGTAATAGTTTGATCATTTACTTGATGTAAAAGTAAAAGGAATCAAAATTGGTTGAGTTCACTTGATAAAAATAGAGAGAGAAGCCACGAATTCATGATTTGGAGGTTGGAGAATCAATCAACCTCTAAAAATTAGGAAACTATGTTTAGGTGAGCAAGATTCAAATTCGAATCTTGGCTCCAAAACTCTCTATATATACATGGCAATTTAGTCACACTTTAGAGGCGTCCATAAGCTGAGCTATATGCTATATCAAGTGTGGATACAAGGCACACAAATGTATCTATAAGTTCATTGTATTTTACAATCAATATACATTCATATTTATGATCATACAAGTTCATATCTTCATGGTTGTGTGAGTCTACTCTTCAGTATTATGCTTCTCAAGTTTTTCATTCAGCTTGCTGAGATCACCTCTCTTAGTATGGTGCATCTTTTTCAATGATTTAAATTTCTAAACCTTTCTTCTACTATATGCTCACAAAATCCCGTTGCTATTGGAGTTCTCAATCTTGAGTTAAGTTCAGTTGAAGTCAACCCTGCCTGTTCATATTCACTCCTCTGTCAGGTTTTCGATTTTATGAGTCATCTTGTTAAAGCTGGTTCTCCGCGTGTACTTTATCAAATTGCATGATTCAAGACTTGTTGAGATAAACATGCTGTATATTACTAGCATACAAAATTTCATAACCATTGAATGTTTAAAGCTTGAGTTATGATCATTTTTCTGCTCATTGGTCTAAGTACTGTTGCAGCCCATGAAAGTCGGGATGATTTCATAACTTATTAAAATTCATTCTCATTGTGTGATTCACTATTTCTTATGAGATTACTCTTGAAAGTTAGCTCTCTAAGTTAATTAGAGTTGCCCAAAAGGAATTAAGCTAATTGCCACTGTGTTCAGAGAATTCTTCAATACGCTAGATAGGTGTATGAACCAAAATAGCAAGTTTTTTACCTCTGAATTAACTCCAGCTTATTTGTTTTGGTTTATCTTTTTGAGAATGATCTTCCAAGGTACATAGGGTGTCTAACACATCCATTGGAAAGATAAAAGGGTCCACGACATACTCCTGGAGTTCATTTGGCTGGTGTAGTGCAAGGATTTTGCAGCACCACTTCATTTTCAAGCACATATCTATCCATCTATTCACTGTGGTATCGGAGCAAAGATGGAAGATGGATTTCCTTCATCAATTGACAAATTGGATAGAGGTAATTACTCAGCTTGGTCATTAAGGATGGAAGCTTATCTCTAAGGAAGGAATTTTTATGTTATGTGGCTGGAAATGAAGTTATGCCTGTATTCAAAAACAAGAGTCAATCAACACAAGAAGAGAGATTGAACACATGGTGTTCCAAAGATGCATTAGCAAGGTCATACCTCCTTAACTCTATCTAATATTTTTTGTTGCCTCACATTAGAAGTTGTAAGACATCTCAGGAAGTGTGGCATGCACTTGAAGCCTTCTTCTCTTCAAGTATCAAAGCTAGGAAGCATCAACTATGGCTGGATTTCACAACCCTCAAGAAGGCTCCCAAACAAAATGTGACTGATTTTGTCACAAGGGTCAAGGACATAGCTGATCAGTTGGGAAGCATTGGAGAGGTAATAGATGAAGAACAAATTGTAAGGCAAATCATCAATGGATTGAAGGCAGATGACAAGTGGGAAGCATTCACCACAGCTATGGATTTGTACATGGACATGCATGTACTTGATTTCAATACACTCATTGGACAATTACTCACTCAAGAGGCAAAACTTATCAAGAATGGAGAAAGCTCTAAAGGTAATCAATCTTTAGCTTTATATACTAATAAAAGAAATTCAAAGGAAACAAATGAAAGTCAAAGAAAGTGGATGATGAAGGAGGAACATAGTAGGCTAACTATGGAGGTAGAGGAAGACATGGCAGAGGTAGAGGAAGAGGAGGTAGAAAAGGCAGGGGGAGATCCCAAAACTCCAACCCATGTTCTATTCGTGGATTAACTAATCATACAACTAAAATTTGCTTTAGGAATTCTAGGAATCAAAGAGGTAGAGGATACAATAGAGGAAGTTATGGCTACTCAGGGAAGGTTCAACAATTATCATGGCAATTACAACAACTAAAATCATTCAAAGTATCAAGGAGGCTACAAAGGAAGGAGAGAATTCAATAACTACACAAAAGACTCAAACAAAGAGGATTCATTATTAATCATGAACATGTCTATGCCACAAGGTAAATCTGATGAGCATGTTTTCTACATAGATTCAGGTTGTTCCAATCATGTGGCAGGAAATGTCAAAGCACCTGATGGAAACATCAGACTTGGAGGATCCAAGGAATAAGCATGATGTACAAACATAAGATGACACAAGACATCCTGTGGAGAAAATAGGAAATGTCAAAGCACCTGATGGAAACATCAACCTACTCAGTAAGGTGCTCTATGTCCCTACCATTACAAAGAATTTGATAAGTATTGGGCAGATAGTAGAGAAAGGATTGCAAGTTAGGTTCACAAGAGGAGGAGCATATGTGGAAGATCCTAGCCAAGGGTTCAGAAGAATAGCAAAGGGAGAAAAAATAGGCATATTATTCACCTTTGAGTTGCAAGACAGAAGGAACATAGCTCTCTTCAACTATGGTAATCAAACACTCATAGGACTAGAGGTATGGCACAAGAGATTGGCACCAACAAAAGATTGAAGAACAAGATACTTCAGAAGATGATGAAGAAACTAAGATGGAAAAAATCAGAGCATGGAAGTCTAAAGGTAAAGCAAAATTGCAGGAACTTGGACATGAGGCAGAATCATCACAACATGGCTTAAGAAGATCTATAAGGGAAAGAAAAAAACCAGAAAGGTATGGGTTTGACACCTCATTAGTAACTAAACATTCTATTTACATAGCACAAAACATAAATCAAGAGGAGCCATCATCCTTTGAAGAGGCCAAAGCAAAATCAGAACGGAAGCATGCAATGAAGGAAGAAATTGAAGCACTTGAGGAAAACAACACTTGGGATTTGGTGCCCAAGACTTCATCTATGAAGGTAATAGGCTCAAGATGGGTCTATAAACTCCAGAAGAATTTTGATGGTTCCATAAACAGGTATAAGGCAAGGCTTGTAGCAAAAGGCTTTGCACAAACTCAAGGAGTTGATTATGAAGAAACATTTTCTCTTGTAGCTAAGATGCCTACAATTAGAGTATTACTTAGTATTGCTTCTTTCAAGAATTGGAAGATACTTCAACTAGTTGTGAAGAATGCATTCTTGAATGGTTGGATAAGTGAAGAGGTATATATGGCACAACCACCTGATTTTGAGAATCAAGTTTATCCTGATTATGTATGTAAACTTAACAAAGCATTATATGGTCTCAAGCAAGCCCAAGAGCTTGGAATTTTAGGCTTGTTTCATTCTTGCAGGACAAAGGCTTTCAACCAAGCAAGGCAGATCCTTCACTCTTTATTAAAAAGAGTAATTTTGAGGTCATCTACCTATGTGTATATGTAGATGATATTATATTGACAAGAAATGATGCAGATGGTATGAAGAAGATCAAAGATCAGATGAGAGAAGAATTCAAGATAAGTGATTTAGGTTCACTTACCTAATTCCTAGGTTTGAAAGTTGTTTACAAAGATCATGGTTTATTTCTCACTCAATGAAGTATATCAAGGATATGTTAGCAAAATTCAAGATGGAGGTTTGTAAAATTGCAGGTGCTCCAATGGAGGTCAACCATAAATTGAGCCCACATGAAGGTGAGCTCATAGAGGACATCACATCATATCAAAGCCTTGTGGGTAGTCTCAACTATGCCACATTGGCAAGGGTAGATATATGCTATAGTGTGAGTGTGCTAAATCAATTCATGCACACACCAAGGAAACCACATATGGATGCTGCTAAGAGGATACTCAAATATCTCAAAGGAACCATAAATGAAGGACTTTATTATCTTTATGTATCTGATTTAGGGTTGAAGCTATTTTCTGATGCAGATTGGGTTGGCTCCAAGGAAGATAGAAGGAGCACTTCAGGTTATCTTACCTTTGCAGGTTCAAAGCTTATTTCATGGTCATCCAAGAAGCAACCCACAATTTCTCTCTCTTCTACTGAAGCTAAATACAGAGGTCTTGCCATAGCTACACAAGAAGCTATGTGGATGAAAACATTATTCAAAGATCTTGGATTGGAGTTTGGAACTCCAACTATTTATTGTGACAACATGAGTTCTATTCATTTAGATGCTAACCCTATTTTTCATGCAAGGACTAAACACATTGAAGTTCATTATTGCTATGTTCGAGAGAAGGTTCTAAGCAAAGAGATTCAAATATCATATGTGTCCATTCATCAACAATGTGCAGATATTTTGACCAAAGCATTGGATGGTACAAAATTTTGCAAATTCAAGGCTATAATTGGATTGTAGGTTATTCTTGAAGATTGAAGAGCTCAAGCATACTTGGCTTGAGGGGGAGCTATCGGAACAAATCTATTACAAGCCTAAGTATTGGCTTGAGTTTCTAGGAAAAGTAGTAAGAGAAGACAATGTATGGAAATCTAAGAGTTCAATTGTGAACTCACCCGTGTAATTGTTTGATCATTTACTTGATGTAAAAGTAAAAGGAATCAAAAGTGGTTGAGTTTGCTTGATAAAAATAGAAAGAGAAGCCATGAATTCATGTTTTGGAGGTTGGAGAATCAATCAACCTCTAAAACTTAGGAAACTACTTTTAGGTGAGCAAGATTCAAATTCAAATCTTGGCTCCAAAACTCTCTATATATACATGGCAATCTAGTCGCACTTTAGAGGCATCCATAAGATGAGCTATATGCTATATCAAGTGTGGATACAAGGCACACACATGTATCTGTAAGTTCATTGTATTCTACAATCAATATACATTCATATTTATGATCATACAAGTTCATATCTTCATGGTTGTGTGAGTCTACTCTTTACTTTTATGCTTCTCAAGTTTTTTAGTAAGCTTGCAGAGATCCCCTCTCTCATTATGGTGCATCTTTTTCAATGATTTAACTTGCTAAAGCTTTCTTTTAAAGTCTACTTTATGCTTACAAAATCTCGTTGCTATTGGACTTCTCAGTCGTGAGTTATGTTGAGTTGAAGTCAACCCTGTCTCTTCATATTCACTCCTCTGTCAGGTTTTCGATTTTATGAGTCATCTTGTTAAAGCTGTTTCTCTGCGTGTACTTTATCAAATTGCATGATTCAAGACTTGTTGAAATAAACATGCTGTATATTACTAGCATACAAAATTTCATAACCATTGAATGTTTAAATCTTGAGTTATGATCATTTTTCTGCTCACTGGTCTAAGTACTATTGCAGCCCATGAAAATCGGGATGATTTCATAACTTATTAAACTTCATTCTCCTTGTGTGATTCACTATTTCTTATGAGATTACTCTTGAAAGTTAGCTCTCTAAGTTAATTAGAGTTCCCCAAAATTGTTGTTGTGTTTAGAGAATTGTTCAAAACACTCAACAAGTGTATGAACCAAAATAGCAAGTTTTTCACCTTTGAATTAACTCCAGCTTATCTGTTTTGATCTATCTTTTTGAGGATGATCTTCCCAGGTACATAGGGTGTCTAACACATCCAATGGCAAGCTAAAAGGGTCCACCACATACTCTTGGAGTTCATTTGGCTAGTGTAGTGCAAGGATTTTGCAGCACCACTTCATCTTCAAGCACATATCTATCCATCTCTTCACATTCATCACAAAAATATATAAGGAAGAAGAACACAGTATGGATAGAAAAAGAAAGAGAGAGAACTTTATTATTTATGAAAATTTAAAAGTAGTTCTGATATTCATTACAAAATCTATCAAATAGCTTCAATGCAAAGCGTCATTCACCCAACCACCCCCGAGATGATCTCAATCCCAATTGAAATCACAATTGCAATATCAATCCCAAACCCAATCCCAATCTCAATCACATAAGAGTGAACTCCATTCCTTGAAGAAGGATAGTGGTCAATCTATTGTTGACGACACCTTGAGGGTGAAGGAGTTGAGGGAGCAATTGGCTTCCATTGGCTGAAAAGTAGATGTGGAAGACCTTGTCCACATCATGATCAATGGGTGAGAGGGGAAGACAAGTGGAAACCCCTCATTACTACCATCTTGTGTAGAGATTTCTACCAATGCTTGAGGAGTTGATCCCACACATAGCGGAAAGAGAGGTTGCTATAGGAGACACATCCAAGAAGGATGGTCACTCACAAGTCTTATATGCCAGCGAAGGCAAAGGCAAAAGTGGAAAGAAGGGGAAAGGAAGAAAAAGCAAGTGGAAGCAGTCCAAGGAAGAAGATTAAAATTCAGAAGCAGATATCAAAGAATCATCTTCAAGGAAGGGCAATAATGGCAAAAGGAAGAACAACAATCATCAAGGTAAAACTTGTTCTATATGTGGTAACAATAATCATATTTCTTCAAATTGTTGATTCAAGGATGAAAAATGCAAGAAGAAGAAGGAGCAAGGGAACTATGCTAACAACTCCAATAAGGATGATGAGAAGGAGACCCGCCTAGACATGAGACATGGCTACACTAATGATCCCAAGGAAACAAATTGGTATATAGACTCTAGATGCTCTAATCACATGTCATGTATGGATGCATTTTTTGTTCATTTTATATTTGATGCAAAAGGGTGCATGGTGAAGCAAGGAGGCAAGGTCATTGCCAAGGGAAGTAAAGAAGGCAAATTGTTCACACTAGATGTTGCTCCTACACATAACAAGGAATATTAGGTTATGATTGATAACAAAAGGATTGTAGAGATTGATCTTAGGCACAAGAGAATAAGACATATCAATATTCACAACTTAAAAAGCATGTGCAAAGAAGGTTTAGTGTAGGGACTACCAAACCTTGAAGGCCAAGATCTACATGAGTTTTGTGATGCTTGTGAGCTAGGTAAGAAAGCAAGGAAGCCATTTCCAAAGAGTGAGTACAAATCCTCTAAGCTCTTGGATCTCATACACTCAGATGTATGGGGCCTTAATAGAGAGGCTTCATTGGGAGGAGCTTGGTGCTTTGTCACTTTCATTGATGACCACTCAAGATAGGTATGAGTATATGTTACCAAGGAAAAATTAGGAGGGTTTTCATGCTTTCAAAAGTTTAGGTCCCTTTTTGAGAAAGAATGTGATGCACACATCAAGAAACTAAGGTGAGATGGAGGGGGAGAGTATTCCTCTAAGGAATTCACAAAGTACTTGCAGAACAATGGCATAAAGAGGCACTTTACATGCAGGTACACCCCTCAACAAAATCATTTTTTAGAGAGGATGAATAGACATTTGGTTGAAATAGCTATATGTCTCATAAATGAAGGTATGTTACCATTCTCTTTTTGGGTTGAGGATGTGAATATAGCTTGTTACTTGATAAATAGGATTCAAATAGGTGGTGTGCACAAGTTGACTCCATAGGAAGTCTATATTATGGCAAGAAACCAACCATGGAGCAGCTCAAGGTATTTGGTTGTGTATACTTTGTTCATGTTCCTACTGAAGTAAGAATAAAGTTAGAGCCCATGAGTGAGAGATGTGTGTTCGTTGGCTACTCAAATGAACGAAAAGGCTACAAGTTCTACAACTCTCTCTCAAAGAACCTATATGTGTCATGAAATGTTGTGTTTGATGAGTCAAGGCGCATTTGAAAGACCTAAGAAGTATACGTTGAAGATGAAGGAGCTTCAAGATTAGCTAGCATCAATTGGATGCAAGATAGAAGAGGAAGACATCATCCAAACATTCCCCAATGGCTTGAGGAGTAAAGAAAAGTGGAAATCCCTCATCACAAACATTCCTTATAGAGATCCTCTACCAACATTCGAGGAGATTATACCAAATCGTGTGGTTGAAGAAGTTGCTCAACAAGGAGAAGGGAATAAAGGTAAGGATAGCCATAGCCAAATGTTATATGCTGGTCAAGGTAGATAAAGAAACTCGAGAGGAGGATCAAGTAGAAGAGGAAGAAGCTACAACAACACAAATTTCAGCCAACACAACTCAGAGGGCAACAAGGACAATTCAAATGACAACACACATGGAAGAGGTCAAGGAAGAAATAGAGGAAGAGGTCGAGGTTCATATAATCCTCATAAAGGTATAACATGTTATCATTGTGGTAAAGTAGGACATTATGCGAATGATTGTTGGAAAAAGAATGGAAGGCTGAATGGAGGAAGTCAAAGGAGCCGAAACAACTATGCACATACATCAAGTGAAGGAGACAAGCAAACAATGCTTGCCATGAAGCATGAGTACAACAACCGGAGAAGTGATGATAAAAAATGGTTTATAGATTCAGGTTACAGCAATCATATGACATGCCAAGGAGATTTATTCACAAATCTACAAGCTCTAAGTGGAAAAGGATTTGTAGAGACTGGTGATGAAACTAAACACACAATTGAGAATGTTGGAGAAATCAAGCTTAGAGACAAGAAGGTATTGATTGATCTTCTTCATGTTCCTACTATTGCAAAGAATTTGATTTTAGTAGGACAAATGGTAAAGAAAAGATATCATGTTATCTTCAATGAAAAAGACTGCTTTATAAATAATCCAAAGAAGGATTCAAGGTCATTGCTCAAGGAAGGAAAGAAGGTAGGATGTTCACTTTGGACATTCAACAACCACATGGAAAGGTGATGTATATTCTATTTGGAAACAAGAGGATTGCTAAAATTGATTTGTGGCACAAAAGATTTGGACACATCAACATTTCCAAGCTTAAGGACATGAGCAACTATGAAGTGGTAAGAGGTCTTCCAAGACTCAATGATGCTGGATTGCATGAGTTTTGTGAAGCTTGCCGACTAGAAAAGAAAACTTGACAACCATTCAAGAAGAGCAACTATGTGACAAGGAATGTCCTCGCGTTGATACACATAGATGTATGGGAACCATCACAACAACCATCGATGGTTGGTAATAGATATTTTGTCACTTTTATTGATGATCATTCAAGAAAAGTATGGATGTTCTGCATAAAACAAAAATCTGATGTGTTCTCTATGTTCAAGATATTTAAAGCACAAGTAGAAAACAAAACAAGATGGTACATAAGGACCTTTAGGTCTGATGGAGGAGGATAATATTTCTCCAAAGAATTTTCATATTTTCTTTATGAAAATGGCATCAAACAATAATTTACATGTAGGTACATGTTGACCTAAGCTTCAACTTAGGGACTTGCGGAGAAAGAGACTATTCCTCAATCCCCTCTCAAGTGCATATAGTGGGGATACACGCTTTTAATTATCAATCCGAAGAGTATGCAAACCTAGCCGAGTGTATGAAGACATGCAATCACGTAATGGTCAATGCAAATGCACTACTCAAGAATGAAAATGAGGTAAATGCTTATCCTAACAAGATTCAACAGTAGGTCAAGACGAAACGATACTTGGTGCAGCAGCCGTCAGTATTTTGGACTTTTCTCCTAGCTCCGAGCTCCAAACATAGCGAATAGCATATGCGTTTCGAAGCTCTCGAGAAGACGCATCCAATGGCAGTGGTTTCACTCAATTCCGACGCTCTTACTTCAAGTTATGACAGAAATACTGAATCGCGAAAATACTTTCCTACGCTTCAGCACTTCCTACACTTCGCACACACCTCTCCTACAGCAAAGAAACACTCTCAAGGATAGACAACACTCACAAGCACTCTTTCCAAGCAATACACATGCATACAAGCTCGCGAAGAAGGAGAAGAAGAGGGAAGAAGACACAAATTCGAATTTCTGTGCTCTCTATTCTCACAATGGCAAAAAGTCCTCTACAAAGAGTCACATTTGACTTATATACTAGTGCCCTAAAAATGGTCCTTTCACACAAGTGACCGGCACTTTATTCACTAAGAGCTAATTTCCTACTATTTTACATGAGTAAGCTTCTATTCTTCCGTGGGAATGCATCTAGAGGACTCCTCTAGTGCCTTTACAAAGGGAAATATATTACAAAAATGAATATGTTACAAAAATATATGGCCCAAATCGGAAAAATTTTGGGGCCCGTCTTTTTTCTCTGCTTTGTGCGCTCTTTAGCTCTGCAACACTCTCCCCCTCTTCGCCTCTGTCGTCCCTTGACAGACTTTGCTTCCTTTGACAGACTTTGCTTCGCGCACGCGCCTTGTGGTCAGTATTGTCTGCAGTTAAACAGACATGCAGATTCGATGGCCTTCTTGATTCAAGCTCTACAACTCGAGAGCCTGAAGTAGTTGTCTTGCCTGTTGACTTGGGTTGCCACGCACGCCACCAGTGACTAGGAATGTGCTATTCTTAGTCACCCTCTTCAGCTTTTCAGCCTCTACCCCTTTCTAACTTTTGGTCCTACTCTGATGTTTGAAAAATCCACTCCTCTGGACCCCGGGATTTAGCATTGTAGCCTGGTGCGTGCCCCTGCGGGGCTCTGTGCAGAGATGGGTGTTGTGCCCCTGCGGGGCTTCCTGCAGAGATGCATCTTCAGATTTGTCTTTTAGTGAAGCTGTTTCTTTCGCTGCTTTCTTTTTTTCCTCTTCTTACTCGTCTCGCCCTCGACACTGCCCCCCTCCTGAACTCTGTCGTCCCCGACAGGCTTTGATAAGCGCCGGGCATATGTTCTGTATACTTGTTGCTCTGTATCATTTAGCAGATTGGCTTCACGTATCATGATCTGTTTCCATTGTTCAGCTTTGACTCCATCGTTTGGTGGTTGTCTGTGATCTGCGAAGAAGCTTAATTCGTATGCCACAAGTCTGGCATTCAGATTAGATGACATCTTCAAAAATATCTCTGAATCTTTTTCAAAAAATTCTGTAAAAAATGCTTCTTCAAATGTTTGCATATACGGACTTGGCAAAAACATGAGTCTGGAATAGTATGCCATTATTGTGGGGCGGCTCGGCATTACTGATAGATCGAAAATAAGTATATCTGTGCCTTGATTAATGCCGATGAATTTCAGAAATGTATATGCCGCATGTTTGAAGACCTTCAAAACTGTAAGTAGCATACTAAGTATTTTATTTGTCATCTTAACTGCTAAATCTGGTACAGTCGCATAGTTTTGTAGCCAAAATTCTATTGTTTTGATCATATAATCCTCTGTTGGCAAATAGTTATGTGGCGGGCTAGGTAACATAGGATAATTCAGCCACTGTTTATTAATAGTGCCGCTGCGTTGTAAATCCAAAAATTCCTTTGTATCCCTTCGGCGTGGTGTTGGACAAAACGAAGGGTTTACCTGTAATAAATACGGTGCGGCTTGCCAGTGCACCCGTAGTGTGGGATGTTTCTCCAAAAATTTTCTCCGCCACACTGGTTGTGCAGCCTCGAACTCTGCTTGAGTGTATGTGAATGTGTCATTCTTGAAATTGAGCTGCTCGTCTGGACTTTTTTGTGTAACCTTCTTTATATATTGCCTTGCTTTCTCTTTCAATAATCCATATGGAATGTTGAAAGGCTTTATGATCTTTTCCAAGTCTTTACCTTTGATTTTGGCTTCCTTCATGACCTTGATGACTTCATTCTCAAAATTTTCCGTCAATCGAGACACCACTAGTGCCCGTTCCTTCTGACTTATTTCTGCAGTGTATGGCATTGGATGATCATCATGCATATCCGCCATCTGCTCATGTATTGGAGAATGATAGATCGGTTGAGATAGAGGGCTTACCTCTACCTCGTCAGTAGGATGTTCTTTTTCTGGCACTACTGATGTCCCGATCGGTTCTTTGCCTTTCTGCTGATTTTTTAGCTCTTCAATGCATTCATCTTTTTCCTTTATCTGTTGTATGGCTTCCCCGAGTTTTTCTTTGGTGGCTAGGAGCTCCTTACCTATGTCAGCTACGTGATCCATGTTTTCACTGTAGCTTTGTACCAGTTTTGCCTGTGCTGAATTCAGCTGCTTTTTGAGCTCACTTATTTCCTGAGTGTGCTTAAGTTCTGCTTCTTCTCTTACTGCGCGCTCTTGTTTTAGCAAAGCTTCATATTGTGCAAGTTGATCTCTTAATTCATTTTCTTGACCTTCAGTTGATTCCTGTTGCTGTATTGGTTGGTCATATAACAATGATTTCATCAACTCTTTATTTCTGTTGCGTAAAGTATCATTCTCATCCAGATATAACTTCAGCTGTGTCTCTAGTAGAGTACTTCTGGTCTTCATTCTTTCTTTTTCTGCTGCAGTAGCATCATATAATTTCTGTAGGCCCTCGAGCTGGTTTCGCAGTTGGTGATGCTGAGTGCTTAATGATTCATATTGCGTTTGTGTTTCTAACAGCTCAGTGCTTTTGGTGGCTATCTCTTTTTGTACCTGAATTAATTGTGCAGACAACTGTTCACTCATAACTTGAAACTGATTCTTTTACTTCATGGCTTTGTCGTAGTCTGCATCTATGTCCATCATTTGTTGTTGCGTATCCATGGCTGTCTGGATCATTTGCTTGACCACAGGCTTCAGTTGAGTCACATCCACATTGAGCCAAGTCTTAGGTATTGTGGGTACTTCTCCAGTAGTCACGTCTTTGCCTTGAGCAATGTGTAAGGTAGTATCATGGGGCTGCCTGATCTGAAGCTGGATCCTTGGCTCAGCCCCCATGTCTTCGTTATGTCCTTGAGGTGTGTCATCAGGCACCTCGATTATGGTTTGTTCTTTTTGTTGGAGCTCTCCCGTTTCCTTATTCACTGGGGTTTGTTCTTCCTCTTTAATAGGTGCTTTGACATGTGTAACCCTAGTAGTCGTATCTTCCTTGACGCTTATTTTGGTGGTGTCATTCAACTGAATGACGTGCTCCTGTTCCTTCGCATCATCCACCTTCTGTTCTTTCTCCTTTTGGTTGTCCGGTGTCACTTCCATTTGATTGATTTCTGGTCCTTCTTCTTCATAAGTTTCTGTCCTGATATCAGTATCTAGCGTGTCTTTCTCAGGACTGGATTCCGTATTCGTACTAGAGTCGTCAATGCCCAATTCTTTGTACCTTCCAGGTTGTCTTGGAGTCGTTTCTGTACTCTGTTTTTGCTTCACTTGACTTGTTTGTCTATAATGATGTCCTTGGACATTTAGATTCACCTGCCCTTGCATATATTGGTGTGTTTCCTCTAGGGCAGCAGACAAATCCCTTTTTGAAATCGGCATTTGAGCCGTCGTGATCTTAGGCAAGAGATGCGTTCTCTTAGACTGGGGTGTTGCTTGAGCTTCCTCTTCTCGTAAGCGTTTCGTACCCCTCATGGGTTTCTGTGTGCTGGTTCCAGCCTCTTCAACCACAACTACTGCTTTCTTCTTCTTAGGGACCGAAGCGGATTTTGCATACTTTGCTAGCCCTTCTGATGTCGGCATTTCCCGTAAGCAGTGTTTCATGTCTAAAGCTTCATATATCAATAAAGTCAAAGCTGACCCACCGTTCAGGAACTTCTTTTGCCCCCATTTCTTCTGAGCTTCAAACAATCGTTCTTGTACGTAACCTGTGAGATTCACTTTGTTTCCTATCTGTCTCATGGCATGCGATAGGAGTTGTACTACAATCTTTCGTGGTGCGGTGTATCTGTTCATGCCAGGAAAACAAAAGTGTTGATGTACCAAATGTACCGCATCTTCAATATCTATTCTGTTAATCTCCAGGAATGATCTTTTCTTGGGGTCATGGCATTCCTCTTTGACATTAGTAATTCCTTCTTGTTTCCATCCAAAGGCTTTATTGATCAATTCATGAGTGAATTGAATTGTCTTCCATGTGCCCACCTTGTCCAAAACCTTTGCTTCTGGAACCGAAATCTTTGTAGCAGCTGGCTGCATAGTATTCATTACTTGCGTACATCTTTGGAAGTCTGGTACGCATATAGGTATCTTCAAAAATGCTTCAATTCCAGCTTGAGTCCATACTTCCTCGATGTGTGGTAACCCTTGTATTATGGTCTTGAAATCCTGTGACATGATAGGGAAATAGTGATCCCTGTCCATAATCTTGATGGTTGCCATAAAGAGAAGTTCCGAGATAGGTTGGTCATCTCGAAACTAATGTCCTCTGACCTTGGTTATTGACCCCAATGGAAGAAGTAGCTCCTCTTCCTGCTGTGTAGCTTCTGAGTCAGAAGATGTCATCTGCACTCAATATAGAGGATGAATTAGTATCCATATGTTTTTTTTCAGAAATCCTCCTCCATGTTGATTAATAATTCGATGTTGCTCCGAGTGCATGGTGCCGTCCCTCTCCCGTGGGTGTGAGAAAGGTAATACCTGAATTTTTTTTTTTTTTTTTTTAATTTTTGTTTTTATATTTCTGGCTGAAAAGAAAACACAAAAGTTAGTCCATAGCCGAAGCGATTAGTGAATATTTTTTTTTGAAGTAATATTTTAAGTATGTACAAGTGCTCTCCTATTTCCAAAGGGAAAATGTGCGTGACTATCCGGAAGTAGAAGAAGGATGTGCCGAATGCTTGGCCTTGTAATGTGGCCCTATCATGCATACTTTGGCTCTCGACAATTCCTCATGTGTGCAATTGGAAGTAGTTGCTCGATGTATGCAGCTTGTCTTGTCTCTCGGCATCCAAACTTGCTTCCCTTGGATGGAATGTATTGTTTTCTCCACCTTTTTGATGAATGTGGTTCTTCGTCGGTAGTATGTCTGCTTATTCTGTTTTGGGAATCTCAAGTCGGTTTTCATTGCATTTGTAGATTCCTTCTTCCTCCAATATGTCCTCTTTCTCGTCTGATGAGTCTGTTGACCATGTTGAGTATGATAGCCCTTCTGAGAATGCTCCTTGTTTGGGATGGTCGTCTTTTGGGTACATGACTTTGGGATCCATATTTTTGTTCGATCAGGTTGTGCAGCTATCAGTTTTTTTGGGATCCACCTGCTATTGAGTCGTGGTTGACTGAAGTGTGCGAAACTCTTTGTCTTCTTCTTTGATTGGACATGCTGATGTCGAAGACGTTTCTGTTGCTGGAGGTATGCCTTGTTTTGGTCCTTTCTTATCCAAGCTAGTGTAGAATGTGGAATGGGGTACACTTTCACCGGCGTAGACTTCAATTCTTGCAGTGGAGTATTCTTTCCTGTACTTTGTGGTTCACTGGGCTTGATTTCATGTTCTTGTGCACTCTTGTGACTCTCTATACTCAAAGATGGAGTGCACACAGGACTCACGGTATTTTCACATGAAGTACTTGACGATGGGGTTCCTATATTGCTAGAGAACATACAATCATGACTTTGTTCATTTGGATGAACTTCTGGCTCTATAATAGCGGCTTTGGGTGGTCGTTCATCTAACAAACTAAATACCTCACGAGGTCCAATTCTGGCTGAGATGTATCCTAAAGCCAATTGAATGGTTACCTCATATTCGTAGATCCAATCTTGTCCTAACACCACATCTTCCAGCAGATCCTCGTCCTGACATACTAAGAGTCTCTGCTCCATTGTGTTATTCCCCATATGTAAAGGTAAAGTGATCTCACCTATGCATTGAGTAACTTTTCCTCCTATTCCAATTAGCTGTGCCTTCGATGGCCATAACTCCTCTTTAAGTCTCTGAGACAAAGAAAATCTAATGCAGCTTATTGCTGCTCCTGTGTCTATAAGAGCATCCACTAAGTGGTACTCCTTTCGTCCTGCTCCCAGATTCAAATAAGGTTGTCTTCTTTGTTGTCCGGAGTTTTCAGTGGCTCTAAAATTAGCCATTGGGATGAGTTCTTCTCCTACTCGATATCTCTCGTCCCTTTCTCTCATCCACTCTTTCCGTTTTCTGATGCGTTCTAGGGCTTCCTGTCTCGCTTCTTCTCGTATGCGTTCTTCTTCTGTTTTCCTACTTTGAGCTCCTAGCAGTCGTGCTAGCATTTGATCAGTCAATGGCTCCATGAATCTTTTCACTCTGCATCCACTGATGTAGTTGGGAAGAATATCTCCGTCCAGTGTAGCGAGATTGACTGCTCCACTAGTAGAGATTCGATTTATAATCATGGGTCCATATCCGCGTTTTTGGAGCTTCTTTGCATGTTGTTTGAGGGTGTATACTAAGACTAAGTCACCTTCTTTTAGTCCCTTGTCTTTTATATGTGCGTCATAATAAGCCTTTTGTCTCCGTTTGGCGGCATAAATACCTGCTACCGCTTGCAATCTAGTCTCGTGCAGCTTTTCAATTTGATCTAATTGTTGAGATAATTCATGACCGTTCCACTCATATTGCTGTGCCACTTTCAGTGTAGGTACTAAGAAGTCAATTGGCAAAATGGCATTTTGCCCGTACACTAGGTTGAAAGGCGTAGTTCCAATGGCCGTTTTATATGCCACTCGGAAGGCCCAAATTGCGTGATGCAATTGTTTGTCCCAATCTGACCTTCCATTATTGACAATCTTTGTCAATACAGTACATAGTACCTTGTTGGAACTTTCAGCTTGCCCATTAGCTTGAGGATGGTATGGGGCTGATTTTTTATGAATCACTAAGAATTCATTCATTAGCGATTCAATGACTTCGTTTAAGAAATGAGTTCCTCGATCACTCACTATCTCGATCGGTAGTCCAAAGCGTGTGAATATGTGCTCAAAGAGAAATTTTGCTGTGGTTTGAGCATCATTCTTCCTAGTGGCTTTTGCTTCTACCCACTTAGTCAGGTAGTCGGTGGCTACTATGATGTACTCTGCATGTGATCCTTTCGCAGGTGGATTGATAGGTCCTATGAAGTCAATTCCCCATTTGGTAAATGCTCTCGCACAAACCATGGGTCTTAAAGGCATGTCATCTCTTCTAATGGGATATTTTGCTCTCTGACATGTTTCGCAGCTTCTCACATATGTCTCCGCATCCATATGCAGAGTTGGCCACCACAGGCCTGCAAAGAGAATCATCTTGACCGTTCTGTCTGCTGAGAAATGTCCTCCTGCAGCTCCTGCATGTGCCATTTCTAATACAGAGAGATATTCATTTTCATGAATGCACATTCTTAGCTGGTTATCTTTCCCGCGTTTAAAGAGTTGTTTTCCTAAGATGACGTAATCTTTGCTCTGTTCTTCAAGAGCACGTTTTCTTGCTAGGGTAGCTCCATCAGGGTACTCTCGAGTTTTCAAGAACTTTACTAAAGGCATGCTCCATCTTGGTGCTATTGTAGAATAGCATAACGTAGAGTTCTCATCTGGGATTTGTTCTTGACAGATTTGACAGGTTGACACATAATGGTGTGCATCTCGTTGCATTGTTGGCCAATATATGCCAAATCTCTTGAGTGTTTGCCATGTTCCAGTTGCGTTCAAGTGAGTGTTCCATTGATTTATGTGTGCTTTCTGAAGCCACATTTTTTGTTCATCTTCTTCCACGCATCTCATCAATAGTCCGCTTGAATCCTGGTGGTATAAACTTCCAGCAATAATGTGAAGGTTTTTAGTCCTCCAAAGATCTTGCTTTCGGTTTGGCGTGATCCCATCTTTAGGTCCATGTGTGAGTATTGGGATCAATTTTTCGGCCCATTGAGGACATACTTCCAGGTTAAAAAGATAGGTGTCTGGCAGATCATCAGGAACTCCGCTAGGTGGCTCTCCGTGTTTTAACCTAGAAAGGTGGTCTGCTCTCACATGCGTGTTTCCTTTTTTGACTATTACCTCAAAGTCAAACTCCATTAGTAACAAGAACCATCGTACCAACCTTCCCGTGCTACAAGGTTTATTGACTAAATACAACAAAGCTTGATGGTCTATGAAGAATTTGAATTTGTTGGCTAAGAGGTAATGTCTAAACTTCTTTACTGCATAAACCATTCCTAAGCCCTCTCTTTCTGTAGTCGTGTAATTTCTTTCGGCTTGGTTTAATTGTCTACTCGCATAAGCGATTGGATGGTCAAGCTTTCCTTCATCAGCCGGTTGAGCTAGGATACATCCAATTGCGTAGTTCGAAGCATCAACATGAATATGAAAAGGCTTACTCCAGTTGGGTGATTTTAGAATTGGGGCTGTACTCAGCCTCTTCTTAAGCTCGTTGAAGGCCTTCTCACACTCGTCTGTCCAAGTGAACTGAGTTAATAGACCGTATAAGGGCTTAGCTATTATGGCATACATGTTGTAGCTCAAGCGTAAGCACCACCTCCTTTACTTGTCAATCCGCGGAGACGTGAGGACCGGTATGAAGACCACGAGCAAGTGAAAGCACAAGTGCGTGAGTGAAAGCACACAAACATGCACACACATACACACACACGCGCACAAAGTAAGATCAAAGAGAGGAACAATGGAAAGCTTAGATTGCAAAAGAGTTCTCTTACAAAAGTTCTATTCTCTAACAAGCTAACCTCAAAAATGAGCTCTCTAGCTCTTTTTATAGTTTTTTGACTAGTTTTGGCCCTGTCCAGACCTAGTGTCCGGCCTAGTTAAAAATTAGGTTCCAGGGCTTATTTGAGGGCTCAAACGAAGTCTAAAAATTATGAAAATTGGTACGATGGTACTTCTAATACTCCTCAAGCTCGAGGACTCCTCGGCTTGAACAAAATGGAGTTACTAAAAATAGATAATGGTATTTACAATGGTTTCTAGTGATGAAAATCACTATTTTTGTAGGGGATTCTTCTGAAAATTTGACATACACTTCTTGGAGCTCCCTACTTGCTCTCTCTTCTTCTATGTCCACTTCTTTGATGTGCTTCCATGCTTTGTCCTTGACCTTGAGCTTCAACACTCCCCCCCCTCTCGAGTCTGTCGTCCCTGACAGACCCTTGTTGTAGTGATTGTTCCAAGTAGTGCCTTGAGAGGGAGTGTCCCTTCTGTATGAACACAAGTCGTCCGACGTTCTTCATCTATCACTGTGAGTCTTTGCAGGTTGTAGTCTCTTGGTATGTGCTTCTGCCTTGTATTCCAGCATGACTGTGTCGTTGTGAGTCTCCGTTGATGTTTTCTAGATCTTCCAAAGTTGATCTTCATAGTAGTCAAGCCAAGTACTCATAACCCATATTGAGTGATGGGTAAGTGTGTTCGTGCATGGGTTGAAAAAAGTATGTGCCTTGTGCACGGCCTTGTAATGTAGCCCTACGCATGCTTACTTGGAAAATGCATTGGAAGAAGTATGGTGCAAAAAT
Organism: Ceratopteris richardii; assembly: GCA_020310875.1. Taxonomy (NCBI): domain Eukaryota; kingdom Viridiplantae; phylum Streptophyta; class Polypodiopsida; order Polypodiales; family Pteridaceae; genus Ceratopteris; species Ceratopteris richardii. The sequence goes on along the minus strand of CM035430.1, from coordinate 127,035,191 downwards.
TGCGGGTCTTGAGCTAAGTGCTCAAGGGTATGCTGACGAAGAGGTTTCCTAAACTATCATGGTTATGGTGTTTCCAGAGTAAAGATACTTACCATGGCGAAGGTTGATGGATGTTTGCCTCTTCGTGTGGTATACTCGGCCTTTGGGATGGAACCTTGTTGATGAATGTCCATGTTGATTGTCCACTGATGAGATCTTTTGAGTGGTGGATCCCCTCTCCTCTTTTCAAAGCAACATTTGTCACTAACAATGTGCATTTCTGAGCTTGGGCTCATGCACGTTCACTTCCCTATATTGACACTCAGAGGAATATTGGACACGTGCCGGTTTCTAAGAGATTACCATGCTGATTGACATAGACCATTCACCAGTGCTACTGTTCCATACTGGTTCAGGAAATACTGAGAATTGAATTGCTTTATATTCCTTGGCAAGCAACATCGGATAACTACACCAAGCTGTGTTTCACATATACTCTTTAGCTCACCATATGCAGGAGTCTTCTCCTCTAGAACTACCTTTTGCAGATATCTCCTTGGATGCTCTGGTACATGAAGTAGTTAAGCATCACGCAAGTTGCGGACCTTCAAGCTCTTCATTCCTACCATGGTAAGAGAAAATCATAGCTGTAGATGCCATGTTCATGCCAAATGCTTGTCCTCTACCAGATAAGGCAGCAATAATCTCACTGCTGGTCGAGACACACTAGGAACAAGCTCTCTCCCACTTCTCTCTCTTTTTTTTTTTTTTTTTTTTTTTTTTATAGAGGAACAGGATATCACAAAACAAGAACACAAAAGTTAGTATCAATAGAAATGTTCGACATATGTCACTGTGCTCTTGTGCATGGGATTCTTAAGTGTGTCTATGCACGGCCGTGTAATGTGGCCCTATATTAATGCATACTTTGGAAATGCATGACCTAAATGGTGCAAAAGACAGGGTTGTGCAAGGAGCACATGGTTGTTGCTCGTTCGAGGCTTTCGATGTTATTTGTGGAGGTTGATGCCGGCCTTAGTGGAGGTATCCATTGAGTCTCGAACTGATGTAATCCTCCTTATTGGAGTCCATTTTAGAACATCATTTGGCACTGTAGAGGTCACTTCAGGCGTCTTGCTCTTTGGATGCTTTCTGCACTGTGGTATCCAGTGTGGTTGATGCTTTGGTTCGGTGGAGGCTACTTGCACTTTTGGCTTCCAAACCCATATCCTTTTTGCATGTCTTCCTACTAATGTTGAAGAGCTGATTTGATCTTCCTTTGGTCTCTGTACGTGGTTCTTACCCTTTTCTCTTTTTGGCCTCTTCGTTGAAACCTTTTGCATGTGGGAGAACAAAGGTTGTTGTGGGTGTAGGATCTTCTTAGGTACCCACATCTGTAATTGCCCTTGTTGAGCTGCAGCTAACTTCTTAGGCACCCAAACTTGTTGGATATCTCGTGACGGAGCTTGTCTGAGCTGCTTCCTTCGTCTTCTGGCTTGGTTAGTGTGCATGGATGGGATTTGTGGGGGTAAGGCTGGTGGTTGCTCTCCTTTGCGTACCCAGATCTACTTCATGCCCGGAAACACTTTTTTATCGAATGGTGTCTTTCTATTTGATGTAGCAGTTGTCGTGAACGGTTGTGTTTGCTTGTGTGGTGGGCTCACTACTATGGCTACTTGAGTCTTTGGATAAGAAGAAAGATCCACCCGCCTTCGAATCTGGTCTTCCACGATTGACTCCTTCTGCATCATAGAGCTTTGGACACGTACAACATCTTCTTTCATATGATTAGTCTTGGAAGAACTAAGAGAGTGTGTAGTGCCATGATCTAGGAGCATGCAGTTCTCTAATTCTAATGTAATGCATTGTTCATGTACCCAAACTTGAAGAATTTGACTTCTTAGGTTTAAGTTAACTGCATGGTCATAGATCCAATCTTGACCCAAGACAAGTGGTTCTGTAAGGTTCTCATCTTGACATACTAGCGCTTTGACTATCATTGGAACATCTTGAAGGTAGATGGGAAGTTCCACCTCGCCCAAACAAGGGGTTTCCACACCTCCCAATCCTATGAGATAAGCTTCTATGGGATTGATGTTCAACCCCAAGTCTTGGCAGTAGGAAAGTTTAACTGCACTACTTGCTGCACCTGAGTCAATCAATGCTTTCACCGTTCTTGCACCCTTCCCTTGTCCTATCTCTATGGTCACAAAGGGTCTTCGGTCAATGACCTGAGAAGTCGCAATGCCTGACTTTTGACACATATCCATGTGATATTTTGGGGCTTTTGAGTTGACATCTAGGCCTAATCGCCTTAACTTATTTTGCCTAATACGCTCTCTGGCCTCTTCTTGTGCTTCTTCTCTCACTCTTAACTCTTCTTCTTTTCGCTTCTTCGCAGTGTTGAGTCTCATTAGCATATCCTCAGTAAGAGGTTCTTGATATAGCTTGACTCTACAGCCACTAATATAGTTTGGCAAGATATCTCCTTCTAGAGTGGCCAACTGAACTGCACCACTAGTGGAAATTCTATTAATGATCATGGGTCCATAACCTCTTTTTTCCAACTTACGGGCATGTTGTTTTAGTGTGTATACCAACACTAGATCTCCCTCTTTCAATCCCTTATCCTTGATGTGTGCATCAAAGTATGCCTTTTGCCTCTTCTTTGCAGCGTAGATGCCTGCTGCCGCTCGTAGCCTCGTTTCACCCAAGCGTTCGAGATCAAAGATCCTAGAGGACAATTCATGCCCATTCCACTCATACTCTTGTGCTACTTTTAAGGTAGGGATTAAGAAATCTAATGGTAGCACAGCGTTCTGTCCGAAGACCATCTGAAATGGGGTGGTGTTGAGTACCGTTTTGTAGGCAACTCGATAAGCCCAAACAGCATGATGAAGTTGTTTGTCCCAATCAGAGCGTTTATTATTTACCAATTTTGTCAATACGTTACAGAGGATCTTATTGGTACTCTCGGCTTGTCCGTTGGCTTGTGGATGATAGGGGGCGGATTTCTTATGTATCACCAAGAATTCTTGGAGAAGATTTTCAATGACTTCATTCAAGAAGTGTGTGCCTCTATCGCTCACCAACTCTATTGGTAGTCCATATCTCGTGAACACATTCTCGAATAAGAACTTAGCCGTAGTCTGAGCATCATTCTTTGTTGTGGCTTTGACTTCTACCCACTTTGTAAGGTAATCTGTGGCTACAATGATGTATTCTGCATGGGAGTTTCTAGCTGGGGGGTTAATAGGACCTATGAAGTCTATGCCCCACTTCGAAAATGCACGTCCTCCCATCATTGGCCTCAAGGGCATCTCGTCTTTTCTCACTGGATATTGTGCACGTTGGCATGTGTCACATTTCTTCACATAGGTATGTGCATCCATATGAAGAGTGGGCCACCAAAATCCTGAGAACAGAATGGTCTTAATCACTCGGTCAGGACCAAAATGTCCACCTGCAACACCACTGTGTGCAGTCTCTAAGACCCTTAAATAGTCTGATTCATGAACGCACAGTCTTAAGTAACCATCTTTACCTCTTCGGTATAGGTTCTCTCCTACTAAGGCATAGCCTTGAGCCTCTTGCTCCATATTTCGTCTTCTTGCTAGACTGGCCTCTTTGGGTAATCTTCCCGATCTCATAAACTCTACCAATGGAGTACTCCAATCTGGAATTAATGATACTTGATAAAGGGTCGCATGCTCCACTGGTGGTTTCTCTCTACACATTGGACAATTCTTGATCCACTCATGTATTTCTTTGTCCATGCTAGGCCAATACACTCCTAAACGTTTCAAATTCTGCAATGTTCGTTGTTTAGAGTAGTGATTTCCTAGCAATCCCTCATGAGCTTGCTGCAACCAACTACTATGTTCATCATCCTCGACACAACAAGCTAATACACCCTCAGTATCTTGTTTGTACATGCTTCCTGCCAATATGTGATATTTTTGTGATTTTACAATTTCTTCTTGTGAGGTTTTCACATTCTTATTTGCAGGGCCGAAGGTTAGGACTGGTACCAACTTATTTGCCCATTTAGGAACAACTTCCAAATTGAACAGATAAGCATCAGGTAGTTCATCAGACACTCCTTGTGGTGACTCTCCTGAAGTAATGCGAGAAAGGTGATCTGCCCGAAGGTGGGTTCTACCTTTCCTGACAACAACTTCAAAGTCATACTCCATTAGTAAGAGGAACCATCTTACTAAGCGTCCAGTGTTGCAAGGTTTATTGACCAAATATAACAAAGCTTGATGATCAGTGAAGAACTTGAACTTGTTGGCCAATAAATAGTGTCTAAACTTCTTTACAGCATATACCATGCCTAACCCTTCTCGCTCGGTTGTGGTATAATTTCTTTCGGCTGGGTTTAGTTGTCTACTAGCATATGCTATGGGCAAATCTAAATTCCCTTCACCTGTGGGTTGTGCCAGCACACATCCTATGGCATGATTGGATGCATCCACATGGACATGGAATGGTTTATTCCAATCAGGAGTGGTCAGTATTGGTGCTGTGCACAAACGTTTCTTCAGTTCATTGAAAGAATTCTCGCATTCGTCGTTCCACTCAAAATTAGACAACAAGGCATAAAGGGGTCTAGCTATGATCGCGTACATGTGGATAAACCTACGGTAATATCCACAATGGCCCATAAAGGCTTGTACCTCTTTAACATTCCTTGGCCTTGGCAGCTCCGCTATGGCTCGTACCTTATCTTCATCCGTTGAGATTCCATTCTTAGAAACAATATGACCGAGGATTTTACCTTGACGCACCATGAACACACACTTTTCTGGGTTCAGACACACTCGATATTCTCTACACTTGTTGAAGATTTGTCTGAGTTCAGGGATGTGAACCCTTCTTTCTTGGGAATGAGCACATAAATCATCCACATACACTTCTAAGCTCTTTCGCAAGAACTCTTTGAAGACATGACACATGAGCCTTTGGAATGTTGCAGGTGCATTGGTGAGCCCAAATGGCATCACCCGAAATGCAAAGATTCCCCACTCTGTAGCAAAAGCTGTTTTGTGTTGATCTTCTGGGGCAATGGCTACTTGATTGTAACCTGAAAACCCATCAAGGAAGCTATAAACTTCCTTGCCTGCAACACGCTCCAATAGGTGTTCTGTGATTGGAAGTGGATAACTATCTCTAATCGTAGCGGCATTAACTTTTTTAAGGTTAATACACACTCGCAACTTCCCGTTCTTCTTGGGTACCACAACAATGGGGGACACCCATTCGGTATGCTCAATCTCATAGATGAATCCAGCCTCAATCAACCTATCAATTTCTTCTTTGATTTTGGCTGCATAGGTATCATTATATGTGTAGGGCTTCTGTTTGGTGGGCTTAGCATCAGCAGTCATGGGGATAGTATGAGAACAAATTCTTGGATCTACCCCTTTCAAGTCTCTATAGTGCCATGCAAACACATCCCTATATTCCCTTAATAGAGCTATGAGCTCCATTTCTTCTCTTGCACTTAGATCATCTCCTATATATGTGCATCTCTCTTCGTTCTCTTCAATGGTCACTACAATCTTCTTGGTCTTTTCTTTATTATCATATGATTCTCCTATGATGGCCTCTCTCTTAGGCATTCGTACCAAAATTTTGCGGTCGTCAACTTCATATTTCTTGAAGTTTTCTGGTACTTCAAACAATGATTCCTCCTTTTCTTGTTTCACTGCTTTTCTTTTCTTTTTCTTTTGACTACTCTCACTTCCATCCTTTGAGTTTACTGTTTTAATACTTGTGAGAGGTTCTTCTTCTTTCTGGGTGAACACTCCTATATCTTCTAGATAGTGCTGCTCTGAGTTAAAGCAACTATCCATCACAATAGACTCCAAATCATCGTCATTCTCTTCTTCTTCTATGACATCACTAGGGTCACATTCTTCTAGCAGGGGTTGACACATGAACACTGAGATATCATAACCCTCCTCATCACAATGAGGTGTCCATTGTTCCTCATTGACAGCAATGTCCATGGTGGCTAAGATTTCTGGCCAGCCATGAGGCTCAAACTCCTCATCTGGAAAGATCATCGGTGTGTAGGCTGGGTCCCTAACTGGTCTATCTCCTAGCGAAGTTCCTTCTTCTCTTGCCTTTAAACGTTTTTCCTCTTCCTTTGCGACCTTGCACATCCACAAATGAGTATCTTCATGCAGCCATGATGGATCAGGTGAACTTTCAGAATGCACAGAGATGGAATCTTCTTTCGCTTTGTGGATAGAATTCCACTGTAGGGGTGGTACATCTCTGAAGGTGTAATCCTTCAAATTGACCTTAGTGGTGACCCCTAAGTGCTGTAAGTACAAGGAGTTAGTTCCCCAATCCTGTACTATTTGCAATTGTCGTAGGAAGGGTCTTCCTAGGATCATCTCAAAGACATTATTTTTCTCAAAGTCACATATAGCAAATGTGTGCTCAAACTCTACACCACAAGTGGTTAGAGTGATCCCTTCTAGCAATCCTAGAGGTCTTTCAAAATGACCATCAGCCATTTGAAGCTTCATTCTAGTTGGTCTTAATGTGGGCTTGCCCCATTGCTTCCACAAGGAGGTGGTCGCAATAGCAACACCAGCACCTGAATCTATGATTGCTTTGGTTGTGTAACCTTGGTAGGTGATGGGAAGATAAGTATTACCTTCTTCACCCTCACACATGTCCCCTATTTTGTCTAGAGGTATCTCTGGTACCCTTTGCTTGGAGCCTGCTTTTGGCATGTTGGAATCAAGTTCTGGAACCTGATCCTTCACATGATTCCAGAGCTCAGGTTTTGCTTTGAGCAGCTCTTCTACAGTGAGATGACACTGAACCTTAGTGTTCTTCACGACATCAGTGTTCCTTGGAACCACTGAGTCTTCATTTCTTACCAGTATTGTGGGAGCTCTAATCTGGAGAGATTCAGATTCCCATGGGCCTGGAAATTGAGGCAGTTCTTCTAAGGTATTAGATTCAAAATCTAACCTTTCGTCCTCTTCTTGTTCTGCTTCATCTTCGTAAATAGATGGGATGTCTTGGGGAAATTGATCATGAAGATCATCAATCTCAGGAATAGGAGGGGAATTACCCTTCTCCTTGGCCCATTTCTCTTCTTGTATTTCCCGCAAGAACTCTTGAGAGTACTGTTGAATAGAAGGAGGTATTCCAGCATCCGTGGAATTAGGAACATAAGCTCCCCTTGGTGGTGAGCTTCCTCTTTCAATAACTGGTTGAGCCTGTGGAGGTAGAGAAACTTGTGGTTTGTTTACCAACTGCTCTAATCGTTCTAGTAAGCCCTGGAAATGCAAATCCGATTTGATAGAGTTTGTCTGATTGAACTTTTGACTAGTCTCAAGTATGGCTTGAGCTTGTTCTACCATTTTCATGCACATTTTCATCCGTTCAATCTCTAAATCTGCTCTAGGGTAACTCTTGTCTAGGTTTGCCGCTGTAGGCCCTTCTTGAAGTCGAGCCTGGTAGGCCTTGAACATCATGTCCAAGCCTTCTGGGGTTGGATCTGCAAGAACAGACCCTGGTTGCGGTCTATTTACAGTGGGTGGTGGGGTGGGATGAGGTGGAGTGGATGGAGTTTCGGCATGCGAGGGGCTTTGAGATGCAATGTCTTCTATTTTTGTTTTCGCTTCTTTTAAGCTTTCTTCTAGTTCCGACAGCTTTTTATTCCACTTGCGATTGGCCTTTTCTCTGGTATCCTTCCATGTTCTTGTTTTCCTCTTACTAGGCTCTCCCGATTCACTCGACTCTGATTGTTCTACTGGTTTATCCTGTTTTAAGGCTTGTGCTCTAGTGACAGCTTGTATAGGAGCCACATTGCTACTATTTGAACTTGGATCTGCCACTAAGCCTACCACATTAATGGGTGTAATCTTGGGTGCACTAGAGGGGTTTCTTGGACAATCTCTGGGGAGATGGTCTTTGCCACAATCAGGACAAAAAGCCTGTATTGTGATAGCCTGTCCTTGACTCGGAGATGGTGGGTGGGGACAGTCACGAATGAAATGGTCACCATGACATCTGAAACAAGATCCTCTAGGGGCTTGTGGTCTCATTTGTCTCAACTGGGGCCTAGGGTTAGGATTTGTGTACATGACATTGGAGTATTCTGGCTCCCAATTTTGCTCCATAGGCGATGCCTCATATTGATACGAGTAAATCTCACTATGTTCAGGTGACTCTGTGTAATAAGCATGTGGACTACCTTCATGGGAGTAGTCTGAACTATGAGCATGAGAGTCATTATCTGGTATCAATGGGGTTAGTGGCACCAAAGCTCTATTTGGATTTTCCTCTCCCACAGCATACTTGACTGGAATCACGTTGGCTGGAGCTGGTGGTTGGTTTACCAAGACAGGTTGTGGCCTATATGGTACCTGATATTGCTGTTGTGGTCTGTAATATGGCTGTTGGTATTGATTCTGATACCTACCTTGTGGGTAAGGTTGCTGATAATTTTGTCTAACAGCCTGCCTATTGTAGGGACAATCTTGAGCCGTGTGGTTTGTGTATTTTCTCTCAATAGTGCAATATGGAGCATTCCTTTCTCTAATGTTTTGGTTTTGCATTGGGCATACGTTAGCCATGTGGTCACCTCCGCAAGTATAGCACCGATTCAATGAAGTGACTCTCTGTGTTTGTTTATTTTGGACTCCCAGCTTCTTGGCAACTTGCTCAGCTATCTCTTCTATTTCTGTGGAGGTCTTTGAAGTATGACTAGTAGAACTATCCGAATCTTTGTAGAGTTTGGACAATCCTAACTCCTCACCCAAGTTATCTTCTATGTCTATGCACGTCCGCACACACTCTTCAATGGATCTAGGATCTTTCAAGTATACATAGGATCTTAACTTTGTGCTCAATAAGCCATCTAAAAACAAAGCCACTTGTTTGGCTGGTGTGGGTAGCTCTGGAGCAGGGCATCTTTCTAGGTACTGTCTGAACCTTCTACCTGCTAGTCGCACTGTTTCTTGGGGTGTCTGCTTGAAACTATGGATCAGGGACGATGTGTTATGCCTGATACCACTCTTGGAAAATTCTACAATGAATTCGTCTAGCAGTTGACCTATATCGCGATAGCTGCTTCTACTCAATGGTTGAAACCAAGCTAAGGCCGTGCCTTTAAGGGTCAAACCAAATGCCTCGTACTGGGTGAACCAGTCCTCAATTTGTTCGGCTCTCAGCACTTGTTTGTACTCGGCCACATGATCATAAGGATCCCCTGTCCCATCGAAATAGTTCTTCATTGCCTTGATCACGTGACTGGGTTTAAGGGTTCTTGGGTACTCCCGGGGTTTAGGCAATGGAAAATCCTGTTCATCTCTTTGTTGCCTATGTGCTTGATGTCTCTCTCTTTCAGGTCTTTCATTTTCAAATCCTGACCTATTCCTGCCCACGGTGTGTGCAAAACTTACCTCAGGTCTCTCTCTAGTTCTTTCTCTCTGGGCTTCATGAGCCTGGGATGATCCTACCCCTTGGAGGCCATGGGAAACATTGGATCTTGATGGGGGGAAAATCATTTCATTCTTCCAAGTATATGCACGTCTATCATGTTCTGTTACCAAGAAAATTTTCTCTGATGTGTTATCCAGGTAGACAACTTTACCTGGTATCTCAGGATCTTTGAATTCATAGATGATCACTATGCCCAATTGGCTAGGTTGATCTGGCTTGAACCTCCAAAAGGCTTCCTCTGTTTCTCTATTCAAAAATAGTTCTATGCTTTTGTTGTCTTGAGGGATCCAGTCCGGAGTGATCACTCGGGTCAAAACTGACTTACCTCTAGGAGTCTGGGGTCCTTGTCCTACGTTTCCTTGTTCTAGGTCTCCTATCTCATTCTCATGAATGATATTTCCAAACTCATCGGTCCTATCTGGTTGGTTGGTAACCACATACATGGTTCCTTCCTTATCAATGTATGAACCCTCTTCGAACTTGACCACCGGGTGTTCAAGTCCAAAGGATTGATCTGGATTTTTGAGTTGGACCACTGATCGCCTCAGACCATCCTCATAGATGCGAGCACCTAATTGGTTGGTCCGTATATATTCCAACTGTGTCTTATAGGGACCTTCCGGTGTTTGTAGATGGGCAGTCCCTGAGCCACCTGCAGGTTTTCCCATACTAAAAGACATTTCTGAATCACTTGTGTCTGATCTGAGTAAAAGATGACCACTTAGTTGTTGTGCCCAAGACTTGGATGTATGGTTGACACTAGCCTCAGAAGATCTAATGCTTTGTTTATCCTTGCCTAAGTGTCTACCAGATCTCAGGTTCATAAGCTTTAGTCAAGAGTTCAAATTTTCCCTTTGGTATGGTTCACAATTCTTTAGAGCCCCCTTGGTTCCCTAGTCCCACCTGAGGGTCAACTTCAAATTATCCTATCTCAAAATCAACGCATTATTCTTGAAAAAAACAGTTGAGATCGTGTAGGATTTGAAACGAGCTTTCCAACAAGCTATAGAGCTCAAAAAATGGACTTTGGATGAGAAAGTTATGTCAAATCAGGCTCCTGGGGGTCAAAACAGGCAAACAGGACCTTTGGAGAAAATCGCGATTTTGTGAACTTTTTGAAAATCGCGATGCTGTGCGATCAAAAAAATCGCGATGTTGAGCACAAAATCGTGTTTTTGAAAATCGCGATTTTGAGCAGAAAATCGTGATTTGAAAATCGCGATGTTGATCACAAAATCGTGTTTTTGAAAATCGCGATATTGATCACAAAATCGTGTTTCTGAAAATCGCGATTTTGATCACAAAATCGTGTTTCAGAGAATCGCGATGTTGATCACAAAATCGTGTTTCTGAAAATCGCGATTTTGATCACAAAATCGTGTTTCTGAAAATCGCGATTTTGACTCAGAGAATCGTGATTCACAAAATCGTGTTTTTGACTGAAAATCGTGTTTTCTCAGAATCGTGTTTTTGACATGAAAATCGCGATTTTGAGCAGAAAATCGTGAATTGAAAATCGCGATTTTGAGCAAAAATTCGTGTTTTCTCAAAATCGTGTTTTTGACTTGAAAATCGCGATTTTGTCCCACAGAATCGTGTTTTTCTCAAAATCGTATTTTTGGCTGAAAATCGTGATTTGTGAGAATCGCGATTTTGAGCAGAAAGTCGTGTTTTTTTCACAAAATCGTGTTTTTTTTGCTGAAAATCGTGATTGGTGAGAATCGCGATTTTGAGCAGAGAATCGTGTTTTTTGAAAATCGTATTTTTCACCTGAAAATCGCGATGTTGAGCACAAAATCGTGTTTTTGAAAATCGCGATTTTGAGCAAAAAATCGTGTTTTCACAGAATCGCCTTTTTCACAAAATCGTGTTTTTGCTGAAAATCGTGATTGGTGAGAATCGCGATTTTGAGCAGAGAATCGTGTTTTTCAGAGAATCGCAATTTTGAGCAGAGAATCGTGTTTTTTCAGAGAATCGCGATTTTTTTTTCAACCAACTTTTAGGCGGGAAAACTGAAAATCGTGATTTTTCAAAAAATTTTGAATTTTCACAGAATCGCGATTTTCATCACAGAATCGCGTTTTTTGGCGGGAAATTCAAATTTCTGAGCGCCGGCTATGGCGAGCTCCGTATGAGCAGAAAATCATGAAAAAAATACAGCGCTTGCTCTCCCTTGCACCTCCTAACTCCTTCCCACACAATAATGCATGAAAAATGGTATGAAGATGGTGAAAATGCACTAAAAAACAAGAATTTTCTATGAAGAAGAAGATGGAAGAAGGTGGAGATGATGATGATGATGAAGATGAAGAGGAAAAACAGAAAATGAACTGAAATGACAGTTTTTTTACCTTCCAACGTCGCAAATCTACGATCTTACCATCACAACGCTCGTCCTCGAAGCTCTCTCCCCGGCAACGGCGCCAAAATTTGGTGTAGCTCAAGCGTAAGCACCACCTCCTTTACTTGTCAATCCGCGGAGACGTGAGGACCGGTATGAAGACCACGAGCAAGTGAAAGCACAAGTGCGTGAGTGAAAGCACACAAACATGCACACACATACACACACACGCGCACAAAGTAAGATCAAAGAGAGGAACAATGGAAAGCTTAGATTGCAAAAGAGTTCTCTTACAAAAGTTCTATTCTCTAACAAGCTAACCTCAAAAATGAGCTCTCTAGCTCTTTTTATAGTTTTTTGACTAGTTTTGGCCCTGTCCAGACCTAGTGTCCGGCCTAGTTAAAAATTAGGTTCCAGGGCTTATTTGAGGGCTCAAACGAAGTCTAAAAATTATGAAAATTGGTACGATGGTACTTCTAATACTCCTCAAGCTCGAGGACTCCTCGGCTTGAACAAAATGGAGTTACTAAAAATAGATAATGGTATTTACAATGGTTTCTAGTGATGAAAATCACTATTTTTGTAGGGGATTCTTCTGAAAATTTGACATACACTTCTTGGAGCTCCCTACTTGCTCTCTCTTCTTCTATGTCCACTTCTTTGATGTGCTTCCATGCTTTGTCCTTGACCTTGAGCTTCAACACATGTGAATAAATCTACGGTAATATCCACAGTGTCCCATAAAGGCTTGTACTTCCTTTACATTTTTGGGTCTTGGTAAGTCCAATATGACTTTAATCTTGTCCTCATCCGTAGATATCCCATTTCTTGAGACTATGTGTCCTAGTATTTTTCCTTGTCTTACCATGAAGACGCATTTTTCTGGGTTTAGGCAGACTCTATACTGTCTACATTTGTTGAATATCTTCCTTAATTCCGGTATGTGATCGTGTCTTTGATTGGAATACGTGCAAAGATCATCTACATACACTTCCATGCTTTTTTTCAAGAATTCCTTGAAAACGTGACACATTAATCGTTGGAAGGTGGCCGGTGCATTAGTGAGTCCAAAGGGCATCACTCTGAATGCATACACACCCCATTCAGTGGCAAATGCTGTCTTGTGTTGGTCCTCAGTCGCGATAGCCACCTGATTGTATCCAGAGAAACCATCTAGGAAGCTATAGACCTCTTTACCTGCTACTCTCTCCAATAGATGATCCGTAATCGGTAATGGGTAGCTATCACGTATAGTGGCTGCATTCACCTTCTTCAGATTTATGCACACTCTCAATTTTCCATTTTTCTTGGGCACTACCACTAATGGCGATACCCATTCTGTGTGTTCTATCTCGTATATGAATCCAGCATCCAACAACTTATCTATCTCTTCTTTTATCTTGGCTGAATACACATCATTATAAGTATAAGGTCTTTGTTTAGAAGGTTTGGCCTCGGATGTCATGGGGATTCTATGCGCACATATAGATGGATCTACTCCTTTTAAATCCTTATAGGTCCAAGCAAAGACATCCCGGTATTCTCTTATGAGTTGAATCAACTCTTGCTCTTCTTCCGCTGAGACATCCTGTCCTATGAAAGTACATCGTTCCTCTCCTCCTTCCATGGTTACGACTATTTTCTTGGTTTGCTCTTTATTATCATATGCTATCCCCGGTTGTGCCTCTCTTTTAGGCATTTGAATAGCAATCTTCCTCTCTTCTACTTCGTATTTTTTGAAATGCGCTGGTACCTCAAATTGGTCTTGAAGCTTGTTATCTTCATCTTCTAACTCCCTTTCAACTTCTAATTCTTCCTTTTGTGTGAGATCCTTATGTTGTTCATTGGCAGTGATGTCCATATTTGTGGTGCTAATTCCTAGATCCAGGGGTTCTGGTTCCATTTCAATGCTCTCGTAGTCCTCCTTCCAGTCTTTCTCAATTACTTCTCCTTCTTCTGCCTCCTGAAGGACTACCATATACAGACTAACGTCATAACCCTCCTCATCAATACATTCGTTCATAGTTACTACTTCTTCGTTTACACAAACATCGAGGGTGGCTAAGATTTCCATCCAACCGTGAGGTTCGAATTCTTCGTCTGGAAATACTTGTGGCATATAAGCTGGATCTTGTACCGATCTCTCTACACCTTGTTTCTGCTGCCAACTTTTTCTTCTCTCTTCTTCCTTTTTTGCAGCTTGGCATATCCATAGATGAGTGTCCTCGTTCATCCAGGATTGGTCACTTGAACCTGCACTATGAATCGATTGGTCGTCTTCCTCTTCATGGATTTGATTCCATTGCAGAGGTGGTACATCTTGATATGTGTACGTATGTAGGTTGATCCTAGTGGTGACTCCTGCGTGTTGTAGGTACACTGCATCCTTTCCCCAATCTTGTACGACCTTTAGCTGTCTCATGAATGGCCTTCCCAAGATCATTTCATAATTGCTTGGCCTTTCAAAGTGACATATCGCTAACGTATGTTCGAATTCCACTCCGCACGTAGTGAAGACTACTCGTTCCAACAATCCTAAGGGTCTTTCTGTATGTCCATCTGCCATTTGAATTTTCATACGTGTTGGTCTCAGTGCTGGTTTTCCCCATTTTTCCCAAATTTCTTTGGTAGCAATGCCAACACCAGCTCCTGAATCTAGTATGGCTTTGGTTGTGTAACCCCTATAGGTGATTGGAAGACAGGTATTTCCTTCATCTCCTTCACTAAAGTCTCCTACTTTATCCACTGGAATTCTCACCGTTTTCACTTCGTCATCGACCTCTTTCTTTTCCTCCTTGACTTCCCATTGATCTATCAATTTCTCTTTTAGATGGGGTTTTACCTTTAACAGTTCTTCAAATGTTAAGGTACATGGGATTTTCACCTCTCTAAAGCGTTGTATAATCTCCGATGTTTGAACTGATGGATTCGTATCTCGTCTCGTTATTGATGGAATGCGATACAATTCTGAGTTGTGCTCGTATTCCCCGGTGTAATTGGGTAGTTCCTTTACATCGTCTTCCACTTCTTTGTCACTTGCATCCATTGGAAAAATTCCTTCTGAATTAAGTTCAGGTATTGAATCTTCTATTTCGTTTTCTGCTTCTAATTCCTAAAAGGGCGGTTCCATTCCTTCCACCTTTTTCCACTTGTCCTCTTGAACTCGCGCCCATAGATCCTTAGTCCAGTCTCCTTCTGTTTCAGGGACTATGGATCCTTCCTTCCTCTCAATACCAATTTCATCATCCAGAGGTCTATTTACATTAGGCTTTTCCTGATTGTTTAGACACTCTTGGAATTTTTCTTCGCAAATTCGGTTGTTTGGTAATGGTGATGCGGGTTTTTCTAATGTTTGTTGGGCAACTTCTATCAATTTTTTGCAGATTTCCAATCTTTCTTTCTCTAGGTCACCTCTCGGATACTCTCTCTCATGTTGTTCTATGGTAGGTCCTGCTTTTATTCTCGCTTTGTATGCCTGAATCCACATAGCTAATTCTTCAGGCATTGGGTCTGCTAATACCGATCCTACCTCCTCCCTTTTATTCTCCTTTTTATTTTCTTCTTCCACTTGTGCTTCTTCCGTTGATTTCTGTTTACTCTTTTCATTTTCCTTCTTTTGCAATAACTTTTTTTCTTTTATCTTGTCTCTCCTTTGCTTCCATCTTTGGGATCTTTTACTGGCGATACTTTTTTCTGGTTCTTTGGAGTCTTCTACTCTGTGAGGGATGGGTGTATTTCCCTCTTTGTCACTTTGATTATTTTTTTCGGTTTTATGAGGGTTTCCTCTAGCCTTTGCTCTTGTTATGGCTTTTAAAGGTATAGTGTACTCTTTGTCGCTCCCTGATGATTCAATTACTTCTATCACGTTAATCTATACGTTAGATGTGACTTTGTTTGGGTTCTTAGGACAATCTCTGAAAAGATGTTCCTTTCCACAATCGCTACAGTAACCTTCCCAAATTCGTTGTGGTGGTGGTGGGTTTGGCAATGTACATTCTCTAATATAGTGGTCACCTCCACACCTGTAGCATGGTCCTCTGGGTACAGACGGTCTATTCATTGGTCGAGGTGGCATGGTTGCTCTAGGAGCTGTGTACATTAATGGTACATAATCTTGCTCGTAGTTATATGAACTCTCTGACGTCTCCATGCCATAAGCATATGGGTCATATTGTTGCCCATATTCCATTATTGAGCTCTCATAACCAGGGTACGTTCCTTGACTAGATTCGTAAAATGAGTCATATGGTTCACTGCTAGTCAGAGGTGTGGCTGGCACTATAGCTCTTTCTAGATTTTCCTCTGGTTGCGCTATCTTAACTGGGACAACATTCTGAGGGTGGGGCGGTTGTTGTCCTAGCACTGGTTGAGGCTGCGTATATCCCTGGTATGCGTATGGTCGTGGTATTGGTGCCTGCGGCTGATATGAGGGATATCTAAAGGTTTCTCCTCCTTGCTGGTTCTGCGGATATCCATATGGTCTCACATAAGGCTGTGTGGGTCTGGTTTGCCTATTATAAGGGCAGTTCTCGGTGCTATGATTTGTGTATCTCTGCTCTATACTGCAATACTGTAGTGGTCCGGGGACAGAGGGTCTATGAGGAGCATAGGCAGGTGGTGGGACTATTCCCCTAGTACACAAATGAGAAGGATGATCTCCTCCGCACTGCATACATCTTCTAAGCATAGGCATTCTCATAGGATTGGTGGCATAATTCCTCTGTCCTGGAACATTCAGTTTCTTGGCTAACAAGTCGGCAATTTCCTCTATGTTGTTTTTAGGGTTTGATGTGCCACTTGATGACTCTTCACTTTTCACACTACCTTGGGGTATTTTCAAGTCTTCTGCAAGGTTATCCTCTAGGTCTATACATTCCTTCATACACTCTTGCAAAGTTTGAACTCTCTTCACGTACACTAATGACCTCAAGGTTCCGTTCAACAGTCCTTCTAAGAACAATGATACCATTTTATTTTGAGTTGGTCTCTCCTCTACGGGGCATCTATCCACATACTGCTTGAATCTCCTGGCAGCCAATCTGACTGACTCAGTTGGAACTTGTTTGAAGCTGTGGATTAATGACGAAGAATTGTTTTTAATTCCAGATTTGGTAAATTCCTCAATCATTTCTTGATACACCTGATCCATGTTCTGGAAGGTATTTGGATCCAGTGGCTGAAACCAGGCCAGGGCTGTGTCTGACAAGGTAAGGCCAAAGGACTCATATTGAATCATGAAGTCATCTACCTGCTCAGCTCTAACTACTTGTTTAAATTCTGCTATGTGATTATAGGGTTCACTCGAGCCATCATAATGATTTCTCATGCACTTGGCCACTTGGATCGGTCTCAGTCTCCTTCCTGCTTCAGGTTGTCTCGGCATTACAGGGTAATTTGGTCTTCCTATTGGTATGCCTGGTCCTCGTACTACCTGTGGTCTGACTGGAGTATGAACTCCTTGTCTTGGGTCAATAGCTGGTTGTGGCCGGTAATTAGGATTAGTGGCAGGCATTGCAAATTGTACATGTGGTCTGATAGGGATCTGGGTTCGTTGAGTTTGTTGTGTTTGTCCCGATTATTGAATTGAATCATTTTGAGAAGTTCCATGTGGATTCCGTGAAGTAGTGGCTTGGTCCCTAGGGGGGAACACTGGGATGTTCTGATATTTCAGCTCGGCTCTCTCTAATTCAGTGACTGGCCAATACCTTCTGTGATTTTTGTCCAAATATGTGATGATGGTGGAGAATTCGGGATCTTGTAACTCATAGATAGTAACTGGATTAGGAGCAGCTTCCCAAATAGAGGAATGGGCTCTGAGCAAGTGCTCCATCCCGTTGATCAAATACACATCTATTAGAGTGTCATCCTGGGGAACTAAGTCTCCTCTCCAAAGTTTAGTAATTGTTGATCTCCCTCTAGGAGTAGTTACTTGCTCTTCAGTTCCATATCCATTTAAGCTCGAAGCATTATTTTCCTCACCACACTCATTAATGATTTCAGGATGTTCTGTGACCACGTATTGAATGTCTTGTTTATCCATGTATAGTCCTCCTATGTACTTAACTGCCGGTCTTGGCACTATGTAGGCCTCTGAAGCCTTCCTCAGTCTGGCCACTGATCTGTTCAGGCCATCCAAATAGATAGGGATCTCATTGTGGTTGGTGTTCACATACTCTAAGGAAGTCCTGTATTCGCCCTCAATGATGGACATTTGGCCAATCATGGGCACAGTGTTTTGCATATCCTCGGAAGCCATGGGGATTTCTCCTTCTGACTCACTAGAGGTCTCAGAATAGTGTGAACGGTTACTTGGTTCGGCAGCACTCCCTACAGAAGAAATTACACTTCTTCGGCTTCCTAGGGTTCTTCCTGATCTCAGGTTCATTCACTTAAGAGCTCTGATCAATTCTTGTCCACCTCTGGCCTCTAGAGTCCTAAGTTATGGCTCAGAAGTCTAGGGAAAACTTAGGCTGGAATATGACTGAAAGAAAATTTTAAGTCACGATACTTGACTCTCACGATCTCTGAGAAAACGATCGCCCACAGACGATACTTGAATGAAACGATCGCTGGAAAACGATCTTTCCCTAAACGATCTCTGACTTGGGAACGATACACGACCTCTCAATGAAACGATCTACGACCTTTGATCAAAACGATCGCTCGCAAACGACACTTGGGTCTAAACGATACTTGATCAAAACGATCTTTGGAAAACGATCTTTGACCAAAACGATCGCTGGCAAACGACAGTTGGATGAAACGATCGCTGACAGACGATACTTGGATGAAACGATACTTGATCAAAACGATCGCTGGAACACGATCTTTGACCAAACGATCTCTTCCTAAGCGATACACGACCGACGATGTCTGATCGAAACGATCGGTGATACTTGACCTGAAACGATACACGATCCTCGAATAGAAACGATCTACGATCTTCACCAGAAACGATCGGCGATACTTGGTCTGAAACGATACCGATCTCTAACAAGTGTCGCGATCTCCGCCAAACGATCGACGACCGACGACACCCGTGACAAACGATACACGACCTTTGACAAATGTCGCGATCTCTGGATAACGATACTTGGCAAAACGATACTTGATCGACGACCTCTGATCAAAACGATCTCTATCTGAAACGATCTACGATCTCTCACGAAACGATCTACGACCGCTGGGAAATATCGCGATACTCGACCGCAGGAGTAAAACGATACTCGACCGCAGGAGCAAAGCGATACTTGACCCTTTTTCAAATTTTTGTAATGTTTTTTTTGAGCTTTTATGTTTCCCCCTTTCTCACCTAGCTCTTTTCTCTTACCCTCACCCACTGTATCAATCAACAAATGACTTTTAACCCCCTGAAAGCCCAAACGACACTCAGCGCAGATCGTTTTCACACTGAAATTGATTTTTTTGAATGATATAACTTGATTAGGACTTGCTAGGCTCACCTCTGATGCTTTTTCAACACCTTGCTCCCTTTCCCTTGCCTTGTAATGCTCCAGGTCGCCTAAAAACTCGCCCACGATCGCTGGAACTCACACGACACTCGACACTGCTCTCCACGATACTTGTTCAACAAGTAATTTAAAAAATGAAAATTTTTTTTGGATTTTATACCTGGGAATTCCTAACTTACAGAAAAAGGAAAATTTTTGAACAACCCTAAAGCCTACTCTACTCTCCACTCACTCCTATTCTACTTCTTCTACCCACTTCCCTAATCTATCAAGTCACTACACACACTCCAAGAATGAGAAGTAGCAAGTGCGGCTGAAATTGACTTACCAAAGAAGAGAAGATTTCCGCTCCTCCAAGTTCTTCAAAGCAAAAAGCTACTTACCATCACACGAATGCCTCGGTTTGATTCGTCAATCCCCGGCAACGGCGCCAAAAAGTGTGTTGACCTAAGCTTCAACTTAGGGACTTGCGGAGAAAGAGACTATTCCTCAATCCCCTCTCAAGTGCATATAGTGGGGATACACGCTTTTAATTATCAATCCGAAGAGTATGCAAACCTAGCCGAGTGTATGAAGACATGCAATCACGTAATGGTCAATGCAAATGCACTACTCAAGAATGAAAATGAGGTAAATGCTTATCTTAACAAGATTCAACAGTAGGTCAAGACGAAACGATACTTGGTACAGCAGCCGTCAGTATTTTGGACTTTTCTCCTAGCTCCGAGCTCCAAACATCGCGAATAGCATATGCGTTTCGAAGCTCTCGAGAAGACGCATCCAATGGCAGTGGTTTCACTCAATTCTGACGCTCCTACTTCAAGTTATGACAGAAATACTGAATCGCGAAAATACTTTCCTACGCTTCAGCACTTCCTACACTTCGCACACACCTCTCCTACAGCAAAGAAACACTCTCAAGGATAGACAACACTCACAAGCACTCTTTCCAAGCAATACACATGCATACAAGCTCGCGAAGAAGGAGAAGAAGAGGGAAGAAGACACAAATTCGAATTTCTGTGCTCTCTATTCTCACAATGGCAAAAAGTCCTCTACAAAGAGTCACATTTGACTTATATACTAGTGCCCTAAAAATGGTCCTTTCACACAAGTGACCGGCACTTTATTCACTAAGAGCTAATTTCCTACTATTTTACATGAGTAAGCTTCTATTCTTCCGTGGGAATGCATCTAGAGGACTCCTCTAGTGCCTTTACAAAGGGAAATATATTACAAAAATGAATATGTTACAAAAATATATGGCCCAAATCGGAAAAATTTTGGGGCCCGTCTTTTTTCTCTGCTTTGTGCGCTCTTTAGCTCTGCAACAGTACATGCATCAGTAAAATGGAATTGTTGAAAGGAAAAATAGACATATCACAGAAGTTGCAAGATGCATGCTCAATGGGATGAAGGTTCCACTAAAATATTGGGTTAAAGCACATAGTACGGATGTTTATTTGATGAAAAAGTGCACAACAGTTGGCGTGCATAATTTAACTCCCTAGGAGGTTGATTCTGGTAAGAAATCTAACCTTACACATCTCAAAGTTTTTGGATGTGTGTGTTATCTTCACATTCCTCAAGAACTAAGGACAAAGGTGGAGCCAAAGTTAGAAAAATGTATTTTCATTGGCTATTCATCGGAGAAAAAATGATATAGGTGCTACAATCTGGTGACAAAGGAGCTATGAGTCTCATGAGATGTGGTATTTGATGAGCTATGACCATGGTTTGGAGACAAAGGGAAACCGAAGGTTCTTGAATAAGATTATGATGTTAATGGAGGTGCTGTCCAAGAAGACTTTAAGCAAACAAGCACTCAAATGTTAGGTCCAGAAGCTTCTATATCACATGGAGAAAGCTCAACATGGAAGGGGAGACTCAGGAGTCATTACTCATCACCAACATCAGGTTTTGAAAGATTTGATGGCGAAAGTGTTGCCCAAAATAGTGATTCAAATGCAAGTGAAGATTAGTATCAAGAGGTGATTACAAAGGTAAAATTGAACCGGTGACTTTGTAAAGAAGTTTTCAAGAGCAAGGTATCCAATTCAAAGGTTGAGCTATGATAGTTTTATTGCAAAGAATTTTGCATATATGACACAGGTGGTCAAAGACAAAGAACCAGATGCATATGAAGAAGCATCTCCACAAAAAGAATGGTAGCAAGCTTTGAAAGAAGAGATAAAAGATCTCAAGCTGAAGGTATGAAGATTGTTCCAAATAAATGGGTGTTTAAAATAAAGAGAAATGTTGATGGTTCTCTAGCTAGGCATAAAGCTAGACTAGTAGCAAAAGGATTCAAATAGACTCACAGCATTGACTATGAGGAGACTTTTAGCCCAATTGCAAAGATGGGAACAATTAGAACCTTGATTGTAGTGAGTGCAACAAGGACATGACCATTGTACCAACTTGACATCAAAAATGCTTTTCTCAATGGTGAACTTCAAGAAGAGGTATACATGAGTCAACCGATTGGATTTGAAGATGAGAAGCATCCAAATTTTGGTTACAGATTAAAGAAAGCTTTGTATGGGCTGAAGCTGAAGGGCTTTGGTGTGCAGAACAAGAGGAGGAAGGAGGAGATGGAGCGAGAGAGAAGAGAGGAGAGATGCACGGACATGTGTGGGAGCCTCGAAACCCACATAATGATCTCTCTTGAGGCAATGCTCTATATATGATGTATATATATGAATATGGGGGTAAGGTCACATGACCCTTACATCCCCAACAATCTCCCACTTAAGGGTCAATGTGACCATAAGTGGTAACATATACAAAGAATGATGTAGGACTATATAATAATGTACAAGAAGAGTCCGGATCTCTACCCGTACCAAATCAACCTACACCAACTGCCTCGAACAAGGTGTATCCATGCACCTCAAACTGCTCTAGACTCATATCGATAAGAGTCAAGCTCACATCTAACTGATGCAAGAACTGATGAAGTTCCTGCAAAGCTCCCACTCGCTCCATGCCTATGTCAATCATCGAACGACTAACAACTCCAAGTGCAAATGCTCCAATAGCAACTGCAATGTCTGGTCTCGAGCATAACAACTCATACATCAGACTCTCGAATGCTGACGAAACATGTGCTATACTGGCTAACCTAAGTATGTCAGCCATGCCTGTATCCAAGGCATCCAAAGCACTATCATCAAGACCAACATGTCCTGATATATGTATGTCAACATCTGGCATGAGCGAATCCAAGAATGACTGCATAACTGCTGACTCCTCAGCATCTAAATCAGCCATGCTTACAACCAAGGATGTATCTAGCTGTGCATCATGAGAGCTAATATGCTCTACCATACACTGTGTATCATGAGAGCTATCGTGCTCTGCCACACCAAGTGTATCATCATGCTCCATATGAGCTAAATGCACAACATCAACACCAAGATCAAACTGATGATCACACTCTAACTGAGTATCATCACAATGCTCTACATGAGCATCCACATCATGCTCTAAAGCATCCAACTGATCATCTGAAGTATGCTCCATATGAGCATCCATATGATCAACCAAACCATGCTCTATATAAGCATCATGAGCATCCAAAACATGCTCTACATATGCATCCATCTGAGCATCTGAATCCTGCCATACATGTGCATCATGAATGTCAATAGACCTATCTGTAGGTAGACAAAATGAGACATGACGAGTCTCACATCGCACATAAGGCTGAACTCCCACTGAGACGAGACTGTCTCTCACATGAAGTACCTGCAGTGGATACATGTGCCCAATCCTGGCACCTCACAAGCATAAGTTGTCCCAACTGCAACTAAAAATGATGCTCGCCAAGGAATGCATAACATCTTCTCTCCTGCAACTGGCTAACTGAAATCAAGCTCATAGGGAATGAAGGCAGATAGCGTACATGTCTGAGCATAAGTGATGCTCCACTAAGTAGCATAAGACATACATCTCCTGCACCCTCAATATCATATATCGTACCATCAGGCAACTGCACACATCCACGAATCTCACATGAGAATCGATAAAACCACTCACGATATGGAGTAACATGAAAACTGGCTAATGCATCAAGCAACCAAGCCATATATGTGCCATCCAATGAATAAGAGGAATCCAAAGATGAACCATAGGAGAAAGTGATATCTCCATCACTAGCATAATCAACTGCCATAGAATCTCCTGAAACCACTACCTGATCTGCATCACGTGCATATCTCTGACATCGTCGTTGCATCTGCCTGAAGCAACGTCGTCGAATATGGCCCTCATGACCACAATGCCAACATCGAAGTCGTCGATGTGATCTATGTCTCATATGAGTCAATGGACTCACATACATATCATGTAGTCTATGCCATAATGCACTACTCGTCTCCTCATACATAACAGACTCATATATAGAATCCACAAGCTGTAATCGGATAGTGGAGCTGGCCAATGCATCCATATCCATCCATACATGGTCGGGCATGTCACGAGGCCTCTGTGCATCTCTATGCACATACATATGTAACCCTGCACGAACCAATGTATGCCACATCTGAGCTTTCCATCTCGGAAAGTCAGTGCCATCAAATCGAGAAGACACCATGCTGGCAATCCAATAGACTAGCAATATAACAAGAGACTAGAAACAATACTCTATCCTGAATAGGATCACACCTGCATATCCATATGCATAACTCACATCACATATGTCTCACTGGAGAAGAAAACCATGTGAACCACCTGTCACATAATCATGCATCTAGCATCCGCATAAAACCATGAGCATAAGCCTGCTCACCAAGTCTCCAAAGTGACCAAATAGATGTGAAAGAATCCTGGGAAAAATTCGACAGAGTATCCCTTGTAAACTGAGCAATCAAACAAGATAACCAATCAAAAGAATAATGATTAATCTGTCACCACCTGTCACTGATATAATCAAAGATAATGACAACTACGTGTGCCAAAAACTAATAGCAATACATGCCAATACAATGGTGATGCACCTCCCACTCAAGAATGAATCCTACAAGATGGTCCAACCTATCACAAATAACATGTGACCAAGTCCAAATGAATGGAGATAAACAATGATCCAAAGCTATCGCACAAGCTTCAAGATCCACTAGAGCTCTTCTAGCATAAAAGCTGTCAAAATTTCGACAGCATCTCCTTTGTAAAATGCACTCTAGAACCAAAATAACCATGTGGGAATCACCATCCACATATGCCAAGAATCACATTGGCAAATACATATCAATCAATGACCAAATGCTAATGATGGTGACAAACGAATATGTAACTGAGGCTTCAATCTGGATCCTGTACCTGCAAAGAAAACAAAAGATACAAGTACCAACCAAGATCCACAATCAACTCTCATAAAAGTATGTGCAACCGGAAAGTAAATCCATAACCAAGTGGCATAAGCAAGATATAGACCAAAATGCCACTATACATCCATGATCGAACTCATGATGACATAATTCTCAAAAAAGAGTATACCACAATGTCATCTTACATGCCAAACGCATAACAAGATCATGCTCCACTCTCATATGGAGGAGCTACCATAGTGATCATACATGTACAATGTCTTGAAGCTCTGAAAATAAGAGCTTGCACACCATAAATTCTCTCTCGAAGAAGTTCCAAAGCAAATTCAACCTCCAAGTGCAATTAGGGTTCGTTTGATAAAAATCTGCTGCTCTGTGTTTTGCTGTTTCAGTGGTGATAACCTCTGAATCTAAACTTTTGGTCTTCAGCAAACTTCAAGATCTAACTCTTGGCTACGTAACGAGATAAAGAACACCTCAATCGGAGGTGCGTAGCTCAAGATATGCATAAAATAAGCACCTGCTGTCAATTTCACTATCACCTACAACATTGCTACTCTGTATTTTGCAGTTTCGGTGACTTTGCACTGAGAATCTGAATCTGAGTTCTTCTGCAAAGTTGTAGCTATCTTTCCAAGCTACGAGCAGCAAGTTGAATCATCGCATTCCGATCTGTAGAACTCAAGTTATGACAAAAAAACCGACCTGCTGTCCTACTCAATGTAGATTCGTCTTCTATAATTCTCTGCGTTTTTTTGAATTTTCGGCACTTCAGAAGTCCGAACCAGGTTCTGCGCCCTTCTGTGAAGTTGTAGCTCTCTGTGTTAGCTACGCACAGAACTTTAAAACGCGTCAATCCGAGCTTCTTAGCTCGAGTTATGACCGAAATACTGAACAGCTGTCAAGAGATGCCGACCTGCACTTCTACCTCTTCTCACTTAAGCTTCCATTGAAGCTTCTTGCACACTAGCCTTCAACATGCTCTGATACCAATGAAGGGCTTTGGTGTGCAGAACAAGAGGAGGAAGGAGGAGATGGAGCGAGAGAGAAGAGAGGAGAGATGCACGGACATGTGTGGGAGTCTCGAAACCCACATAATGATCTCTCTTGAGGCAATGCTCTATATATGATGTATATATATGAATATGGGGGTAAGGTCACATGACCCTTACATCCCCAACAGAAGCAAGCACCATGTGCTTGGAACCAAAGATTGGCTAAGTACACTGCAAGGTGTGGGTATAGTCCAAGTAGTGCTCATCCTTCTCTCTTCATGGAGAAAGAAGACGGCAAGCACGTATACATCTGCATATATGTTGATGATCTCATCATAACAAGAAGTAATGTTGCAAGAATACAAGAGAAAAAGAAAACTTGGTAAGGAGTTTAAAATTTTAGAACTTGGTGAGCTAAATTAGGCATTGAGGTAGTCTATGGGAAAGATGGCATCTACTTGATGCAAAGAAAGTACCTGTTGGATGTTCTTTTCAGATTTGGAATGAGTGAATGAAAACCACTCACTCAACCTATGGACACAAATGTGAAGCTATGCTCAAATGATGGAGAGACGTTACATGTTGTAACTAGATACATGAGTATTATAGGTTCATTGATCTATGCTACAGATTTGTGTTATTTGGTTGGAGCTGTTTCTCAATTTATGAACATTTATATTCAGCCAAACAAGTGCTAAGATATGTGAAGCACAGTCAATCATGCATTGTTTTATAGATATGATGAAGAATTGCAGGTGAAGGGCTTTAGAGACGCTGATTGGGCTAGTTTGAAGGAAGACAGAAGATCTACTTCAGGTTATGTATTGATGATATGAAACCTATCACATGGAGCTCAAAGAAGCAACCTACAGTTTAAGTATCATCTAAAGAAGATGAATATAGAGGATTAGCTTTTGCAACTTGTGAAGCTATGTGGATTAAGAAGCTCTTGGCTGATCTTGATGTGCAGGTAGAGACCATTCCAATTTATTGTGACAACATGTCAAGCATGTGGATATAAAGTTCATTAGAGCTAATGAGCACATTGCAGACATGTTTAAAAAATCGTTAGATGCTTCTAAACTAAAGAGGTTCAAGTATGAAATCAATTTGCAGGATATGGCTAAAGGTGGAAGCTCACATGTGAGCTTGAGGGGGAGTGTTTAAAAATAAAGAAGCAAGGTCGTATATATTTTCCAAAAAGGATTTTCTTCTATTAGAAGGAAAATACAAAAATGGAAAATAGAAGCATTTGCTTGAGAAAGTATTGGAAACCAAAAGAGAATCAAACAAAAGAGAATCAATCCAAAAGCTGGAACGAATGTGAAGAGTGGCTACTCAAGGTTGTGGAGGAGTTATGGAGAAGAGCTCATGAAGTCATCATGAGAGATCATGGTCACTTGGCTACAAAAGAGGCAAGGGAGAATACGCAAGGATAGAAGCAGAAGGCACCAAAGTCTCTTTATAGGTAGTTCATTTGGTTTCAGTCATTTTGTTTTCTATAGTCTCATAGACTATGTCCAGCCGCTCACCATTTTTGGGTAGCCTAATTGCAAGATTGATATCTCTCAATATATATATCCCTTTTTAGATTTTAAATATTCATTGGAAAGGGTATCTCATGTAATTCCTCTATCTCTAAAAGATGTTTTTCGAATTCATCATGCCGTGTGATTTATTAAGTTTTTAGTGAAGCCCAGGTTTTAGCCTAACTGAGTGGACATGCAACCTATTTTGAGGCAAAGAGTTTCCAAACCAAAACTACTCTAAATTGAGTGTTTTATAGCTCATTTAAAATATATTAGTGTCTTGTTTGAGTTAACAAAGCCTCACGTTCATTATGTTCTTTACTTGATACCAGTTTTCATTCTAAGGTTCAGCTATAGGTAGAAGTCTTGATCCTGAGAAGGTCTTCTACACTTTCTGCTGCGCATAGGAGAGGAATTCCCCAACAACCACCACAATTAATGTGGTTTTTTTTCGTTACCCTTTACATCAGCCCTTAGCTTTGCAAATTTACTTCTTTACCGTCTTCGAATTCAGCCAATTTGTCATACTTCTCATGAGTTACTCTTCCTTCTACCATGGCACTTGCTTGTGCTCCTTGACCTTGGGGAGTGTCTTCAAGTCCAAATGGATTTTCAAAACTTCATGGATATTCTTCATTAGAGTCTTCTATTCCTTGCCTTGGCCACCTTCAGCTTGGGTGCCAATCTTCAAGTCTTCAACCTTGAAATGTTTGAAAACCTTTTAGGTTGGACTCCTTCCTTCACTTTGGCTCTAAGCTTTTGTGTCCTTCCTTCATCCAAGATTTGCCCATCTTTTGTTGGCTTGTGCTAATAGGAGCATTGCATTCACTTGATGCATCTACACTAAAAGATAAAATTCTTTTAGTTATTATAACATAAGCATACACATTTTCTTTTCCAAATTTACCTCAATGGGTTTTATCCACAACATGATACATCCACAAACTTCATACATAGCAACCTTGTATCTTACCAATCTTTGTGGCATCCAAACACATGTACTTTTCCACTCATCTATGGCTGAACATGAACAACCTTTAGTGCTTCAATATCAAACTAAAAATCACATATAAGCATGCATGCAATTCTCCAATCATTTGAGCATATATTCAACTCTTTTTATTCCAATTCATATGGCTACATAGACCTACAAATTTTCAGCTCATATAGGCTTTATAAAATAGCCTATTACTCATCCACACATTATCCAACATGTTTATATAAACTCCTTGAACACATAAGCATACATTGTATGTTAGACATCAATCATGAACCCAAAATCCAACTTATATTCAGCCTAACCATGGTTGTCCACAATTGTCATACATCTTGAGCATAAATTTTACAAGCATGCATACATAAGCATATCCAATGCATAAGCATATAATGCTATCATCAAGGTTACATAAAATCTTCAACCTTTAGATATTTACATAATAGCATATCATTCAATTGAATGCAATATCAAAAGCATTCACACAATGCTCATATAGAACTATACATAGTTGCTCATCCAAGATTCTTTGCTTGAATCATAATCTCCTTCTATAGGCTGCTCATAAGGCTTCATTCACATGATTAGTATCACTTAAAGAATGACTCAATGATCAACAATATGTATTAGAGAGTAGGATATGAGAGTGTATCACTTCATATAACATAAAACAACAAAGTTTCTTACATACAAAGTTTCACCTCCATAGGTTTCCAATTGCGTGAGTGTTGCATACTCCATGAGCTCATAGCTCCATGCTTTCCTTTGTGATCTCTGCATCTTCTTCAAGATCTCTTTGTGAATCCATTGGATCCAATGCCAATGATCTACAAACAAAGCTCTAGTACCAGAATGTGTAGAAAGTTGACTCCAATACACACAATGGAAGTTAGAGAACCTCTTTTAGAATCTGCTATGTAAGACACATGCTTACTAAATCCTAATTTAGTTATAGAATACCTATGTGCCTTGTAACATCCAAATGAGGTACCTTCTGATATCCATTGGTGAGAGAATGAGTAGCATATGTATAATCTCCTTGTTGTCTCCACAGATTTTCACATTCAAATGAATTCTATATGTAGAGGTATGGGCATGGGACTTTTCAACTGCCCTTGCATCTTCTCTCACCGCTTGACCTTTCACTTCTTGTCTTTTGTTCTTCCATTTCCTTGGGTGACTTTTGGTGCTCTAAATCACCCCATATGGATACGTTCATGAATGTTTTGAGTATTGAATCTCTCTAAACATATTTTGGATTTTATCCAAGCCATAAATAGCTTATCTCCTTTTAAATCAACACGCTAGTTTAAGGTTATGAGTGTGCTTTCTATATTTGCAAGGGCTAGCTTCCTTTTGAGCTTAAAACAAATACATAAATGATGAAGGGGTAATTAATGAGAGGCGAGTATGTGTCAAGCCTCACAATTGGAGCTTGTACAAGTACCATATATTTCAACACAAAATACACAGGAAAAACACACAATACGCAGACCACGAATACAAATTTCTTAGGTCATAAAAATGCGATGGAACCTAGAGTTTGTGGCTGAACAATCCACTATATGTTTTATTAAAGAACATATACAAAAGTGTCCAGTGGTCATTTGGCCTTTCACATGTACACTAATAGTAATCGAGCTAAATCTAAGGGCTTCTTGCATTTGGGGATGATTTCTTTTTCTTTGGATGAATTTATAGCTTTCGGATATGTGCTCAATCCAAGGGAGGATGTCAAAAGGAACTTTTTAAAATGTGGGATTCATTATTAACCCTTAGAATCTAGGATCCAATGTTCAAGATCTTAGATGCCTATTTCAAGAGGCTATCCATAACAACCATTGGATTCCAAGGAAGTCTAAGGGCCCATATGAAAAGGTAGCTTTTTGAAGGTGCATCTCATCTCATCCATTGGATATCAAGAAAATCCAAGGGCCCAAATGCAAAGGTGCCATGAAGTTTTCCCTTCAACCTCATCCATTGGATCTTTGGGCCAATCCAAGGGCCAATCCAAGGGTTGTGACACATTTGGAAGCCTTTCAAAACCATTCAAATGGCTAAAACCATGAGTTCTAGGTGGTTTTTCATCTTTGACCACTCAAAAACAAGGGGACCCTATGCCTAGCCTATGTGACTAAGGGACTAGATTTTGGCCATGATCCTCTTCTCATTGATCAATGAATAATCACTCCTTAATATAAAAGGATCATGTAGGGTCCATTTTTTCCCTTAATAAAATACTCACGGACTTGTTGAGTAAATGTTTACCACTTTTGAACCTTCTTTATTTTGAGTATATTTTTTGAGTGTCTGAATGGATTTTTTTCTTTAAAAAGTCCTTTCAATTGCATGAATTCTTGACAAGTTCACAATAGAAGAGAGGATTCTCTATGGAGACCTTTATTTTTGCAAGTGAATGATCATGTGACTATGTTACTCAGTTGTACAGGCGCACATAAAGTAAAGCGAGTTACATAGAATCATTCAAAAGGTTGTATTCTAAGTTTCAAATTAAGGAGACATGATTAGTTTGCGAGAGTCCAACATGTGTCACAATGCAAAGGACCTGGTGTTGAACAATCATTTTGATTTTCCATCATATTGTAAGTAACTTTCTACAATGAACCTCGTTTAAACATTTTTCATGTTATTGCTATTCTTCAAGAAGTCTTGTTTTTATGTTGAAGATATTTCTCCATGTAATTCTCTAGAATGAAATCTGCTTGAATGTTTAAAGGAACATTTAGAGTCATTCATAATGATTATCCAAACATAATGTATGTAGCCAAGTTTTCTATGTTTTTTTTACTACCATCCATTTTATTTGTTTATCTTGCAAGGTCTCCACCAGCCATTTTGGCATAGTTCTTGCTTGCTCAATATTAGCTCTCTCATCAATAAGTGCATCATGTACATCTGCATCAGAAATGGAATTATCTGCATCATCACATGAAACCTGCAAAGGTTGAGAAGTTGCCTCATTGGGACCAGCACTAGACTGTCCACCTGTAAAAAGAGGTAGCAAAGTATCATACATGTCTTTGGAGCTAACAGATTGCGTTTAGTCTGTGGATGATATAGATGATAGCCTTTAATTTCAGAACTGTATCCAACAAAAATACATTTTACTACTTTATCATCCAATTTTCTACAATGTTGTTCAGGCACTAATGCATATGCCAAACAACCAAAAACACGCAGATGAGCAACAGATGGCTTGTGGTCATGCCAAGCCTCATATGGAGTGATAGACTGCAGCGCTTTAGTGGGACACCTGTTCAATACATATGTTGCACACATGGCAACCTCAAGCCAGAAACTATGTGGTAAAGCCTGACTCTTGACCATACACCTCGCCGTCTCCATGAGTGACATGTTCTTTTGTTCAGCAGCTCCATTCTGCTCAAGTGTATATGGCACTGTACACTGGTGTTTTATCCCACATTCAGCCAGAAATGCATTAAAATCAGAAGGCATATACTCCCCCCCTCGATCAGAACGGAGGGTGCCCATTTTACATGCTGACAGATTTTCAGCCAAAACCAAAAACTGTTTGAAGCACATGAACACTTCGGACTTTGCCTTCAATGGATATACCCATGCATGTCTACAAAAATCATCGATGAAAGTCACGAAGTAAAGATAATTCCCAAAAGAAGGTGTCTCCATAGGACCACGGACATCACTATGTAAAAGCTGCAATTTCTGAGTAGCCCAAACTGAACCATCTTTTGGAAAGGATGAACACTACATTTTGCCCAAAATACAGCCTTCACAAATATGTTTTCCACGTGCCTCAAGTTTGGGCAAAGAGGACACCATTTTAGATTTCTACAGGCTTAGCAAACTAGCAAAATTGAGATGACCAAAGCGTGCATGCCAAAGCTTTGCATCTGACATAGCCTGAGAACCATTTACTGCACATGCCAAATCATTTACAAATTTTTCATAGTCTATGAGCTTATACAGCCCACGACATAAAATGCCAGAAGCAATAATCACATTGCCATTTGACAGATCATGAACTGTACACCTGTCATCAACAAATTTCACAACCAAGCCAATCTTGGCTAATACAAAAACTGATAACATGTTCTTCTTGATCCCTAGCACAAATAAAGCATCTGACAAAGTGAAAGAGCTACCATCAGCAGTAGTCAAAATGATCTTACCAACTCCCATAACAGGATAAGGGGAGTTGTTGGTGCATGTAATAGTATTCCCTGTAGGGGCAGGCTCGAGTGAAGAGATGAAACTGTGCTGCGAGGTAGTATGTTTGGTCGCCATCATCGACACCTTCTGCATCAGCTTCAGTACCTACAGTTGTAACAGTTGCAGGTGTGATAGGACGTTTTTCGACACCCTGTACAATGTTCCACAGTCCTTTTGCAACCAACACATGTCGCATCATATAAGCCCATAATGGGTAGTTGGTACCATCAAACTTATCCTCAACAGCCAACATAGGAAATACATCAGTGCTTTTAGCCATGGCCGGTGACTAAAATACGATGATGCAGAAAATTGACTGTATCTCAAAAAGTTGAATACAACTTCCTAGACGAATTCTGCTAGAACTGTAACAGACTTCGAGATGCTTATACTAGCGAACAGAAACTGGTACATACCTTTGGCACAAAAAGACGAAATAGCCTACACAAGCACTGTGATAGTGCATTCGAAGGCCAAAATGAGCTCAAATTGCGATTTCGGCACCACAAAGAAAAGCGGTTTTGATCTCCGAAACACGCTTAGTATGCTCACCAAAATTCGTGCGATTCTGAGACTGCAAACAGAGGAGCGTCGATGGTGCCCTAAGTGAAGTGACGACCTACTCTGATACCAATTGTTGGAGTTAGACGTCTGCGGAAGCACGCGAACAGCACAAGGAAGAAGAGGAAGCTTGGAGCACAACACACAATACTGAATGTATTACTAGAGAATGTACGAAGATAAGTAGCCCATTAGGGCAATAGGCATATATACAAGCCGAGGGAAAAAACCTCCTAAAGAGGGAAAAAAGTGCCCCGGTGGTCCTAGTGTGTTCACGCACATCACTACCTAAATATATCAACAGACTACACTCTGAAAATCAAAAGCATATGTGAGTCACTTGCATCTATTGGTGTGAATGTAGATGATGATGATGATGATGATAAGGTGGAAGTGTGCCTTCATGGTTTCAGAGCTGCATATAAGCAGTTAAGAACATCTATATAGACTAAACAAAATATTCTGAACTTTGCTGATTTGGTATCCATGGTGATTATTGAAGAAAAGAATCTTGGTGAGGATTCAAAATCCCAAGGAAATCCCAGTTCTGAGCACGTATTCTACTCTGGCAGAGGAAGAGGCAAAGGTAGAGGTTTTGGAAGTGGAAGAGGAAACAGTAACCAAGACCAAGGTCAACAACAGAATCATGCAAGAGGAAGAGGATAGTTTCGTGGTAGAGGGAGCCAAAGAGGTCACATAAATTTCCAAAGAAATGATTCAGGTAATGATAGTAAAGGATGTTGGAATTGTGGTAAACTTGGACACTTTGAACGTGATTGCAGGTTGAAGAATCAAAATAACAGAAGGCACCAAAACAACTATGCATCCACAAGTGCAGATGATTCTGAGAAGCTGTTCATGGTTCAACATCACATGATGAATACGATGTCTGTTAGTATTTCAAAATCGAATGATAATGTCTAGTATGTTGATTCAGGTGCTTCAAATCATATGACCAGTCATGCAGAATGGTTTAGTAGTTTGCAAAAAATGCCAGTTCTTGGATAAGTTGAAACAGGTGATGATACATCGCATCCTATAGAGCATAGAGGAAACATAGCATTGTCTATGGAGGATGGGAAGGTAAAACATCTTGCTGATGTGTTGCATGTTCCAAACATAACAAAGAATCTAGTTTGTGTTGGACAAATGGTTGACCATGGATTACAAGTCAGGTTCAATGCTAATGGGTTATATGTAGAAGAATACAAACATGGTGGATGATTGATTTCCAACGGAAACAAAGTGGGTAGGATGTTCACCTTAAATGTGAAAGTTCCTAAAATGAATGCAGCTATGTTTGCGAAAGGTGCAGGAGTTACTGCTGATATAGAGATATGGCACAAACAAATTGGACATGCAAATCTGCAAAGGTTGAAATGAATGAAGTCAAAGGAGATCATTCATGGACTACCAAATTTCAAGGTTTCAGAGATGCAAAAGGTATGTGCAGCATGTCAATTTGGTAAACAGTCAAGATCATCGTTTCCACGTGATAAGCATGTTAGTGAGAATGTGCTAGAACTAGTACATACAGATATTTGGGGTCCTGCAAAGCCCACATCTATGGGCGGTTGCAAGTTTTATGTTACTTTCATTGATGACCAGACACAAAAAGTGTGGATATATTTCATGAAAGAGAAGAGTGAGGTATTCACTCACTTCAAAATTTTAAAGCTATGGTGGAAAAGCAGACAGGGAAGTATATTCAAACATTAAGATCTAATGGAGGAGGTGAATACATGTCAAATGAGTTCAGTAATTTTCTTAAAAGTCATGAATTCAACGTTAGTTTTCATGCAGGTACACACCACAACAGAACGGTGTTGCTGAACGCAAAAATAGACATATTGCAGAAATAGCAAGAGCCTTGATGGCTGAAAAGAATATTCCTCATTGTTATTGGGCTGAAGCTATGCATATGGTTGTATACATCATGAACAGAACTCCGACAGCTGCTGTACATCAAGTTACACCTGAAGATAAGTTCACAGGTAAAAAGCCAAACTTATCACTATGAAAGTTTTTGGTTGTATTGCATATGTACATGTTCCAAATGAGTTGAGGACGAAGCTTGATCCAAAAGCAGAAAAATGTGTCTTCATTGGATACTCCCTCGAGCAAAAGGGATATAAATGTTATAACCCACTCACACAACAGGTGAAGGTGAGCAGAGATATGATATTTGATGAAATGTCAAGCATCTATGCAGAACCAAAGAAGGACTGAGTCTTGAACCAAATGGCAAAGAAAATGCTGAAAAATCAAGTGCAGAATCTCATTTGAGTGGACCTGATGCATCACTAAGCAATAGTTCCAACTCAAATCCATGGAGTGGAAGATTACGTGGAAATTTCAGTCCAGCAAATTCATCAAATACATCCAAGAAAGGTAAGAAAAGCTTTCTGCTGGTCATAAAACATGTGGAGTTCTTGAAGATGTTGATGGAGATTCAAGCGGTTCAGATAAGAGTCTTGATGAGGAACTTGGATTTCCCTCTGTGAAGACTCCAAGAGTACGAAAGGCATATGCAGATGATACAAGGAGAAGTGACCCAAGACCAAGAAGATCTGGGAGGATGTGGAATTCAGTGCAACGATTGACATATGATAGTTACATGGCTCGTCATTGTGCCTACATGACAAAGGTAATACAAGATGCTGAACCTTCTTGCTTTGAAGATGCAATTGAAAATGCAGATTGGGAAAAATCTATGGATGAGGAGATGGCTGCACTTTATGGGAATGATACATGAAAGCTGGTTCCATTGCCGCAAGGAAAGAAACCCATAGGCTGCAAATGGGTTTACATGGTAAAGCATAATGCTGATGGTAGCATAAGCAGGTATAAAGCACGATTGGTAGCTAAAGGATATGCACAAACATATGGCATTGATTATGAGAAAACATTCAGCCCTGTAGCTAAAATATCTACTGTCACAACACTTGTTGCATTAGCTACAGCAAAAGGATGGACTTTGCATCACATGGGTGTGAAGAATAATTTCCGACATGGTGAGTTAGAGGAAAAAGTATATATGGACCAGCCACAAGGATATGAAGATTCAAAGCATCCAAAATATGTTTGTAGGTTGCAAAAGGCTTTGTATGGGCTGAAGCAAGCTCCACGTGCATGGCATGCAAGGATTGTTGATTACTTAACCAGCATTGGGTTTTTAATGTGTGATGAAGATCATTCACTATATGCAAGGAAGGTTGATAATCGCATCACGATTGTGGCTATTTATGTTGATGACCTGATTGTAAGTGGTGATAATGAAGAAAGCATCGAAGAGGTAAAGCAACTTCTTATGCAAGAATTCGATATGATAGATCTTGGTGTGCTGCGCTATTTCTTGGGCATTGAGTTTATTCATATAGAAACAGGTATATGGATGTCACAAAGGCAATATGCCTTGAATACTTGAGGAGGAGTGTTGAGATATCAAGCTCAACATGTGATGATCGAGGGTGACACGTATCAGTTTTTCGTTTCTCTAACATGTATAGTGGTCACACCAGTATATGTCAGGGATACTTTATTGAGATTTATTAAATTTATCTACCGGGAGTGACAAGACAGTTGTTCCTTACCAGATCACTCATTCACGGACATTGGGTTTTTCCTATGTATTGGTCTTTATATATTGTACTTTTTGTATTCTTATTTTAGGTCATTCTTGTACATTCCTTTTTATGTAATAGAAGAAGGAGAAGAATATCATTCTTCCTTGCTTCAATCTGTGTGTGTGTGCTTCTCCTTGGGAGTGAGAGTGTGTGTGTGAGCTCTCTTCCTTATCTCCTTCCTCGTGACAAGGTAGCCATAACATAGCAATCTGATGTAGAAGAGCCATTATGAGAGCATGAACAAGTACCATATGGCAGAGGTGCATCTAATTTGTTGTCACCCAAAGTCTGCACTAGCCATTTTGGCATAGTTTTAGCCTCCTCAAGATCAGCTCTTTTGGTAGCAGCCAAAGGCATAGACACAGAGGAAGCATGTAGAGGTGGACTACAAAGAGTCGTGGGGAGCCAGGCATTCAAATTTTCTCAAAGAAATATATGTGATATTGCTTTATCAAAACACTAAATAGTGATTTTCATCACTTTTGTAATATGTATTATAAAACACCCTCTTTTGTATTGTAGCTCCATTTTTTGCAAGTCAAGGAGTCCTCAAGCTTGAGGAGCTTAGATAGAATGAGCATACTGATTTTGATAAATTTTAGATCTCATTTAGACCTCCAAATGCCCCCTAGAACCTATTTTTTAACTATGCGAGTCACTAGATGTGAAACTGATCAAAACTAGTCTAGAATCTATAAAAAGAGATAGAGAACTCATTTTTGAGGTTAGATAGTATGAGCTAGTGTTGGATTGTATGAGTTAGTGTGGGCTTCGAGCTTGTAATAGTGTTATTGAGAAATTGAGTCTACTTTCTACCTTCCATTGTGGCATGCTTGTCTCTTCCATGTGTGTGTGTGTGTATGTGTGTACATGTTCTTTCTTCTCACCTTCACTCTCACTACTTCTTGCATTCACGATCTTCATATCACTCCTATCTCTTCCACGGATTGAAAATTAAAGGAGATGGTGCTTACGCTTGAGCTACACCAAATTTTGGCACCGTTGTCAGGATCAACTTCTAGAACGAACGCTTGATGGTAAGAGTATAGCAAGAATCGGCATTGGAAGGTAATAATTTCAGTTTTTGTTATTGTTTTTGCATAGTTCTTAGTGTTTTTCATCTCCCTGACACTCCTCCTTCATCACCGCATCATCTTACTCCACTCCAAAGAAAAATAAAAAATTTCACCATATCCACATATCCTCCTAATTTTCCTCATTGACAATCAGGATGCTTCGGTAAGTTTACACCATCGCAACGATGCACATTTGTACCATCGCGATGCTTTGCACTTTCGGACCATTGCGACGGTCCCAGACCATTGCGATTGGTCGCCTAAAATGCCAAAATTAGGGTTTTAATTTTTTGGCAAATTTAAGGTCAATTTGGGGTGAATTTTGAGTCATTAATGCATATTTCAGACCCCTTAGCTCATCTTTGGAGAAATACCTGTCTACCTATTTTAACCCCCAAGAGCCTGAAGGTCCATAACGTTTTCATATGAAACTCGTTTTTTGAGTTCTAGGGCTCATTGGAAAGCACACTAATATTTAGATAGGATGAATTGAAGTTGGTCCTGGTTAGGAAACCAAGGAGAGCACGTGAAAATATTTTTCAAAGGAAAAGGGACCGTTAAAAGTGCATACATCAAAGTGTTTGATCATTGATTTAAGAATTGATCTAAATAGTGGATTTTGACAGGTCTAGCAAGAGTCATCCAATGTGATCTTCCTTCTCTTACTCTACTCCTTCCTCTTCCTCTTGATCCATAGCTTTGGTTGGAGCCTTCTTCGTTGCTTGAGGTTGAGCTTGACCTTTTTCTCCCTTTGCCTTGGGATTTTTGTGCACCTCTTTTGCCTTTGCCTCTACCCCATAGAAAACTTGGGCTTGGCTACCCTTTGATTGTGAACCTCCTTGGTTCATCTCCTCGGTCACCATCAATGTGACTAATTGATCAAATTCTAGTAGGGAATACCTCACATAAACTGATGTGGTGAATGCTTTCCTCCTTTCATCATCTCTCAAGACATTGAGAGTGTGTGCAACAAGATCATCATCTTGAATTGGGCTCCCAATCGAGATTAGGGCATCTGCAAGCTCCTTAACCTTAAAAATGTACTCATTTATGTTAGTACTTGGTGTTTTCCTAAGATTACTTAGCTCATTCTTGAGCTGAATCTTCCTTGCCTTGATTGTTGAAGAGTAAAATCTCTCCAAGGTCTCCCAAACCTTCTTGGATGTGTCCAAGTCTTGCATATGCACTATCATGCTATTGCGTATGTGTTTGGATAAAAGGAATATGACTCTTCTATCCCTTACTATCCATTCATTAAGTGCCATGACCTACTCTTGATGTGGTGGATCATGTACATGAGGCATTGGCTCCGGTGCCGTTCACTAATCCCCATAATCCTTTCCCCATAAGGTAGTTGCTAACTCTAAATTTCCATGGTTGATAATTGCTTTTCTCTAACTTCTCTATTTGTGCATTATACTCAGTCATACTGAGCCCTAAGGTGTCCTCTAGCTTCTCCTCAAGTGTTTTGTATGCCTTAGAAGGTGTGGATATTACCTTTTGATATCGTCTCCCTTGCTAACCTTTGACTAGTTGAGATCTCGATCGACGTAGCCCCCTTTTGATGTCTTCTTGCTTTGATAAGTTTTTCTTGTGCTTCCAAGAGTTGTCTTGATCCCTTCAAGTCTTCAATAGGATGTCGAATGATGTCACCAAGCCTACAAAATGGCTCTGATACCACTGATGGTGGATGATTCTAACACCCCAATGCAACAATGGAAGATGACTCCCCTCCACTAGATCCACAAGCAGTGATATATGCTTACTATTCTCAACTTTTCTCTACACTAGTACAGAGACATAAAATGAAATTTTGGAGACTTACAGAAGACTATAAAATATAATTAAAAAGATTTAAATCATCACAAATGAATATTACAAGTAGGAGAACCACCCTTTGCAAAATAGGCTACCTGTTTGCAACACTCTCTGCCTATGTGTAGAGATATACCTTCACAAAGTTGGCAATTTCTCACAACTCACTCAGTCAAATAACTTGAAACTTGGGCAAAGTTCAGGGCACTACATGAGAGGCCAAATGAAGCCGAAATGAATGAAAATGAGTACAATGAGAGAGTGAACAATGCTCTACATTCTGGTACAATCAAATTTGGGAAAGCCTAACTACACCTCTAGATAGAGAGAAGCAAAATCATGAGAAAATGAGGTAAGCAAGCAAGGGGGCTACTTGCTTGAGTTTATGACTTCACTAGACTAAGTGGGAAACTCTTGGAATGCATAGACCTCAAGAAGCAAAGGTGGAATGATGCTTATATGGAGTTTTTCTTTTCCTACAATCTAGCTAACCACCCACCAATCAGTGTAGGTGCACTTTTTGGTGGCTGATTTGATGAGATTTGAATTTGATTGAGTTTGGTGGAGCTTCTAAATTTATTCTATGACTTTAAGTCTCTTATTTTATTGGTCCACTTGGAAAACTCATGGTTGAGCCCTTTTGCATGATTGAGACTTGATTTTCAACAAGGGGGATAAGAAAAGAACAAAAAACGAAACTTTTAATCTAGATCTGCCATATTTGGCTACCATTTGCTAAGATGGTTCTAACACTTAAGGGTTATGAGCATGAGAAAAGTAAAAAGTGGCCCTAGATGTAACTATCATGAATATGATAGAAGAAAAATTTAGTGTAGGTTGAAATTCTATCGAAGGTGAACAACTCCAAACCAATCACCAAGATGGCAAAATAACCTTCTTGCATTCACATGGAAGCAAAGGCTGCATAAAGAATGCTTGATTGTATCCAGAAAGGTGCATTTTAAATAGCACACTTACACAATCACTTCCACAACTTCACCTTCTTCACTACCAAATTATAGAATACTTTGATGCTTCCCAAGATGTTGTGAATTCAAAGCTGAATGAAGCTCCTACTACCATTGCCGAGGTAATTTCCCCATAATAGATAAGAGCACATGCATTATATGGGGGCCCTTAGCTAACTCCTCTAAAAGACAAAATATAAGCCGTCCCTCCACCTCCGAAGTTGCATTTTATCAAGACCATTGAGAGAAAATATGCCACTCTCATGTCTGGCATATCTTGACATTAGGGTCGTCCATGGCACAACATCTTGAAGTCTCCATGCTTTGTTGAGCAAGCCACATTTGACACACAATATCTATCGATGCATTTCCAACCGAAAGACTCATCCCCAATATCCCACCTTTCTCTTCCAAATACCTATAATCGACCACCTTTCCATGCAAAGTACCTACAATCAAACATTTGATCTACAAAAATGGAAACAAAACAAATCAGCCATTTGTACAGCTAACATACTCCCCTTTCCTAGCTTGCAAAGTCATCCTCGATGAGTGTTTCCACCATCGGATCTGCCTTGCATTTTACCTGCCACTTCATTTAGAAAATTAGCTCACTTAAAGTACCATAACCTAATCATTCAACCATGCAACCGTGATCAATCACACGAAGATGTTCTCAAGTCTTTACTCATACCTAATTCTCATGCCCAAAAATTCCTTTCCAATTTTCATCTCACCTTACCATCCACACCATTACATGGATCCATACATACACATACTCACCACCATGTCATCATGGCTTAGATGCTCCCATACTTGCTCATACCTTCTCATGCACAACTCCTTCCCATTTCCTTCTATCCTAAAACTTCCATAATCCAATCATGAATCTACCTCTCCACGATAGCCCTGCAGGCCTGTAGATAACCAACACACCACATTACTCAATCAAAAACACATACATGGTGGAAATACTTGATGAAGTCCTCCTCTTCCATCATCTTTCCTACCTTATCTGTAACTCAACAAAAAGGTTAATCCAAAAAATATAGCAAAAAAAAGTGACAAAACACCAGAACATGTATCCCACTAGTGCATCTACATCTCATAACTTCTATACTCGCCACATACATATAAACAAAAATGAGGCCACCTAAAGCGTAACCTCACTCACACCCTGAAAATCCAATCACACACAATGAATGAGACATAGCCAGCAAGAAGCACACACACCATTACGAACCTTCAAAATGGACCTATCGATAACATAAGAAAAGCCAAATCGAACAAGTCTCTTACAATTAACCCTCCAAGCACATATAATAACTATGTCATCATCAATGTTGGACTCGAGCTGATCAATCTATTAGCAATCGACCTCTTATTCTCATAAATATTTACATGCAAACAACACACAACCATCTGGGTGATCACTGCCCTCCTCTTCTCTGTCTCTTCCCCTTAGGAGTGGGAACTTTTCTTCTCTTTTTCTTTTTGTTTATTTTTTCACGAGTTGGCCTATGTTGCAATTGGATACGACTTCTGGCCTTGACCACCTGGCCAGGTTTGTTCCACTTGTCTACCAACACAACATAGTGTACAACAACATATACACGATATTCACACACATATATACGTGCTAACCCATAGCAAAGTTGGGTGCGACTAGTGGTCTTGACCACTTGACCAAGATGGTTCCACTCACCTATCAACCCGCTATGGCATAAAGCACAAAACAGATATAGGCACATAATTGTGTAGGCCTATGATGAAGCCAGCATCAGCTCTCGGTCCTGGCCACCCGGCCAGGATAAATCCAATCGCCTACTAACCCATCATCGCGCAACGATGCACATATATACACGATTTTTGTTTTTGTTTTTTTGTTGTTGTTTTTTTCTTTTTTTGTTCCATTTCCCATGTCTTGTGAGTTAGGGAGAGGAAGAAAGGAGCATCTTCCCTACCGACCTACACATCATGCATACAAGAACACCAAACAAATGCATACATGGAGCTGATAAATTGATCATCTGTGTACCTAAGACACGAGGTCTTAGGGACTTGTGTCAAAGAGACTAAATCTCATTTGCCACACAAGTACGTATAGTGGTGGATTGACACACGCTTAATTATCAATCCGATGAACTGACCTAACCAAGTGTATGAGGACATGTGCGCACATGAAAGATAATGAAGTGGTTCAGCTAAAATGTATGGGAAAAGACCAAACTACCTCTCCAACTCACTTAATCTCTGAAAGTGTCTGCCGCGATACCATTTACAGCAGTAAATACAAATTCGAATGTTTCTCCTTTGTCCAGATTCCGAATATGGCAAATAGCCAGTTCATTTTGAAGCTCTCAACGAGATGCATCTATTGGTGGTATTTTCACTTGAATCTGACAATTGTTCTTCAAGTTATGGCCAAAATAGTGAATGGCAGAAAACACCTACTCTCACTCCACAACTCGTGTTTGTCACACACACACTATAGTAGCTCAAAAGTG
This sequence comes from Ceratopteris richardii, assembly GCA_020310875.1. Taxonomy (NCBI): domain Eukaryota; kingdom Viridiplantae; phylum Streptophyta; class Polypodiopsida; order Polypodiales; family Pteridaceae; genus Ceratopteris; species Ceratopteris richardii. The sequence goes on along the minus strand of CM035430.1, from coordinate 126,992,309 downwards.
ATGGGGAGGGGTAGACAACAGTCCTACACACACCTTCCAAGCTTCACACACACACCAAAGATCATAGAGAAGATGAAAATATGCACGAAAGAAGCAAATTCGAAATTTTGGAACTCTCCTTCTTAGGACCTGTTCCATTTCTTTCCACCGCATGCATCCAGCGGACGAGGAGGCAACTAGGACCTTCAGACAATTGGTTATCTTATCCGATGAAGAGTCCTTTGTGTCTCTTCTCCACTTGTTTCGCTTCACCGCCTGCTCCTAGTGGATGAGGAAGTTATGTGCAACCTCCCATGAAATGTCCTGGTTGTTATCTTTCTTTAATTCCACTCCTCAGGACCTGGTTCTTTAGTGTTGTCGCCTGATGCGTTCCCTTGCAAGGCTTTGGGCAGAGAGATGTTCTTTCTCTTCATAAGCTTTGTTCTTTACTGAGCAGTTTTACTCTTTGATATTCTTCTTGTTCTCTTTTTGCTTGATTCCCCTTCCACACATCCCTCCTCCTGAACTCTATCGTCCCTGACAGGCTTTTTTTCTGGCGACGTGAGTACGTCTGAATGACTTGTTGCTCTTTCTGATTAAGCAAATTGGCTTGACATAGCATTAATTCCTTCCATTGGTGGGATTTTACCCCGTCATCTGGCGCCTGTCTATGATCCGCAAAGAAACTTAACTCATAGGCCGCCAGTCTTGCATTAAGATTTGAAGACATTTTAACAAAAATTTCTGAGTCAATTTCAAAAAATCCTATGAAAAACGCTTCTTCAAAGATCTGCATGTATGTACTTGGCAAAAACATAAGCCTTGAGTATGTAGCCATAAGCGTTAATCGGCTCGGTATAGTTGATATATAAAAAATGAGGGCGTCTGATCCCTGATTAATGTCGATAAAGTTCAACAGAGTATATTGGGCATGCTGAAACACTTTGATTACCGTAAGTAACATGCTCAAAATTTTATTAGTCATCTTGATAGCTAAATAAGGTATAGTTGCATATCGAGCGATCCAAAATTCGATGGTCTTGATCATGTATTCTTCTGTCGGTAGATAATCAGGAGGTGGACTTGGCAATAATTGATAGTTGAGCCACTGGTTATTTATGCTTCCCTAGTGTTGTCCTTCCCAAAATTGCATCCAGGAGCATCTCCTAGGTAGTGGTAAAAAAGATGGATTTACTTGAAGTATATATGGCGATGATTCCCATTGTAACCTTAGGTTCGGATTCTTCTCCAAAAATTTCCTCCTCCATATGGGATCAACTTTGTCGAATTCCTCTTGAGTGCAGGTGAATGTTTGCATGCTAAACTGGAGATTGTTTTCTGGCTCTTTATTTGTGGTGGTCTTGATGTATTGTCGTGTTTGCTCTTTAAGTAGTCCATATGGTACATTGAAGGGTTTCAATACGTGTTCCAGATTTTTTCTTTCAATCTTCGCTTCCTTCATGACCTTTACTACTTGATCCTCAAAATCTTCAGTAAGATGGGACACCAGTAGTTCCCACTCGTGCCGGCTTAGTTCTGCAATATCCCGATGATATCTTTCAGAGTGGATCTCCGTTTCCTCCCTTATTAGTGAATGATGTAAGGGGGAAGAGAGAGGACGTACCTCAATCTCCTCAGTAGGCGCTGTGTGTTGATATATAAAACACCACAAGAACTAAACTAATGTGGTATTAGAAGACCTCCATAACCATCATTAGCTTGGCAAAACTCTTAATGTGAGTCTTCATCTCTGAACTTAGTGAAAGTCAAAATTTCACTTCACAGAAATCTGCGCCTTTTCTTCAAACCTTCAATCTGACCTGTATTAGCTTGATCTTTGCAAATTCCTTTGATCATTTACTAAGAAAAGTTCTTGCTAATGTTAAGTAACATATAACAAGCAAAACTTTCAAGTACTAACTTCAAAATCTTCTGAATTTGCTCCAAACTTTTCACTATGTCTGAAAACTGAAAATCGACTTCATCGATTTGACATACCTTCACTGTTAAGCTGATTTCTCTGAGTATACGTCCCGTTTCTTAAAGATCTTTTGACCAAATGTAGTTGAAGATAGTAGCTTTAAAATGAGCTATCACTTATTGAAAACTTTACAGTATACTTCGAGATCTGACCTTAAGAAGGTCAGGTAAATGTGCGCCAGAAAAGTCGTAACTGTCAACTAACTTACACAGTCATGTGAAATCACTTAGAACTCAATGTACAAGAGAAATTGGACTTAATCCTTCTACAGAAACATATGTTGTATATCAGAGAGGATGTGTACAAATTGGCTTGGCCTAATTTTGCTCATAGCCATGGAAAACTCTCTCAAACTCAGAAGTTTTTCCTAGACATCTCTCTCAGAAAAGACACAACTTTTCTCTACTCACTCAGATTATGTTTTTAGTCTGTTGCATTGCTGTTTAGCCTCTTGGACTACTGTCTCTTTCTCTGCTATGCACTTTTGTGCTTGAATTAACTGGGCAAAGAGATTCTCACCTATCTCTTGGAATTGGCATTTTTCTGGCATTGCCCTGTCATAGTCTGCATCAGCCTCAAGCATTAACTGTTGAGTGTCCATGGCAATTTTGATCATGTGTTGCACCACTGGCTTGAGGTGAGCAACGTGCACATTTAGCCAAGTTTTTGGGATGCTTGGAGCTTCCCTTGTTTTTACATCCTTTCCTTGCTCCACATGTATGGTTTCATTATGTGGTTGCCTTATTTGAAGTTGTACGTCATGTTCTTTTCTTTCTTCTTCCTTGGTAACAGCTTTCGTGGCACTCCCTTGAAATGTAACATCCATAGGGGAGGGTTCTGCCACTAGCCTCATTGGTGTAAATGGTTCTAATTCTTCAACTGTATTTTCCACTTGTTCTTCCTTGGGATTCTTGAATAAGACCTCTCCCACAAGCAGAGTCTCTTGGATTTGAATATTAGAAGCCTCATTCAATTTAATAACATGTACCCTTTGTTAGGAAGCTTCCTTCCTTGTCATACCTTTGCTGGAGTTTATGGGCGTTTGATCCTTCATTCCTTCCATGTCGGCATCCTCGTTCATTTGATTTAGCTCCTCCCATTGTCCATCATCCTTGGAATCACTTCGAATGTCCACATTCAACATGGAGGTGTCTAGTTCTTCTTGTGCATCTGATGATGAGCTTGAATTTATTAAACCCAATTCCCTGTATCTGTGGACCTTGATCAGCCTTTTTGTTTGTTCTAAATCTTGATGGGCTTGCTGGTAATGGTGCCCTTGCACTGATAGATTGACTTGAGCTTCGATGTACTGGTGTGTGGCTTCCATTACTTTGGCCAATTCTTCTTCTGTGATAGCTTGACGGTCTTCAAGTCTCGTCCTTGGAAGTACATGTGCCCTTTTGGTGGCTCGAACTTCTGCTTCTGCTTGCATCATTTCCCTTAGCCTCTTTGTACCTCTCATTCTAGGCTGGGAACTTGTTCTTGCTTCCTCTACTATTTTTACTTCTTTCTTTTTCCTAGGGACTGTCGCAATCTTTGCATATTTGGCCATGGCTTCAAATGGTGGCATCTCCTTCATGGGAGTTCATGTACTACCTTGAAGTCTTTGGACATCACACGGAACTGATGATCCGTATCCATAATTTGGATGGTCACTACCAATGACTTTGGAAGCCATACTCTCAGAAGTCGTGTTGGTTCAGATTTATGTGAAGAAGAACCCTTGTCCGCCCTAACCCACTGTAGGTTAGCATTTCGTGATTGCGATAAGCTGAACTGGGATTTCCATGCTGATGATCTCCTTTCTGTATTGTCCTCCTCCGTTCCCTTTTGTTCACCATTCAAGTACGATGAATCTGCTTTCTCCTTTGATGCATTGGGATTTGAAATCCTTTCTTTCGTCGGACCTTCTTCTGTTTGGCTTGTGATGGGATCATTTGCTATGTATTCTTCTACGATTTGTTTAGCACTTTGATGATATCCTATCTATGAGAGGGTTTCTCTTCTAATAGATTAAAGATTTTCTTGTGCCTTATTTTGGTTGAGATGCACCCTTGAGCTAGATGAATGCTTACCTCGTTCTCAATGATCCAGCCTTATCCTAGGATCAAGTTCTCTATTAAATCCTCATCTCTACACACTAGAACTCGTTGTTCCATAATTGAATTTCCTAGGTGGAGGAATACTGTAGCTTCTCCAATACATTCTATAGCTTGACCTCCAACATCTATTATGTGTGCTTTAGTAGGTGTTATAGTAGTTTGAAGATGTGTGATGACTGTATGTCGTATGCAACTGAGTGCTGATCTTGAATCTATCAAGGCATCTATTATCTGGTACTCTGTCATTCGAATTCCTAGGTTTAAGTACGGTTGGGACATGCTGATATTGTTCGTGTTGGATTTATGAAATTGATAGTTAGCCAAGGGAATATGCTCTTCTCCTTATAGGTACCGTTCATCCCTTTGTCATTTTTTTTTGGATTTTTCTTGGTATTTTTCAACTTACTCCTACTCCATTTCTCTTCTTGACCTAACCCTAACTCTTTCTTCTCTCCCTCTCTCCTAACCCTAAACCTAAAAACTCATTACACACAACTTAGGGATGTGAAGTAACAAGTGTTGAAGTGTCTGACTACTTGGCACTGAACGAATTCACTTCTACAAGTATGATTCCTTCACTACAGAGCTATAACCATCATGAAGGCACCTTGGTTGAGTGTGTTCCCCAGCAATGGTGCCAAAAACGTATGTACCTAAGTCATGAGGTCTTAGGGACTTGTGTCAAAGAGACTAAATCTCATTTGCCACACAAGTATGTATAGTGGTGGATTGACACACGCTTAATTATCAATCCGATGAACCGACCTAACCAAGTGTATGAGGACGTGTGCACACATGATGGATAATGAAGTGGTTCAGCTAAAATGTATGGGAAAAGAACAAATTACCTCTCCAACTCACTTAATCTCTAAAAATGTCTACCATGATACAATTTACAGTAGTAAATACAAATTTGAATGTTTCTCCCAGCTCTGGACTCTGAATATGACCAATACCAGGTTCATTTTGAAGCTCTTGATGAGACGCATCTATAACTGGTATCTTCACTCGAATCTGATAACCGCTCTTAAAGTTATGGCCAAAATAGTGAATGGTAGAAAACACCTACACTCACTCCACAACTCGTACTAGCTCACACACACACTACAATAGCTCAAAAATGATGGGGAGGGGTAGACAACAGTCCTACACACACCTTCCAAGCTTCACACAGACACCAAACATCATAGAGAAGATGAAAATCTGCAAGAAAGAAGCAAATTTGAAATTTTGGAACTCTCCTTCCTCACAATGGAAAAAAGTCTTTACAAAGAGTCACAAAGTGACTTATATACATGTGCCCTAAAATTGGTCCTTTCACACAAGTGACCGGCACTTTATTGCCTAAGCTCTAATTTCCTACTATTTTACCAGAAATATATTACAATGATTTGGGATTATGCATCTAGGGGACTCCTCTAGCACATTTACATAGCTTTGAGGGAATTTTCTAAGATTTTGAAGAAGAAAAAGATGCCCATTAATTTGAAAAATTTGGGGCTCCTCTTTTGTGCCTCTTTTCTGTACAACACTCTCCCCCTCTTTGTCTCTGTCGTCTCTTGACAGGGTTTACTTCTCGTTTGTAGCTTGTCTAAGGCTCCTGAATACACTCACCCAGTGGTTGAAGAAGCTATAAGGACTGTAAGGCAGTTTGTTTCTTTATCCGAGAGTTGTCCTTTGCTTCTATAAGCCCCTTGGTATTCCTTATATCACAAATCTGGGTTGCTGTATTGAGTCGGGCTGCCATGCACGCCATCAGTGGCTAAGAATGTGATGTTCTTAGTCACCTTCTTCAATTTTTCAGCCTCTGCCTCTTTCTAGCTTTTGGTCTTCTGATATGTCTTTGTCTTCACACATCTAACCTGTTGTATTTCTCGGAGCCTGTTTACTTTCTGCCACCACACGCCTTAATCTACTGACCTCTAATCTCTTTTAAGTGAGCATTACGTTTTAAAGGTCCTATTTCTGAGTCTTCTTTGTCATCCTTTAGGACCTGTTCCATTTCTTTCCACCGCATGCATCCAGTGGACGAGGAGGCAACTAGGACCTTTAGACAATTGGTTATCTTATCCGATGAAGAGTCCTTTGTGTCTCCTCTCCACTTGTTTCGCTTCAGTGCCTGCTCATGGTGGATGAGGAAGTTGTTTGCAACCTCCCATGAAATGTCCTGGTTGTTATCTTTCTTTAATTCCACTCCTCAGGACCTAGTTCTTTAGTGTTGTCGCCTGATGTGTGCCCCTGCGGGGCTTTGGGCAGAGAGTTGTTCTTTCTCTTCATAAGCTTTGTTCTTTACTGAGCAGTTTTACTCTTTGATCTTCTTCTTGTTCTCTTTTTGCTTGATTCCTCTTCCACATCATCCCTCATTGCCACTTTCTAGGGCATAACAATTATATATGACACAACTGACTAGTCACAAATAGACTATCAAACTTGATTTCCTTATCCTACCTCTAAGTCCCTTCCTCAGCCATAATGTAGCACAGCGCCTTGAAAAATTCCTACCCAGACTCGCTCACATCATGTGATCAATGCTCTCCAGGAGGTGAGTCAGGCTCCACTTTAGGAACCTCATGGTCGCACAAACCATCTCTTGAATACCTCCTCATTGTTTCCCTTTTTCATCTCCAGACTCTTCTCTATGAAGAATCCATGTGATTTGTTGTTTTTTGTAAATAGTCCTCTACTGACTTCACCTAAACGATCCAATATCATCGTGCCACCTTCTCATTTTGCAATCCACGTACCTTATTCTTTCATGAAATTCCTCATCTTTTGGTCCCCCTTCCTACACACTCTTTCCCTTTTCTCATATGCATTTCCAATTTCCCCAAATAATTCATATAGCTTCTTAATACTCTCTTGCATTTTCATGTGTTCCTTTCCAAGGTTCTCATATCCGGCTTTCTGTTCTTGCTCCATTTTTTCTACCTTTTTCACCAAGGGATCTAACTCTTCTAATATTCTGCTCCCTAAATTTTTCGTATTGCTTTCTAACTCATCCCCCTTTGATTTTACTTCTCTGACTCTTCTACTTACCTCTTGAAAACTCTTCTCTAATCGATCAATTAGGGCTTCTACACTTCCCCCAAAAGCATTCATCTTTTTTATCTCTCCTCCAAATGTGCTAAGCTTATCTATCATCATCTCTAACTCATCTTCAATTGTATCTACTCTTTCATTCTCTCTTTACACATCCCTAACTTTCATGTTCTCTTTGACTCATCAATCTATCGAGCTACCCTCTTAGCCTCGTATTCTCTTTTTCCGGTTCTTCCATTTTCTTATCACTCTCTACCTAGGCACACTTAATCTTCTCTATTTCTAACTAGAAGGCCTCACTGATCCTACCCACTTGATCACTATACCTAAAAATTACTTCGTGCACTCTCCTCATTTCTCTCTCCCCTTCCTCGATCCGTCTCACCAAGTAATTTTCCTCCTCTTGGTGGAATTTGTCTTCGATTGTAAATCCATAGAAATATACTAACACTATATCAGATTTTCCTAAAAATCTTCCCAACCGTCGAGTTTGGCAATCATTTTTTTCAAGTTTTTGTTTTCTGTCTTCAACTCCTTGTTTTTGTTTTCTAGAAATGTGAATTGCTCCTCCCATTTCTCCATGAATTCCTCTATTTTTGTTTAATTTTTGTCTAGCCTCTCCACCTTGGCCCTCTCGTTATCTCGCTTCTCACATAACCAGTTTACTTGACATTGGAGAGCTTTTACAAGTTCTTCTAAGACTTTATCTTGAGATTGGCCCTTTTCTCACTCGCATAGGCAAAGTCCTTATCCACCTTTAGATGCCCATAACTATTGGTTACACTGATCGGTTGTATCTTCTTGGAGATGTCCCTTGCTATCCTCGAGGTCTTAGTTGGCAAAGAAGACTCACCATTTTCAACTTCCTCATAGAGGGAAGAGAGAGCAACACTAGTTTCCTTTGTTGAGACCTTCTCAATAGAGATCTCTTTTGCCTCACATGAATTCTTTCACAAGCTCTTCTTTCCACAATCCGTGCATACAAGAACAAAGTCCAAAGGGCTAGACACTCTAGGGAAAAATTTAGCAATGTGCCCAATCTGCTCGCAACACCAACATCTCACATAGTTTGAGACAAGACCAAATTGAGGACATGTGTTCACGTGATGTCTCATCATCCAGCCAAATTTACTCTATCTATTGGTCTGTTGTTGGCAGCAGTCAGGGAACCGAAGGAGCCACAAGACGAAGAGAGTCAGAGCGAAGGGACATCATAGGCAAACATGGCAGTCAAAGAAGATCTGGCAAATAGGCCAATAATTTTCCTCATGAAGAAGCAAGTATGAGCATTCACGCAAATCTAGCACTTAGGCAACCCTTTAACTTTTCAAAAACCCTTACACCAATTAAAAGTGATTCTCATCATTAAACACCATTGTAAATACCATTTCATATTTTTGTAGCTCCATTTTGTGCAAGCCAAGGAGTCCTTGAGCTTGAGGAGCTTTAGAAGTATCTACTTGCCAATTTTCGTAATTTTTAGATCTCGTTTGAGCCCTCAAATAAGCCCTGGAACCTAATTTTTAACTAGGCCGGACACTAGGTCTGAACAGGGCCAAAGCTAGTCAAAAACTATAAAAGGAGCTAGAGAGCTCATTTTTGAGGTTAGATTGTAATTGAAACAAACTTGTAAGAGCTTCTTGAAAAGTGATCTAAGAACTCCATTGATTCTCACTCTTTGTCTTGCCGTTTGTGCACGTGTGTGTGTATGTGTGTGCATGCTAGTGTGCTTCTCACTCACGCACTTGTGCCGCCACTTGCTCGAGGTCTTCATACCATCCTCACGTCTTCTTGGATTGACATTAAAGGAGGTGCTACTCATCACTGAGCTACACCAAATTTTGGCGCCGTTGCCGGGGACCGAGCTTTGAGGACGAGCGTGTGATGGTAAGATGTAGAGTTGACGCGTTGGAGTTGTAGGTATTTTCTTCACTTTCATCTATTTTCTTGTTTTTTCTTCACCATCATCATCACCATCATCATCACCACCATCTTCCACCTCCATTTCCATCATCGCGAAAATTTCAGTTTTTTTATTATATCACCATCTCCACCTCATTTCCCTCATTTCACTTGTGAGAGAGAGCGAGAGAGCGAAAGTGTGTGTGCTGCTTTTGCGTGTTTTTTGTGTTGTCTTGCAGGTACAGGTCACATCATCGTCCCCAGCACTCTGCGCAGGTACGGAATTCGAAGTAACTGTCTGTGTGTCGCTGACCTCTGTCAATCGCGACCGACAGAAAAAACGCTCAAATTACCAAACAAAGTGCAAAACCATGATCTACAAGCCTAGAGCTTCCCAAAAATGTGTTTAGTTTTTTGAAATTCCTCAGAATTCTGTCAATCGCGATCGCTCTGTCAATCGCGACCGACAAACCACGACGGACAGATCTGTCAATCGCGATCGACACGTCAATCGCGATCGACAGACCACGACGGCTCTGTCAATCGCGACCGACAGAGTCAACGACCGATTGACCACGACCGACGGACCATACGCGTGACACGTGTCAATCGCGATCGACGTGTCGATCGCGACTGACCTGTCAATCGCAACCGACACAGTCAACGGCTGTTTGACCACGACGGACAGACCACGACTGCTCTGTCAATCGCGACCGACACAGTCAACGACCGATTGACCACGACCGACAGACCCTCGCGACCGACCTGTCAATCGCGATCGACCCATCAATCGCGACCGACAGAGTCAACGACCCTTTGACCACGACTGATTGACTTTTCGTAACCCCTGTCAATCGCGACTGACCAGTCAATCACGACTGACAGCCACGACGGACCTGTCAATCGCGATCGACACGTCGATCGCGACTGACCTGTCAATCGCGACCGACAGACTTTGCGAACACGTTAGAAGGGCAATTTAGGTCAAATTCTTAAGGTAAAATAGTGGTCTAAATTTTGGACAAGTGTGGGGCAAACACTAGGGGGTAGCATTGCATTACGAGGGCACGACCCAAGTAACTCGAGAATTCCTGTTTGCCTGTTAACCTAGTTTAATCCTGTTTTAGCCCCAAAACCCTGAACTGGCATAACTTTCTCATACGAAATCCGTTTGCCGTGATTTTTGTTTTGTTGGAAAGCTCGCAGGGATTACAACAAAAACATCGACTGGTTATGGTTAAATTAAGATCAGGAATATTAGCTAGGGTATTTTGAAGTTGACCATACCCAAGGGGAACAAAAATTCAGGAATCTCTAGAGTTGTGTCCAAAAAGTCATAGTGCAAATTGGTGAAGTGTTACATGAATGAAAGTGATTGGTTCTGTCTTTTTGAATTTAAGTCTTGAGCTACCAGTGGGCCTTTTACAGGTCCTTTGAGAGCAGCAAAGGGCACGCAAGGCAAGAGTAAGTGCAGACTTGGGAACACGCGTCCTGGGCACACCGGGGCAACAACACAAGGAAAGGAACTCAAGGTTGGAAAACCCGCAACACCCTCTGTCAATTCTTAGTTTAGGCTAAGTGCGGGTAGTGTTAGAAGTAATTCCAGGCAACGATAGGCATGAGATAAATCAAAGACTATCTAAGAAATCAAGTGCAAGACAAGAGATAACCTGTGTGTGTGTGAACGACAACTCTGAAGGAGAAGAACCTAACGTGACACGACCAAATTCAAATGCGAAATTAAACTCAAGTATTCCTAACGACGTGATATCAGACAAGAGTATAAACATGCTAATCAACATAAAAAGAACCAAGTGATCGATACAAAAGGATTCAGAAACGTGGTTGTACCTGGGAGAAATTGGGTTAATCAGTTAGGCATATGAACCTTAGATCAGGACGACACCTAGTAAGAGAGAGACAAAGCCTTAGGTCTTCAGAGGCTAGTGTCAATCATACTGCAAGGTCTTGGGCCCAGCAGTTGAGTCACCACTCGCATTACCCTAACTCTGATACCAGTGAATCAGAGATGTCTCAAGGTATGGAGAGACCTACAGGTAGTTCAGGTGTGCCATACTTGCACAGGGTAGAAGGCCCTTACAAAACACAGTTGGAATACCTTCGGACCAACCGATTAGGTGCTAGCATCTATGAGGACGGCCTAGGAAGATCTGTAGTACAGATCAAGAATCCTGACCAATCCATTGGATTAGAGCACCCAGCTGTCAAGTTTGAAAATGGAGCATACTTGGACAAAGAAGGAACCATATACGTAGTCACCAGTCATCCAGATAGGACGGACGAATTCGGAAATGTGATCTCAGAAGCGGACTTAGGTGACTTGGAACAAGGAAACATGGGTGTAGAACCTAGAACCCCCCGAGGCAAATTTGTTCTCACTAGGATTATCACACCTGAGTGGGTGCCCCAAGACAACAAGAGCATAGATCTGCTTCTGAACCATGAGACTGACGAGGCCTTTTGGAGGTATAAATCTGATCGGCCAATTGATATAGGAGCAATCATGATCTATGAGTTTAAGGATCCTGATAACCCAGGTAGAGTGACCTACTTAGATCACTCTTCGGAGAGGATCTTTGTGGTGACAGAAAATGATAGGTATGCTTACACTTGGAAAGGTGAATTCGTTTTTCCCCAACCAAGATCGAATGTATCTTATGGTCACCCTGGAGCTGGAACATCCCAAGCTCATGGAATGCAAAGAGACAGAAGTAGAGATAGACCAGAAGTCAGCTTTGCTAACCCAGGAGGCAGAGAAAGAACGAGGACGGAAACCAATAGAGTAGAACCTGAGGTACTTAGAGCTCACAGAAATCAAAGAAATACGGATGAGTTCCCTCTACCACGACCTAGAGAGCACACAAGGACTTTGAGACCAACTCAGCTAGTTAAGTCCATGAAGAACTACTTCGATGGTACTGGAGATCCATACGATCATGTGGCTGAGTTTAGGCAAGTCCTGAGAGCTGAACAAGTGGAGGATCTATTCACGCAGTACAATGCCTTTGGTCTGACCCTTAGAAATACTGCCCTGACATGGTTTCAGCCACTAAATGAGAGGCAGTTCAGGAACATAGACCAACTCCTAGAGGCTTTCATTATTGAATTCTCTAAGAGTGGCATAAGGCATAATACCTCCTCGTTGATTCACAGCTTCAAGCAAACCCCTCAAGAAACCGTGAGACTTGCAGGAAGAAGATTTAGGCAATATCTTGAAAGATGCCCTGTTTCGGAGTTACCCACACCAGCCAAGCAAGTAGCCTTATTCTTGGATGGATTGCTAAGTACCAAATTAAGATCATATGTGTACTTGAAAGACCCTAGGACCATAGAAGAGTGTGTACGCATGTGTATTGACATTGAGGATAACCTAGGGGAGGAGTTAGAGCTTTCCAAGATATACAAAGACTCGGATAGTGCCTCAAGCCTCTCCTCCACGCAATCCACATCAATCGAGGAACTTGCAGAGAAAGTAGCTCAGAAATTAGGTGTAACTAGCAAACAAATCCCAAGGTTTGCCCCTGTGAAGAGGTGCTATACTTGTGGTGGCGACCACATGGCGAACGTATGTCCCATTATGGCTCAGCCCCAAGTAAATCCTAGTAGCCAGTACTGCGCCATAGAACGGAGATACACCAATCACACCGCACAAGATTGCCCATACAACAAGCAGGCAGTTAGGCAACCCTACCCTCAGCCATACCCTCAGCAGGGAAGATACCAGAACCCGTACCCTCCACAACCATATGGCAGGCCACAACAACCGTATCAGCAACCCTACCAAAACCAACAAATGCCTCAGCCAGTGTTAGCTCAACAACCCCCTGCCCCAGCTAATGTGATTCCGGTAAAGTATGCTGTTACAGAAGAAAACCTGAATAGAGCTATAGTCCCTGTAACACCCTTGCTTTCTGAAAGTGACCCGAGTGACCATAGCTTTGATTCTACACATGTTGATAGTCCCCAGGCGTACTACATGCAGTCTCCAGAACATGGTGAGTCCTATTACAGTGAAGAGCCAAATGAACCTAGTTGGGAGTCAGATTACACAAACGTCATGTATGCAAACCCCAACCCTAGGCCTCAACCTAGGCAAGTAAGACCTCCGTTCCCAAGAGGACAGTGCTACAGATGCCAAGGAGATCACCTCATTCGTGATTTCCCCTTACCTCCACCTACACAAAACCAGTTAGTGACGATCCAAGGCTTTTGCCAAGATTGTGGAAAAGAGCATCTCTTACGAGATTGCCCAAAAAACCCCAATAATATGCCAAAAATCACACCTATCAATGTTATTGGGTTAGTGGTAGATTCCACAGGAAGTGTCACTTCCACTGCTCCCGTACAGGTAGTCACTAGAGCTCAAGCATTGCAGCAGAATCAAGGGGTAAACCAGGATAAGAACCCAGAGGGTAGTGAAACCGAGAGCATAACAAAGAAAAGGACTAGAGCATGGAAAGATAGTCGGGAAAGAATGAAAAGACAATGGGCTAAAAAGATGAGTGAACTCGAGGAAAGCATAAGAGAAACCAAAGCCAGGATAACTGAACTCACTTCTCAAACTCCCTCTCACACTATCCCATCACCACCATTCCCATCGCCATCCGACCCGCCACCTTCCAACCCACGTCATACGATTCCACCACCCCTTAAAGTAGGATCAGTATTAGCTGATCCCATTCCGGAAGACATCGACATGATGCTTAAAGCATATCAGGCCAGAATTCAAGAAGGGCCAAATGTCACAGATCATGACAAGTGTTACCCTAGAGCTGACCTAGAGATAGAAAGAACCAAGCTTTGCGCGAAAATGGTCGCATTGGCTCAAACTATGTTTGAAGCCAGTCGCCTTTTCAATTACTCGAGCTCAGCCAAGACGCAATTACACTTGGATGGACTTCTAGAGAAGTTAGAGGGCATAATTACAAGATCTGCCAAGGAAGAAAAAAATCAAGAAAGGGAGAATGTAAGTAAAAACATGACCCATCCCCCACCGAAAGCTTATGTGCCAAATTCCATTGAACCAGACAATTCCCCCTCCCTAGAAAGAATAGAGAATCTAGTGGCACAATCACATAAGGAACCTGCCTTTCAACACAAGGGCAAGGCAAGTGAAAGAGTAAGCATTCCTGCTCAAGTAGCCTATGTGCCTAACTCTACGGAGCCAGACACATCATCTTCTATGAATCGGTTCACACCAGAATTCCTACGCGAGATTCAAGAAGACAAATGGGCTAAGGAAAGTGAAGTTCCTCCTCCTATTGAACTTGTGGATGAGGCACATGACCAATTCCCACAAGACATCCCATCCATTTATGGAGAGCAGGAGAGTACCCAATCTCAAGAAAGATTAGACTTTGAGTCTAATTCTTTACAAGAACTACCCCATTTCACAGGCCCATGGGAAGCAAAGTCCACCTGCATGAGAGCACCTACAGTCATGGTAAGAAACGAAGATTCAGTCATACCTAGGAACACAGAGGTAGTGAAGAACACTAACGTGCAGTGCAATCTCAAGTTAGAAGAGCTACTCAAGGTTAGACCTGAGTTATGGAAACATGTCGCCAAACAAGTACCAGAAATAGCCAAACCTCGTTCCCAGGTAGGATCCCATAGGACAGTGCCAGAAATTCCCTTGGATAAGATAGGAGATATGTGTGAAGGTGAAGAAGGGAACACCTATCTTCCCATCACCTACCAGGAGTACACCACCAAGGCAATTTTGGACTCAGGTGCAGGAGTTGCAATTGCCACTACTTCCCTATGGAAGCGTTGGGGCAAGCCAGCACTCAAGCCAACGAGAATGAAATTGCAGATGGCAGACGGTCATATTGAGAGACCCTTAGGATTGCTAGAAGGAATAACTCTCACCACTTGTGGTGTCGAGTTTGAGCATACCTTTGCTATATGTGACTTTAGCAAAAATCATGCCTATGAGATGATTTTGGGAAGACCATTTATGCGACAGTTGCAAGTGGTACAGGACTGGGGAACCAACTCCTTGTATTTGCAACACTTAGGTGTTACAACCAAAGTAAATCTCAAAGATTACTCTCATAGAGATGTCCCTCCCATCCAATGGAATCCCATCCATAGAGCCAAAGATGATACGGAATCGGTGCATTCCATAGGATCAGGATCATCATGGATGCATGAAGACACCCACTTATGGATGTGCAAAGTAGCAGTAGACGAAGAGAAGAGAGAGAAGGCCAGAGAGGTAGGTGCGAAAGAAACCCATAGATCAATCCAAGACCCAGCCTATGCACCTGTAGTCTTTCCTGATGAAGAATTTGAACCTCACGGCTGGGCAGAAATTTTAGCAACAATGGATGTAGCCATCAATGAGGAACAATGGACACCTCACTGTGATGAGGAGGGCTATGACATTTCAGTCTTCTCCATAGAGCCAATCATGGGAGAGGCAGTTCTAGAAGAATGTGAACCTAGCCCTGATGCATTTGAGGATGCAAGTGACTCCGACCTAGAGTCAATCATTATGGACCCACCATTTGCATCAGATGAAGAATACTTCCATGAAGTAGAATTTCAACCCCAGAGGCATGGAGAGCTCACAAACGATGTAAGATTAGCAACACATGTGACCCCGAAGGAAGAAGGAAAGAAACGGAAGAAGAGAGAAGTCTCACCAGAAGAGGAAGAATCTTTGTTTGAGGTCCCAGAGATAGATGACAGGAGAGTCATGATAAGAATGCCTAAATGAGAGGCACAATCAGGAGAGGCCTATGATAACAAAGAAACCACCAAGAAAATAGTAGTGGCCCTAGAAGAAGGAGAGGAGAGATGCACGTACATAGGCCATGACCTAACAGAAGAAGAAGAGCATGTGTTAATTTCCTTGCTAAGAGAATACAGAGATGTATTCGCTTGGAGTTACAAGGATTTGAAAGGTGTTGACCCTGACATATGCTCACACACCATCCCCATGACCTCAGATGCTAAACCCTCTAAGCAAAAGCCCTACACATATAACGATAATTACGCTGCTAAGATCAAAGAAGAGATAGATAGACTGGTTGAAGCTGGATTTATCTATGAAATTGAGCACACTGAATGGGTATCCCCCATCGTAGTGGTGCCCAAGAAGAATCGCAAGCTGCGTGTGTGCATTAACTTGAAAAAGGTTAATGCAACCACGATTCGAGATAACTATCCGCTTCCCATCACAGAACATCTCTTAGAAAGAGTGGCAGGCAAGGAAGTGTACAGCTTCCTTGATGGATTTTTGGGCTACAATCAAGTAGCCATAGCTCCAGAGGATCAACATAAGACGGCATTTGCCACTGAATGGGGCATTTTTGCCTTTAGAGTAATGCCATTCGGGCTTACCAATGCACCGGCTACCTTCCAGAGGTTGATGTGCCATGTGTTTAAAGAGTTCCTGAGGAAGAACTTAGAAGTCTATGTTGATGATCTTTGTGCTCATTCGAACATTAGGCAAACCCATATCCCCGAACTCAGGCAAATCTTTGACAAATGTAGAGAATATCAAGTCTGCATGAACCCAGAAAAGTGTGTTTTCATGGTCAGGCAAGGCAAGATTCTAGGACACATAGTGTCAAAGAATGGCATATCTACTGACGAAGAGAAAGTGAGAGCTATAGCAGAGTTACCTAGGCCAAAGAATGTCAAGGAAGTACAAGCTTTCATGGGGCATTGTGGTTATTACCGAAGACATGTATGCTGTCATTGCAAAGCCCATGTACGGACTCCTGACTAACTTTGAGTGGACGGATGAATGTGAGAATTCCTTCCAGGAGCTTAAACGAAGATTATGTTCAGCACCAATCTTGACCACACCAGATTGGAATAAGCCATTCCATGTTCACGTGGATGCATCCAATTATGCCATTGGGTGTGTACTTGCTCAACCTACTGGTGAAAGTAATATGGATCTTCCAATTGCCTATGCCAGTAGACAGTTGAATGCAGCTGAACGAAATTACACCACTACGGAAAGAGAAGGCTTAGGCATGGTATATGTAGTCAAGAAATTTAGACATTATTTGCTTGCAAACAAGTTTAAATTTTTTACTGACCATCAAGCATTATTATATCTCGTAAACAAGCCATGCAATACAAGAAGATTAGTAAGATGGTTTCTCTTACTAATGGAATATGATTTTGAGGTTGTGGTAAGGAAAGGGAGGACTCATTTGAGAGCAGATCACCTCTCTAGGCTCACATCGGGAGAAGCCCCACAAGGAGTGTAAGATGACCTTCCTGATGCTTACTTGTTTAATTTGGAAGTGGTGCCGCAGTGGGCTAAGCCATTGGTGCCAGTATTGACATACGGGCCTAACCATCCAGTAGTAAACACACGGAATAGAGAGGTTGTTAAAGCCCAAAAGTACCACATCATGGCAGGAAGCATGTACAAGCACACAGATCAAGGGATCTTGGCTTGTTGCGTAGAAGAGGATGAGTACGCTAAATGGTTGCAATTAGCACATGTAGGTGCGTTAGAGCAACACTACTCAAAGCAACGAACTTTACAGACCCTAAAGAGACTCGAAGTACATTGGCCAACTATGGAAGCTGATGTCCAAAAGTTGTGCAAGGAATGCCCAATCTGTTGCACTAAACCACCTGTGGAACACGCCACTCTTTATCAAGTGTCCATTGTGCCAGATTGGAGTGAACCTCTAGTATCCTTCCTAAGGACGAACACATTCCCTCCAGACATGACTCTGGCGAGGAAAAGGAGTTTAGAACAAGAAGCCCTGGATTACTCACTCATTGGTGATAATCTATGTAAGCGTGGTAAAGATGGTTACCTGAGGCTATGTGTCCATGAAAGTGAATATCTGAAGATCTTGGAAACTGCTCACCAAGGTGTAGCAGGAGGACACTTTGGACCGGATCGGGTGATCAAGGCAATACTATTTGCGGGCTTCTGGTGGCCTACCCTTCACATGGATGCACATACCTATGTGAAACGGTGTGATGTCTGTTAGAGGACTCAGTATCCTATACGCAAAGATGAGATGCCACTGAAACCTATGATGGGTGGACGTGCGTTCTCTAAGTGGGGAATAGACTTTGTAGGTCCTATTAATCCCCCAGCTAAGGGTTCTCATGCGGAATACATCATTGTTGCAACAGACTATCTAACTAAGTGGGTAGAGGTAAAAGCTACGACAAAGAATGACGCTCAGACAACTGCTAAATTCTTGTTTGAGAACGTATTCACAAGATATGGGCTACCTATAGAGCTTGTAAGTGATAGAGGCACTCATTTCTTGAACGAAGTGATTGAAAATCTACTCCAAGAAGTCTTGGTAATACACAAGAAGTCTGCCCCTTATCACCCTCAAGCTAATGGACAAGCTGAGAGCACTAATAAGATCTTATGTAATGTACTAATGAAATTAGTGAACACTAAACGCTCTGATTGGGACAAACAGCTACACCATGCTGTTTGGGCATACCGAGTTGCCTACAAAACGGTACTCCAAGCCACCCCCTTTCAGATGGTATTTGGCCAAAACGCTGTGCTACCCTTGGACTTCTTAATACCTACGTTGAAAGTAGCACAAGAGCACGAATGGACAGGTCATGAGCTCTCCTCTAGGATCTTTGACCTTGAACGATTAGGGGAAACAAGACTGAGAGCCGCTGCAGGAATATATGCAGCCAAGAAGAGACAGAAGGCATACTTCGATGCCCATGTGAAGGATAAAGGCTTGAAAGCAGGAGATCTAGTCTTAGTCTATACACTGAAACAACACGCGAGGAAGCTAGAAAAGAGAGGCTACTGACCTATGATCATCAATAGGATTTCCACGAGTGGAGCAGTACAACTAGCCACGTTAGAGGGTGATGTTCTCCCAAACTATATTAGCGGTTGCAGAGTCAAGTTGTATCAAGAACCCCTCACGGAGGAAATGCTCAGCCGACTCAACACTGCTAAGAAACGCAAAGAGGAAGAAAAGCGAATTCGAGAAGAAGCTCAAGCAGAAGCCCTAGAGCGCATACGGAGGATGAAATTGCGAAGGCAAGGCCGAGATCAGCCTAGAACAACTGATTATGCAGATCAAGGATATCATATGGTAATGTGTGAAGTCGCAGGAACAAGCTCACATAGGATAACTGATCGACGTCCTTTCATAACCTTAGATATAGGACAAGGAAAGAGTGCAAGGACCATAAGAGCCTTGATTGACTCAGGTACAGCCACTAGTGCTGTTAAATTGTCTTATTGTCAAGAGTTGCAATTGACTGTCAATCCTGTGGAAGCATATCTCATAGGATTGGGAGGCGTGGAAACCCCTTGCATGGGCGAGGTGGAACTTCCCCTCTACATTCATGATGAGGCAATGACAGTTAAAGTACTAGTGTGTCAAGATGAGGACCTCACGAAACCCCTTGTCTTGGGTCAAGACTGGATCTACGACCAAGCAGTCAACTTAAACCTAAGAAGTGGACTTCTTCAGGTATGGGTTAATCATAGTCGAATCACAGTAGAGTTAGATAATGGAGCACTCGAGGAACTAGGAAAGGCACAGACTCCTGGTCCCTCCAGGGGTACACATGAAGATGACCATGCTGTTCTTGTCCAAAACTATGTGTTGTAGAGGAATGATATTCTCAAAAAAGGAGTCAGGGATGCAACGGAACTCCCTTCTTTTCCAAAGGCCAGAAGGAGGCAGCAACCAAAGGTGAATCAAAGGCCGAAGAAGCAGAGTCCTACCTATGCTGGAAATCAAAAGTACCTGCGTAGCAAAATGTCTCAGCAAGTGAACCAAGTGTGGGTGCGGAAAGGCGAACACCCGGTTGCACTCATGCCAACCACACGGGCAAAGCCTCTTATTAGTAACCAACAACATGTCACTAATAAGAAGTCTTTCGGAAATTCTTCTGCTAACGTGAAATCTATTTGGGTGCCCAAGAAGTCGATGAAGGCTAGCCCATAATCAAGACAAATTTGGGTGCCTAAGGCTTGCTTGCGGGCGCAAATAGCTACGCCGAAGCCACAACCTATACAGCGTAACCCATTCACTCGCACAGCCAACATTCACTTGTTTTCAACACTCAAGAACACACTAAGGCCCATGAGCACGAACATAATCGCTTGTAAATGGGTCCCTAAAAGGCCTCATTTTCAAGCCGATACATCTATAAAGCTCTCTAGAGCCTTTACGAAACCAAGAACAAGACCCATCCACTGCATTTGGCAGCCTAAGACCTGTAATAAACCCCCGGACCCCAATTTGTAAATTCATCCCCACTTACTCACTGCATTAGTCTCCTAGGACTACCCAAGCATTAACTACACACACTGTCTTCGTGCACTTACTAGCCACTAACTCACCATCTACCTCATGTTAATGTTGTAACGGGGACAACAACGGATTTATTCTGTCCATTACGATGTTAACACGTGGTTCTATATTCTCACAGAACCAACCAGCAAACAGGGCCATGGCAGAAGCAGGTGCCAGTTCTCAAGCCGGATCCGGTGCCCAGATTGTGGACATAGAAACACTCCTCCTCGAGCCACATCTCACCGCAAGGCTGCAAGAACTTCAAGCCGTGCATGTGCTCCCCATTCAGGATCCTCCTCAAGGGCACACTTCTCAAGTAGGTAAACACGCTCACTGCTTCAGTGATGTCGCGGGACCATTGGGCGATGGAACCTATTTCTGGGAAGCTGAATTGGAATTTAATGGTAAATGGAGGGGGAGGGACAAGAAAAGAGAAAAAAACAAAAGTTTTAATCTAGATCAGCCATATTCGACTAACATTTGCCAAGATGGTTCTAAAACTTTAGGGTTACGAGCATAGGAAAAGTCAAAAGTGGCCCTAGATGTAACCATGAATATCATAGAAGAAAAATTTAGTGCAGGTTGAAATTTTATTGAAGGTGAAGAACTCCAGAACAATGACTAAGATGGCAAGGTAACCTTCTTCCAATCGCATGGAAGCAGAGGCTACATAAAGAATGCTTGGTTGTATCCAGAAAGGTGCATTTTAAATAGCATGCTTACACAAGCACTTCCACAACTTCACCTTCTTCACCACCAAATTACATAATACTTTGATGCTGCCCAAGCTCTTGTGACTTCAAAGCTAAATGTAGCTCCTGCTGCCATTGTCAAGGTAATTTTCCCATAATAGATAGATCACATGCCTTATATGGGGTCCCTTTTTAGATAATTGTTGTAAAAAGCAATAAATAAGCAGTCCCTCCACCTCTAGAGTTGCATTTCATCAAGACCATTGAGAGAAAACATGCCACTCTCATGTTTGGCATATCGTGAAATTAGGGTCCTCCATGGCACAACATCTTGACTTTGGAGCCTATTGAAGTCTTCGTGCTTTGCTAAGCAAGCCACACTTGACACACAATATCCATCCATGCATTTCCAACTACGAGATTCATCCCCAATATTGTCACGAGGAAGGAGAAGCACACACACAGATTGAGGCAAGGAAGAATAATCTTCTTCTTCTTCTTCTTCTTCTATTACATAAAAAAGGAATGTACAAGAATGACATAAAAAACAAGAATACAACAAGTGCAATATATAAAGATCAGTACATAAGGACAAACCTAATGTCCACAAATGAGTGAGCTGGAAAGGAACAAATGTGCCATCACTCTTGGTAGATAAATCGAATAAAGCTCAATGAAGTATCCCTGACATATACCGGCGTGACCACTATACATGTCAGAGAAACAAAAAAAATGGTATGTGTCATCCTCGATCATCACATGTTGAGCTTGATATCTCAACACTCCCCCTCAAGCTCAATGCCATATCTTGTAATCCAAGCATCTCTCAAAACTTCTTCAACTTCTCAACTCCAAGTGCTTTGGTGAAAATATCAGCAACCTGCTCATCTATTCTCACATAAACAAGAGAACATCCCTTCTTAAAAGTTTGAGTTTAACTCAAGATAAATGTAAAAGGGAAAAGCCTCAGAGAATCTTGTAACTTTACGATTTGTAAATCACAAGAACCAAGTGATTGGAATCAAATTAATTACGAGGCTAAAAGATAGGACCATTTTTAGGTGGAAGATTCCAAATTCAAAATTTGAAGCCTTCTATAAAAACTCTTGATTTTAGTCGCAGGATAAGCAAGCAGAAGAATGTCACATTGAGCTTCAGGATTGTGGGCACACCTTGTCCACACATGTATGAGTAAGCCTACAACATCTCCTTGTATCATACAATCATTTCAATATACATTTTGATTCTGATTATGCAACTATCTCATGTTCACTACTGTCTGCTGCTACACTCTCATTTTCAGTCAAATTGTATTGAGGAGTTCTTTGCATATACGTAATCTTTTGCTATGATTCGAATTGCTACATGTAGCCTAGACCTTCTAGTTCTATGCTATCAATTTTCATGTCATTTGGTTTAGAGATCATTGAGATATGTTCATTTCATTATGCCTATGTCTGTAGTCTATCATCCTCCTAGAATGTCAGGATTACACTCCTAAGTTCTTAAGATTAATTCTCGGCTTATACTTATCCTAAATTAGTGAAATAACTTCCTATAGCAAGGTTAGGGGTCCAATTAGATATGGCTAAAAGCTCTCATGTCAATTGTAATCACTGAGTGAGCATTGAGTGAAACACTGAGCAGGTTACAATCCATAAATAGCAAGTTTTCACAACTCTTCAACATTGGAAGTAGTCTGTTTTGATGCAACTATTTGAAGGTGATGCTCCAAAGCACATTATGGATCCAAATGCATATTTGGGAAGCTAAAGGTGTCTACTAAGGTAATCTAAAGTAACATTGGCAGGTGTAGGGCACGATTTGTGCAGTACCAACTCATTTTTGGAGTGTATCCAACCATCTCCCCACAGTGGTATCAGATCTATCATCAACTCAACATCGGAGATGGATTCCCATCATTAATTGACAAATTGGATCGAGGTAATTACTCTGCTTGGTCTATTAGAATGGAAGCATATCTGTAAGGTAGAAACCTTTATGGTTACATATCTGAAGATGAGTTAATGCCAACTCTTAGAAGCAAAGGGCAAGCCACTCAAGAAGAACAAGAAAGGTTATCAACATGGTGCTCAAACGATGCATTGGCCAGGTCATATCTTCTCAACTCAGTTTCTGATTTCTTACTCCCACATATTAGAAATTGTAAGACATCACAAGAAACGTGGAATGCACTTGAAGCATTCTTCTCTTCAAGCACTAGAGCCAGAAAGAATCCACTATGGATGGAGTTCACAACACTCAAAAAGATGCCCAAATAGAATGTGACTAATTATGTCACTAAAATGAAGGACCTAGCTGATCAACTTGGAAGCATTGGAGAAGTCATTGATGAAGAGCAAATTGTGAGACAAGTAATCAATGGAATCAAAGCAGATGACAAATGGGAAGCATTTACTACTGCAATGGATCTATACATGGACATGCAGGTACCTGATTTCAATACTCTAATGGGACAATTGTTTACTCATGAAGCCAAGCTTGTGAAGAACACTAGCAACTCAAAAGGTAATCAATCCTCTGCCCTATACACTGATAAGAACAAGAGTAAGGATGGTAAAGGTAAAGGCAAGAAATCTGATGATGAAGCTAGTACCTCTCAAGCTAACTTTGCAGGAAGAGGTAGAGGTACAAGAGGAAGAGGCAGAGGAGGAAGTCAAGGCAGGGGTAGATTTCAAAGCACCTCTCCATGTGCCATATGTGGATTCACTAACCACACAACTGAGAATTGTTTCAGGAACCCTAGAAATCAGAGAGGAAGAGGCTTCAACAGAGGAAGCTATGGAAGAGGAAGATCAAACAACTTCAACAACTATAACAACAACTACAACAATTACAATAACCAAGGAGGCTATAGAGGAAGGAGAGACTACAACAATTATACTGAAAAGTAGGGACAAGAAGACTCACTTTTGTTAATGAACATGACCATGAGGCAAGGTAAAGCAGATGAGCATGTGTTTTATATAGATTCTGGTTGTTCAAATCATGTAGCACGAAATGTGGCATTACTATCTGACTTGGAGGATCTAAGGAACAAACATGAGGTTCAGACAGGAGATGATACAAGGCACTCAGGTGTGAAAAGATTGGTAATGTGAAGACCTCATATGGAAATATGAATCTACTCAGTAAGGTATTGTATGTACCTACCATAGTCAAGAACTTGATAAGTGTTCGACAAATTGTAGAAAAAGGTTTGCAGGTAAGGTTTACAAGAAATGGAGCATTTGTTGAAGATCCTCAACTATTGGGAAAGATGGATGGACACTCCAAGAGAATGAGTAGGTACTGCCAAATCCTGCTTTGTACCAGCCCTTTGATGCTTTAGAGTTGATAAGTGGACCTCTGTAGCTTTCCAATGACACCATAAAATGGCCTATGTACTTTGAAAATTATGTATGTAAAGATTGAATCAAAATAGAAAACTTTGAACTTCAAGCTTCCAAGAAAACCTTCTATTTTTTACTTGACACCTGCTGGATCTTTTGCTCAGTATGACCAGCACAATAGAAATTGGAAAAATTCCTTTTAGGGGTATCTAATTAGCTTAGCAAGCTAACTATTCCAAGTGGAATGATATAAAAAGGTTAACTATGCTCAGAGAAATCAATTTCGCAAGTAAACCTTTACCCTCGATTTTTTAGGACTGTTGCAGACTTTGACCCGTGATCACCTCGACGCGAATTTCTCTGCAATAACCGAATAGAATTCCATCAACTTTTGACAGCATGTAGAAAACTTCGAGCTGATTCCAACAAGCTATAGATCTTTGAATTTGGTTAAGAAATGAGTGAGATATGCTCTCCACAAGTTGACAGACTTTCAAGTACTATGACAGAGAACTCAGAAATGAACAATGTAGATGTATGTATTAATGAACACTTGTATACAATGACATAGGCATGAAGATCATAGCCTAATGGTGTAGATAGGTGTGGGCTAGAGTGTAGCCCTCACACACACTCAGAATTGACAAAGATGAGCTCAAGAATGATGAGTTTTACCCGCGACTTTTTCATGATCATTTTTATAGTAGTTGAGTTAAAGTTTGAATTTGAATTCAAACTTTTGGCTCTCTTTAATCATTTCCCTACATCCTAGGAGATATTCCATCAATCAAAGCTAACTTTTTCTACGAGTTCCTTTTGGTAGGTGTTTACAAAGATTCCAAGTCAAATGTGACTTTTACAAAAGAGTAAAGTGGTAATTAACCACTAACATTGGTTCCTATGCTTCTCCATATGTGTATGTATTACAAGCGAAATGTGTAGGCTTGTGAATTGCTCCAACAGCTCCCCCTCAAGCCAAACATTTTGGCTTGGTCTTCATCTTCAGTCTTCAAGTATATCCTTTAATCCAATCATGGATTTGAACCTGCAAAGTTTGGTTCCATCCAAAGCTTTAGTTAACAAATTTGCACAATGCATGTTGGTTGATACATAAGCTAGTTGAATGTCATTGCTTAATAACTTCTCTCTCACATAATGGTAGTGGACCTCTATATGCTTGGTTCTATCATGATAGATAGGATTAGCTGCAAGGTGAAGTGAGCTTGTATTTTCTCCAAATATCATTGGTGACCTAGTATATAAACCCAATTCTGTATACAATAGCTTGATCCATATGGCTTCTTGGGTGGCATTAGCCAATCCTCTATACTCTGCCTGAGTGGAAGATAGAGCAACACTAGGTTGCTTCTTTGAAGACCATGATATTGGTTTATCACCTACAAATGAAATGTATCGAGAAGTGCTCCTCCTATCATCCTTGCATCCTGCCCAATCTGCATCTGAATAGATCTTGATATCAAGGTCTGAAGTGTAAGGGAAATACAAACCATGATGTTGAGCGCCTTTGAGGTACTTCATAATTCTTTCGGCATCTTCTAGGTGAGGTACCCTTGGCTTGTGCATAAACTCACTTAGCACACTAACTCCATATGCAATATCTATCCTTGTTAAGGTAGCATAGTTCAAACTTCCAACTATGCTTTGGTAACCTGTAACATCATCAATTTCATCACCTTCATGGGCACTTAGTTTTAGATTTACCTCCATTGGAGTACTTGCAACTTTGGCATCCTGCAAATGAAACTTCTTCAACATATCCTGTATGTACTTTTTCTGAGTAATATAGATTCGAGAGTTAGTATAGACTAACTCAAGTCCAAGAAAATACTTTAATAGACCAAGATCACTGATCTTGAACTCCTTCATCATCTGGTTCTTGATTTGTCTAATTCCATTGACATCATTACCTGTAAGTATGATATCATCAACATATACACATAGGTATATTACCTCTGAATTGCTCCTCTTGATGAATAGAGAAGTGTCTGCCTTGCTCATGACAAAACCTTGGTCTTGAAGATAAGTGGTCAACATGTGATTCCATGCCCTAGTTGCCTACTTTAATCCATAAAGAGCTTCATTAAATTTGCACACATATGTTACCTTGTTTGGATCTTGAAACACTCATTTGTAGTGTGATTTGATAAACCACAAATGTTGCATGGTGAGGAGTTATAGGATCTCCCCCTACCTTTCTTACCTCCTCTGCCCCTTCCTCTTGATGATCTACCTCTCCCTGCATAGTTGGCTTGGGAAGTAGTCCCTTCATCTTCTCCTCTCTTGTTCTTGCCTTTATCTTAAGACTTACTTTTATCAGTGTATAGGGCAAAAGAGCTATTACCTTTGGATGTATCTCCATTCTTGTTGAGCTTGGCTTCATGAGTCAATAATTGTCCCATGAGAGTGGTAAGGTCTAGAATCTGCATGTTCATGTAAAGGTCCATGGCAGTGGTGAAGCTTTCCCATTTGCAATCAGCTTTAATCCCATTGATCACTTGCCTTACAATCTGCTCTTCTTCAATCTCTTCTCCTATGCTTGCTAACTGATCTGCTATATCTTTAATCTTAGTCACAAACTCTGAAATAGCGGCCTGCTTAGGTTGCTTCCTTAATGTGGTGAATTCAATCCACAATTGATTTTTTTGGCCCTTGTGTTGGAAGAAAAATAGGATGACAAGGTTTCCCAAGTCTCTTGGGATGTCTTACAGTTTCTAATATGTGGCAAAAGAAAATCACAGATGGAGTTGAGTAAGTAAGACCTTGCTAATGCATCCTTGGCACACCATGTGTTGAGCTTTTCATGTTCTTCCTTTGTTGGTAGTCCTCTGGTTTTGAATGAGGGCAATTCCTCATCTCCTGAGATGTATCCATAAAGACTCCTTCCTTGTGGGTATGTCTTCATCCTTAGAGACCATGCCTGATAGTTGTTCCTATCCGATTTATCAATAAATGAAGGAAAACCATCTCCCATTTTACCTTAACTTGCTCTCATACCACTGTTGGGAAAGATGGACAGACACTCCAAGAGAATGAGTAGGTACTGCCAAATCCTTCTTTGTACCAGCCCTTTGACGCTTCAGAGTTGATAAGTGGACCTCCTTAGCTTTCCAATGACACCATAAAATGGCCTATGTACTTTGGAAATGATGTATGTAAAGATTGAATCAAAACAGACAACTTTGAACTTCAAGCTTCCAAGAAAACCTTCTATTTTTTACTTGACACCTGTTGGATCTTTTGCTTAGTATGACCAGCACAATAGAAATTGGAAAAATTCCTTTTAGGGGTATTTAATTAGCTTAGCAAGCTAACTATTCCAAGTGGAATGATATAAAAAGATTAACTATGCTCAGAGAAATCAATTTAGCAAGTAAACCTTTACCCCGATTTTTTAAGACTATTGCAGACTTTGACCAGTGATCACCTCGAAGAGATTTTCTCTAAAATGGCTAAATAGAATTCCATCAAATTTGGGTAGCATGTAGAGAACTTTGAGCTGATTCGAAGAAGCTATAGATCGTTGAGTTTGGTGAAGAAATGAGTGAGATATGCTCTCCACAAGTTGACAGACTTTCAAGTACTATGACAGAGAACTCAGAAATGAACAATGTAGATGTATGTGTTACTGAACACTTGTAAACAATGCCATAGGCATGAAGATCATAGCCTAATGGTGTAGATAGGTGTGGGCTAGAGTGTAGGCCTCACACACACTCAAAATTGACAAAGATGAGCTTGGGAATGATGAGTCTTACCTATGACTTTTTCATGATCATTTTTATAGTAGTTGAGTTAAAGTTTGAATTTGAATTCAAACTTTTGGCTCTCTTTAATCATTCCCCTACATCCTAGGAGATATTCCATCAATCAAAGCTAACTTTTTCTACGAGTTCCTTTTGGTAGGTTTTTACAAAGATTCCAAGTTAAATGTGACTTTTTACAAAAGAGTAAAGTGGTAATTAACCACTAACATTGGTTCCTATGCTTCTCCATATGTGTATGTATTACAAGCCAAATGTGTAGGCTTGTGAATTGCTCCAACATCAACAAGGATTCAAAAAGATAGCAGGATACTAGAAATATAGCACTTTTCAGTTATGGAGGACAAACCTTATCAGAATTAGAAATGTGGCACAAGAGATTAGCTCACACAGGAGAAATGAGTCTAAAACAAATGTGCAGGGATCAGAGTGTGCTTGGATTGCCAAATATATCCAAGCAACACATGATATACAAATGCAGCTCATGTCAATTTGGGAAGTCTCATAGACAACCAATTATGAAGAAAGGTTACATCCATGGTGATCTATTGGAGCTAGTCCACACAGATGTTTGGGGACCCAACAAAGACCCTTCAATCTCAAGATCCAAGTATTATGTATCATTCATTGATGATTGTAGCAGATGGAACATACTTTATTTTATGAAACACAAAGATGAAGTTTTCAATTGCTTCAAAAAATATCTTTCTCTTGTTGAAAATCAGACAAGGAAAACATTAAAGAGGCTAAGGTCAAATGGAGGGGGAGAATACTTCTCCCATGAGTTTGATGCATATCTCCAAGATAGAGGCATCAAAAGAGAAATCACCACCAGATATACTCCATAGCAAAATGGAGTAGCAGAAAGGAGAAATAGGACCATTGTGGAGGCAGCAAGGTCCATGATCAATGAGAAGAAATTTCCCATCTATCTATGGTAAAGAGAAGATGTAAGACTTAAGGGATATTGCAGAATCCTCTCAACAAACAATAAGGAGATCAACTAGGGAAAAGAAGAATCTTGAAAGGTATGGATATGACACCTGTTTAGTCACTAAACACTCAATCTATATTGCTCAAGATATCAACTCAGAAGAACCATCAACCTTTGAAGAAACAAACAAGAAATTTGAATCGAAGGAAGCAATGGAGGAAGAGATACAAGCACTTCAAGAAAATCAGACTTGGGACCTAGTTCCCAAGAACCAATCCATGAAGATCATTGGATCTAGATGGATCTATAAGGTAAAAAAGAATTCTGATGGTTCAATAAACAGATACAAAGCAAGACTTGTTGCTAAAGGGTTTGCTTAGACCCAAGGGATTGATTATGAGGAGACCTTCTCTCCTGTGGCAAAAATGCCAACAATCAGAGTTGTCTTAAGCATAGCTACTTCAAGGAATTGGAACATCTATCAATTAGATGTAAAAAATGCCTTTTTGAATGGATGGATTTCAGAGGAGGTGTACATGGCACAACCTCCTGGATTTGTTAATGAAGAACACCCTGAGTATGTGTGCAAACTCAGGAAAGCTCTCTATGGTCTCAAACAAGCACCTATGTGTGTATGTAGATGATATTATCCTTACAGGTGATGATGTAGAAGGAATCAAGAAGATCAAAGCCCAAATGAAGGAAGAATTCAAAATAAGTGATCTACGATTGCCCACTTACTTTCTTGGATTAGAAGTTGTCTATACAGATAAAGGGATCTTCCTTACTCAAAGGAAGTATGTTAAAGATGTAATTGCAAAGTTCAAGATGCAGGATGCTAAGGTTGCAGGTACTCCCATGGAGGTCAATCACAAGTTAGGTGCTCATGAAGGGGAACCCATTGAAGACATTACAAGCTACCAAAGCTTAGTTGGAAGCTTGAATTATGCAACCCTAACTAGGGTAGATATATGCTATGGTGTAAGTGTGCTTAGCCAATTCATGCACACTCCTAGAAAGCCTCACATGGATGCAGCAAAAAGGATATTGAAGTATCTAAAGGGAACTATGAATGAAGGATTGTATTATCCTTATACTTCTGATTTAAGTGTGAAATTATTCACTGATGCAGATTGGGCAGGATCAAAAGATGATAGAAGAAGCACATCTGGATATTTATCCTTTGCAAGTACAAAGCTCATTTCTTGGTCTTCCAAGAAATAACCCACAGTAGCACTCTCTTCAACTGAAGCTGAATATAGAGGATTGGCAAATGCAACTTAGGAGGCAATGTGGATCAAGACCCTATATACAGATTTAGGGTTAGATTTTGGCACTCCATACATATTTGGAGACAACATGATCTCCTTGCATTTAGCTGCTAATCCTATCTTTCATGCCAGGACTAAACATATAGAAGTCCATTATCACTTTGTAAGGGAGAAAATAGCAAGCAAAGAAATACAATTATCTTATGTGTCTACACAGATGCAATGTGCAGATATGATGACCAAAGCACTTGATGGAAGCAAACTCAACAGGTTCAAATCAATGATTGGAATGTAGGAAATACCTATGAATTGAAGACTCAAGCATCTTAGGCTTGAGGGGGAGTTGTTGGTACATTGGGCAAGCCTTGATGCTTGACCAAAAGTTCAAAGGAGTACTTCATGATTGAGCTTAAATGTTCATAAGTCACATGTGAACATCCCTTCTTAAAAGTTTCAATTTAACTCAAGATAAATGTAAAAGGGAAAAGCCCCAGAGAATCTCGTAACTTTACGAGTTGTAAATCACAAAAACCAAGTGATTGGAATAAAATTAATTAGGAGGCTAAAAGATAGGACCATAGGTGGAAGATTCCAAATTCAAAATTTGAATCCTTCTATAAAAACTCTTGATTTTAGTCATGGGATAAGCAAGCAGAAGAAGGTCACATTGAGCTTCACGATTGTGGGCCCACCTTGTCCACACATGTATAAGTAAGCCTACAACATCTCCTTGTATCATACAGTCATTACAATATACATTTTGATTCTGATTATGAAACTATCTCATGTTCACTATTGTCTACTGCTACACTCTCATTTTCAGTCAACTTGTATTGAGGAGTTCTCTGCGTATACTTAATCGTTTGCTGTGATTCGAATTGGTACATGTAGCCTAGACCTTCTAGTTCTATGATATCAATTTTCATGTCATTTGGTTTAGAGATTATTGAGATATGTTCATTTCATTATGCTTATGTCTGTAGTCTATCATCCTCCTAAAACGTCAAGATTACACCCCTAACTTCTTAAGATTAGTTCTCAGCTTATACTTATCCTAAATTAGTGAAATAACTTCCTATAGCAAGCTTAGGGGTCCAATTAGATATGGCTAAAAGATCTTGGCTCTATCGTAATCGCTGAGTGAGCACTGAGTGAAACACTGAGCAGGTTACAATCCATAAATAGCAAGTTTTAATAGGTGATGCTCCAAAGCCCATTATGGATCCAAATGCATAGTTGGGAAGCTCAAGGTTTCTACTAAGGTAATTTGAAGTAACATTGGCAGGTGTATAGCAAGATTTGTGCAGCTTCAGCTCGTTTCTGGAGTGTATCCAACCATCTCCTCACACATGGTAACTGTATGCTACCAAGATTATTACAATAAATAGTGATAGGCTTTCCCACTTCCACACCTAAATGTGCAAGTAGCGTTTCTAGCCATGATGCCTCACATGCTACCATTGCAACACCTCTATACTCAGTCTCTGTACTCGACAAAGCAATAGTGGGCTGCTTCTTGTTGCTCCATGTAACAGCTGCACTCCCAAGTGAGAATGAAAACCACTAGTAGATCTTCTATCTGGAATGCTACCAGCCCAATCTGCATCGGTGTATAAACCTGCAAATCTACACCAACCTCATAAAACAATGCATAATCCAAAGTAGCACTCACATAACGTAGAGTGCGCCTCAAAGCATCCAAATGTGGCTTCCTAGGAACCTGCATAAATTTACTTTCAAGTCCAACAGTATAACTTAGATCAGACCTTGTAATTGTGAGATATATAAGACTTCCCACAATTTTCCTATACATAGTAGCATTTTCCAATGCTTCACCTGATGTAGTATCCAACTTCAAATTCTGATCTAATGGCATAGAAATTGGCTTACAATCAGCCATACCATACTTTTGCAGCATATTCAAGGCATATTGCCTTTGCGACATCCATATACCTATTTCTGTATGTATAAACTCAATGCCCAAGAAATAGCGTAGCACACCAAGATCTTTCATGTCAAATTCCTGCATAAGAAGTTGCTTTACCTCTTTGATGCTTTCTTCATTATCACTACCTACAATCAGGTCATCAACATAAATAGCCACAATCGTGATGCCATCATCAGCCTTCCTTGCATATAGTGAATGATCTATATCACACATAGAAAACCCAATGTTGTTTAATTAATCAGCAATCCTTGCATGCCATGCACACGGAGCTTGCTTCAACCCATACAAAGCCTTTTGCAACCTGCAAACATATTCTAGATCTTTGAATCTTCATATCCTTGTGGTTGGTCCATATATACTTCTTCCTATATTCACCATGTAGGAAAGCATTCTTCACATCCATCTGATGCAAAGTCCATCCTTTTGTTGTAGCTAATGCAACAAGTGTTCTAGAAGTAGACATTTTAGCTACAGGGCTGAATGTTTCCTCATAATGAATGCCATATGTCTGTGCATATCCTTTAGCTACCAATCTTGCTTTATACCTGCTTATGCTACCATCAGCATTATGCTTTACCTTGTAAACCCATTTGCAGCCTATGGGCTTCTTTCCTTGCGGCAATGGAACCAGCTTCCATGTATCATTCCCATAAAGTGCAGCCATCTCCTCATCCATAGCTTTTTCCCAATCTGCATTTCCAATTGCATCTTCAAAGCAAGAAGGTTCAACATCTTGTATTACCTTTGTCATGTAAGCACAATGAAGAGCCATGTAACTATCATATCTCAATCATTGCACTGAATTCCGCATCCTCCCAAATCTTCTTGATCCCGGATCACTTCTCCTTGTATCATCTGCATATGCTTTTCTTACCCCTGGAGTCTTCACAGAGGGCAATCCAAGTTCCTCATCAAGACTCTTTTGTAAAGTGCTTGAATCTCCAAAACCTGCACATGTTTTATGACCAGCACAAAGCTTTTCTTTACCTTTCTTGGATGTATTTGATGAATTTGCTGGATTGAAATTTCCACATAATCTCCACTCCAAGGATTTGAGTTGGAACTATTGCTTGGTGATGCATCCGGTCCACTCAAAACTTGAGATTCTGCACTTGATTTTTCAGCATTTTCTTTGTCATTTGGTTCAAGACTCAGTCCTTCTTTTGTATCTGCATAGAAGCTTGACATTTCATCAAATACCACATCTCTGCTCACCTTCACCTATCGTGTGAGTGGGTTATAACATTTATATCCCTTTTGCTCAAGGGAGTATCCAATGAAGACACATTTTTCTGCTATTGGATCAAGCTTTGTCTTCAACTCATCTAGAACATGTACATATGCAATACAGCCAAAAACTTTCATATGTGATAAGTTTGACTTTTGACCTACGAACTTCTCTTCAGGTGTAACTTGATGTACAACAGTAGTTGGAGTTCTGTTCATGATGTATATAGCCATATGCACAACTTCTGCCCAATAACAATGAGGCATATTCTTTGCAGCCATCAAGGCTCTTGCTATTTATGCAATATGTCTATTTTTGCGTTCAGCAACACCGTTCTGCTGTGGTGTGTACCTGCATGAAAACTGACGCCAAATTCATGATCTTTTAGAAAACTGTTGAACTCATTTGACATGTATTCACCTCCTCCATCAGATCTTAATGTCTGAATGTACTTCCGTGTCTGCTTTTCCACCATAGCTTTAAAATTCTCAAAGTGAGTGAACACCTCGCTCTTCTCTTTCATGAAATATACCCATACTTTGTGTGTATGGTCATCAATGAAAGTAACATAAAACCTACAACCGCCCATAGATGTGGTCTTTGCAGGACCCCAAACATATGTATGTACTACTTCTAGTACATTCTCACTAACATGCTTGTTATGTGGAAATGATGCTCTTTACTATTTACCAAATTGACATGTTGCACATACCTTTTGCATTTCTGCAACTTTGAAATTTGGTAGTCCATGGACAATCTCCTTTGACTGCATCAATTTCAGCCTTTGCAAGTTTGCATGTCTAATCCGTTTGTGCCACATCTCTACATCTGCAATAACTCCTGCACCTTTTGCAAACATGGCTACATTCATTTCAGGAATCTTCGCATTTAAGGTGAACATCCTACCCACTTTGTTTCCTTTGGCAATCAATTGTCCACCATGTTTGTATTCTTCTACAGATAAGCCATTAGCATTGAACCTGACTTGTAATCCATGGTCAACCATTTGTCCAACAAAAACTAGATTCTTTGTTATGTTTGGAACACGGAGCACATCAGCAAGATGTTTTACCTTCCCGTCCTCCATAGACAATGCTATGTTTCCTGTATGCTCGATAGGATGCGATGTATCATCACCTGTTTCAACATATCCAAGAACTGTCATTTTTTGCAAACTACCCAACCATTCTACATGAGTGGTCATGTGATTTGAAGCACCTAAATCAACATACCAGACATTATCATTTGATTTTGAAGCACCAGTAGACATCATATTCATCATGACGATGTTGAACCATGAACAACTTCTAAGAATCATCTGCACTTGTGGATGCATAGTTATTCTGCTGCCTTCTGTTGTTTTGATTCTTCAGCCTGCAATCACGTTCAAAGTGTCCAGGTTTACCACAATTCCACCATCGTTTACTATCATTACCTAAATCACTTATTTGGAAATTTTTGTGACCTCTTGGGCTCCTCCTGCCTCGAAATTGTCCTCTTCCTCCTGCATGATTGTATTGTTGACCTTGGTCTTGGTTAATGTTTCCTCTTCCACTTCTGAAATCTCTACCTCTTCCTCTGCTAGAGTAGAATACCTGCTTAGAACTGGGCTTTCCTTGGGAGTTTGAATCCTCACCAAGATACTTTTCTTCAATAATTAGCATGGATACCAAATCAGCAAAATTTGGAATATTTTCTCTGGCCTGCATAGACGTTCTGAATTGCTTATATGCAGCTCCTAAACCACGAAGGCACACTTCCACCTTATCATCATCATCTACATTCATGCAAATAGATGCAAGTGACTCACATATGCTTTTGATTTTCAAGGTGTAGTCACTTACCGACATGCTCTTCTTCTCCAACGTATGCAACTCATTCTTGAGTTGCGATTTTCGTGCCTTTGTATTGGTCTCATACAAGGTGACCAGACTATTCCAAGACTCTTTTGGAGTCTTGGCATCTTGTATGTGTCCAATCATGCTATCTTGTATGCGAACAAATAGCCAGTACATTACCTTTCATGCTCCTTGATTCCATTCCTTTACTGATCTGCAGTCCGATTCCTTTCTGGTAATTGCAGAGCATTTTCATTCTCTCCTTCGATGTACTTCTAGTAGCCTTTTCCCATCAAGAAATTTATCATTCTCATGGAAGTTGTTCTTGTCCAGCTTATTGCTCATAAGCTGACTCATTCCATCTGCGTTTGCCATTTCTACAGCAATTCATAACACTACAAAACACTACGAGCAGCACTTCTGCTTGAACACTGTCACACTATGACGTGACAGTTCAATCTCAGAAAAACACAGTTTTCATGTATCAACAATACACAGAATTGCTTGAAATTCTGGATCTGGAATGTGTGAGTGTTGCCGAACAGAACGCAAGTTACAGTTTCTAAAACTGACCTGGGTTTTTTGTGGGCCCCACCTTGCGAGCTCAAAACAGAGGTCGAGATGGCTCCGAAACTTCGATCTGACAAAAACAAGTGACCCTAAAGGGTAAAGGGATAACTCTCGAAACTATTTTGAGGTCTTCTACCTTCGCCTCGATTTTTGTAGCAAACGCAGGTCGCATTTTCTCCATGTCTTGTCGCGTACTCTTCACTGTCACCTTCTCCACGAGCTCTCCCTTTCTTTTGGTTCACTAGCTCCTTCTTATTGATCCACTATTTGATCACACTCACCCTATCTTCCATCATCATTGATATCAGTGTTGAGATCAGCATTCAATGTAGATGGCTCATCCTTGTCACTTGAACCAGAGCATGAACTAGAGTTGTCAAGGCCCAATTCTTTGTATCTATTCGTCTGAGACAAACTTTTTTCCTTGTTGTTTCCTTTCCTGTGCCTTGCTCAGTTGTCGATAGTGGTGACCTTGAGTAGTTAGGTTCACCCGGCCTTCCATGTATGTATGAGTGGTCTAGAGGGCTTCCTCTAATTTCACCTCCGTAATGGGTGGTGGTCACATGAGGGTGGACTTCGGAATAGTATGTATGCATTTAGCAGATGGAGTAGTAGTTTCCTCTTCAAAACTAATTTTTCTTTTCTATCTTCTCATTGTCGATTGAGCACTTGTGCCACCCTCTTCAATGATTACCACACCACGTTTCCTTTTAGGAACAATGGCTGATTTGACATATTTTTCCAATTTTGAGGTAGATGGCATTTCTCTTAGATAGTCACGGATATTCAATGCATGGTATATCAATATTGTCAAAGTAGTGCTACCATTCAAGAATTTCTTGATACCCCATTGCTTCTTTGCTTCAAATAATCTTTCTTGGACATACAGGGTTAGATTGATCTAGTTCCCAGTTTGTTTAACCACATGAAAGAGTAGTTGAGCCATGATTTTCTGAGGTGCTCTATATCTATGCATGCTCAAGAAACAAAAATGTTGATGCACTAAGGACACTTCCTCCTTGATGTCCGTTCGATTTATATCCAAAAAATTTCTCTATTTAGCTTCATGGCTTTCATCTTTAAGATCTATAATGCAATCCTTTATCCATCCAAATGCATCTTTAATCAATTCATGACTGAACCAGATGATTTTCCATTCCCTATTTAGGTTCATAACCCATGCCTTTGGTATGAAATACCTGTCGATAGCAGGATGTAACATATTCATTACTTGCATGTATCTCTAGAAATCTAGTTTATACATTGGAAGCCACAAATAAGCTTCAATTCTGCTTTTGTCGAAGTGTCCATCATTCAAGGTAATTCATGCAGTGCCTTGAAATCCTAAGTCATCACAGGAAATTGATGATCTTGATCCATGATCTTTATTATGACTAAGAAAATGTGTTCTCCTATTGGTTGGTCATCTTGAAACCAATGGCCATTTGCTTTTACCACACATTCCAATGGAAATTCATTGATCTCCATCTCTTTGCTAGCTTTAGAACCCTTAGGAGCCATCTGCACTTTGGAAAACAAAATATGATCAATATGATGATTTTGAACAAGTTGCTTCATCTTTTTGTGCACAATCCATCATCATTCTCCTTTACATTGGTCCCCTCTCACATAGTTGAGTAAAGCATGATACATGAAGGTATTTATTTATTTATTTTAGTTTTCATTCATTGAAAAGAAACATAATAAGTTACTCAAAGCCAAAGCAATGGTTAATAATAGTTAGTAGAAGTCTTGGATTAATGTAGGAAAACTTTTGTCATATTTCCTTGGATGAAATTGTGCACCACTAAATAATTTGAAAAATTTGTGTGCCAAATGTGAGGCCTTATAGGGAGGCCCTATTGTGCATACTCTAGATGCATTCCGCTCTACATGAGTGCAACTCTGATATTGCATTTTTTATTGTTGTGTTCCTTGATGGTCTTTTGGTCTCCACACTTGGTGTGTACCTCGATCCTTCCTTGGTGTTATCTATTTTGGTTCTGATGTTGTGTCCTTGGTTTTGATTATCCATATATATTTTCCTTGCTTCTAGAGTTTTCTTTCCTTTTGTGGTCCTCCTTGTCTTTTATCGTGGTGGGAGGCTCTGGTGGGTTCGGTCTGGATGCTATTTAGTTTGGTTAAAGCCTTTATTTCCTCCTTTGCTCTATCTAATGTCTTCTTTGAAATCCACACCTACTTTTGTGGTCTTTGAGATTCCATTAATTGTTTTGGTATCCACACTTCTATTATCTTTCATGCCATAATCTTTGTTCTTTGCTAGCTCTTCCTAGTTTTTTTTTCCTTTTGTAATTGCACCCTCTTATATCAGTATTCTTGAAGTTGATCCTTGTGAATTCATACTTTCTTGATTCCTTTGCAATATTGCTTTCGAGTTCTTCTTGTTAGTGTGTAAATCAACATTTCATATTTCTCTCCAGGGTAGATAATATTACTCGGATTCTTGGTAATTATTTCTTGAGAAGGAGGGATTGGCTGATTACATGTAGTGGGGTACGATTTCTCACTAACACTTAGTTTAGGTAGAATGGTGTAATGAGTAGACAAGGGTTTTGATTGGGTTTCACCTACATGTATACTTTGATTTGGGACATTAGGGTTTTCCATGCATATTTCTTTAGAGGTTTCTTGTCTAGGATACTAAAGAGTTCTCTATGTCCTATCTTGGCTCATATGTATCCTTACACAAGATGTATCATAACCTCATATTCGTAAATTCACTCTTGATCTAGGATCAGTTCCTCTAGTACATCGAAATCGTTATAGACCAAAAGCCTTTGCTACATTGTGTTCCCTAAACATTCAATAATGTTACCTTCTATCCTTATCATGTAAGATTTGGTTGGACTAAGTTACATTTGAGGTTTTCAACTAATGAACACGTACATAATTGAGATGTGCTCCCATGTCAATTAATGAGTCTACCAACTAGTCTTCTTGCATATCAATCCCTATATTTAAGTATGGTTGTCATGTTTGATTTCCTAAGTTGTTTACATTGGTCATGTGATAGTTTTCCATGGGAATGGGCTCTTCATCTCACAAATATCTTTCATCGTGCTCTCGAATCCACACTTCTTGTTTCGTGATTCACTCCAAGGCTTCTATTCTTGCTTCTTCCCATATCCTCTCTTCTTACTTCCCTTTTTTTTTATCTCCTAATAGTAAAGTTATCATTTGTTCTGTCACTAGCTCCAAGTACTTTTTGACTCTACATCCACTTATGTAATTGGGTAAGATATCTCCATCTAGAGTGGTTAGGTTGATGGCTCCACTTGTGGAGATTCTATTTATAAGCAACGGTCCATATACTCGTTGTTGTAGTTTCTTAGCATGTTGTTTCAAGGTATATACCAATACTAGATCTGCCACTCTAAGGCCTTTATCCTTAATGTGAGCATCATAATAAGCCTTTTGTCTTCACTTGGCTTCATAGATACCTGCTACAGCTTGTAATCTAGTCTCATGCAATCTTTCTATCTAGTCCAATTGTTTGGATAATTCATGTCCTATCCACTCATACTTCTCAGCTACTTGTAGAGTAGGAATCAAGAAATCAATTCGCAGTATTGCATTCTATCCATAGACTAGATTACAAGGGGTAGTTTTTATAGCCGTTTTATAAGCTACTCCAAATGCCCATATTGCATGATGTAATTGTTTTTCCTAGTTTGACCTTCCATTGTTGACTATTTTGGTTAAAACAGTACATAACACTTTAGTTGAACTTTCAGCTTGTGCATTAGCTTGTGGGTGATAGGGTGCTCACTTTTTATGGATCAATAGAAATTCATTCATGAATGACTTAATGAATTCATTAATGAAGTGTGTACCTATATCACTTACAGTCTCAATAGTAGTCCAAATCTAGTGTATATGTTTTGAAATAAGAACTTGGTGATAGCATTTTTCCTAGTGGCTTTTACTTCTACCCATTTCGTTAAATAATCGTTTGCCACTATAATGTATTCAACATGAGATCCTTTTCTTGGGGGAAGAATTGGTTCGATAAAGTCCATCCTGATTTTTTCCATCAATAAACATCCCTCCCTTGAAAAACTCCTAAATTTATCATATAATCTAAAAAATGGAAATACATCAATGCACAGAACAATCAGTAATTTATTGAGCTAAAATGGGCTCTGGCCCATTGTAAGTGGAGATGAAGATGCACATGAGGTTGACCCAAAGGAACCAAAGACAACAAATGTAGAGCTAAGGGCCTTGAAGGAATAGGAGGAGAGGAATAGGAGAGCTACCTTCTTGATATCTTAGGTAAGCCATTGAGAAGGTCTATGCTACTTCCACAAGGAGCAGAAAGATGCATCTCAAAAATGAGCTTCACACACTTAAGAAAGCTAGTGTTCAATCCATAGTTGAATACACCCTAAGATTCAAAGAATGAAGGGATCATCTTGCATACATTGATTGCAAAGTTGATGAAGAAGACATAGTGCAGATCACCCTCAATGGACTTATAGGGGAAGATAAGAGGAAGCCTTTGATAATAGTTCCTTTATAGAGATCCTCTCACATCATCTAAGGAGCTCAACCCTCATCTAGTGGAAAAATAAGTTGCAATGGGATATGCACCAAGGAGCAAGGATGCACATAGCCAAGAAATCTATGCCAAAAACGGTAAGGGTAAACGAGGCATGAAAGGTAAAAGTGGCAAAGGCAAAGGCAAAAAATCAAAGGAAGATGATGAAGAATAGATTGAGACTCCAATGCCAAATCCAAGACCAAAGGTAAGGGCAAGATCAAGAATCCACATAAAGATATGATTTTTCATATTTGTGGTAAGCCAAATCACATTGTTTTAGATTGTTGGTTCAAAGATGGAAAAAAAGGTAAGAAGAAGAACCAAGGCTAGCACCACTTCAAAGAATGATGGAAATGAGTAACTCCTAGCCATGAGGCTTCAATATGATAGGGGTGGCATGGACCAAAAATGGTACATAGATTTTGGTTGCGACAATAACATGTCATGCCAAGGGATGTTTTTTCATCAATATGTAGGTTCCAAAGACCAAGGGTTGTGTGAAAATAGGCGATAACACATAAAACCCCATAGAGCATATGGCGGATATCAAATTGGGAGAAGACAAGTCCACAAAGATATTACAAGTACTTCATGTTCCTTCCATCACAAAAACCTTATTTCTATACGGAAGATGGTAGAAAAGGGATTGCATGTCATATTCAATGAAAAGGGTTGCCTTGTCAAGGATGGAAGAAACTTTTTGGCCAAAGGAAGAAGAGAAGGAAGGTTATTCACTCTTGATGTTTCCCCACACATATCCAGGTATGTTATGTCATGTTTGGGACTAGGAAGATTGCAAAATTTTATCTTTGGCAGAAAAGAATAGGGCATATGAATATTCCTCTGCCCAAGAATATGAGAAAGGTAGGATTGGTGAAAGTTTTTCCAAACTTTGATGGCCAATCCATGAATGAGCCTTGTGATGCTTGCCAACTAGGTAATCAAGCTAGATAACCTTTCAAGATTATTACTCACAAATCAACAAAGGCCTTGGAGCTCATACACATAGATGTTTGGGGGTCTAGCAAGGAGGCTTCCTTAGGTGGAACAAGGTACTTTGTCACATTCTATGGAATATTGTGTAGGGTGTTGAAAACCATCCCACTACACTTACAAATATAGTTATCGAAGGTGATGCAAATGGTGTTGAAGATAATGATCTTCAATCTCCTAGTTGTGTTGTATTTCTTATTACACCTAGTGCAAAGAAATCTTGTTGGGATGGCAAAGATTCATAGGCACATGCACTGATAGATTTGTATGTCAAACATGTTTTTATCCTTCACATTCACTCTTGGAACACAACAAAGGATGCTTGGGATACACTTACAACTTTATACCAAGCAAGAAGTAAGGCTCTTGTTGCTTACCTCTGAAAATAGTTGGAAAGAAAGCATACGAATGAAGGAAATTCTATGGACACTCTTTTGACAAAGGTCAAGGATTTGGAGCAGTGATGAAATATTTCTAGATAGTTCACTTATGCAAGCTATTCTTAAGGGCCTTCCAAATTCATATTAGAGTTTTGCATCTACTCTTTGATTAATGATGAAAGGAAATCCAGATACCTTAACATTTGAGGT
The DNA here is from genome assembly GCA_020310875.1 of Ceratopteris richardii. Lineage (NCBI taxonomy): Eukaryota > Viridiplantae > Streptophyta > Polypodiopsida > Polypodiales > Pteridaceae > Ceratopteris > Ceratopteris richardii. The sequence continues at coordinate 126,950,234 of CM035430.1, read as the reverse complement.
GGCACTCCTTGGGCTTCTTCCATAGGTCATCCCCTTCACTCCACACACTCTAAAGGCCTTGTTTGTACCTTCTCCATGAGAATATGGCTTTATAAACTTTTTTGTTACTTTTCATCTACCCTTTTGTGACTCTTGGCCTTTCATCTAGCCTTGGCTTGACTTTTGGTTTTTTTTTATCATGAATGGACAAAGATTCATGTTTTTCTATCCATTCGAGTATTCTTTAGCATTGGCAACACCATTCCTTTGCTCTATGGTTGATGATCTTTACCAACTCATAATTTCCACACTGCCCCTCATGCTCATGGTGGTAGTCTCCATCTCCAAGAGATGCATTGCTTTCTTAAACTTGTTTAACTTTGTAGCATCCAATATTTTGGTGAAAATATCAGCAAATTGGTCCTTTGAACCTATGAAATGCACAAACAGATCTTTGCTCATAACCTTTTCCCTCACATAATGATAATGTATCTCTACATGTTTACTCCTTGCATGGTACGTGAGATTGTTGGCTAGATATATGTTACACATGTTGTATCCATAGATGGGGACTGTGTTAACATGAATCTCCAAGTCATTTAGTAGCTTCTTTAAGCACATAGCCTCATATATAGTGAGTACTAATGCCCTGCACTCAACCTCAGTTGATGGAAATTCCATTGTAGGCTACTTCTTACTGACAGAGATGGATTTTGTTCTTAGCATGAACACATAGCCAGATGTAGACCTCCTATCATCAACTCTCCCTTTTGAATTTGAGTCACTCCATGCTTTGAGTTGTAGCTCCTCTACATACCTAAAAAGAAATCCACAATTGATTGTGCTTTTCATGTACCTTAGTACCTTCTTGGATGCATTTAGCTACACATCTATGGTTTCATGCATGTATCATGAGAGAACTCTACGACATAACTCAAATCAGGTCTTTTGAGAGTTGCATATATCAATGAGTCCACCAAGCTCCTATAGAAGGTCAAGTCATCAAGTTGTTTACCATCATCCTTGCTGATCTTCATGTTTGTATCCATGAGCTGAGCACTTGGCTTGCGATCTCCCATGCTATATTTGTGGAGCATATCTAAGAGGTACTTCCTTTGGAATAGGTAAATGCATTCATACACCACTTCAATGCCCAAGAAACACTTAAGTTGATCCAAACATTGAAATCTCTTCCAAGCCTCCTCTTTATGTCTTTGGAACTTGCATGCTCATTGCCTATAATGATGAGGTCATACACATAGATTCAAATGACTACTAGTCTATCCTTAGCCTTCTTTAGGTATAGGGATGGATCTGCATGGCTTGGAGAGTATCCACACCTGATCAAGTAATGGACCAACCTCTGATTCCATGCCCTTGGGGCTTGCTTAAGACCATATAAGGCCTTCTTTAACCTGCATATGTAATCTATGTGTTGTGGATCCTCATAGCCTTGAGGTTGGGCCATATACACTTCCTCCAACTCACCATGTAGAAAAGCATTATTGATGTCCCCTTGGTAGATTGGCCAGCCTTTCACTGCACATATAGCTATCGAAGACCTAACAGTAATCTCATTAGCAACATGGCTAAAACTTTCATCATAATCTATACCTTGAGTCTGAGTGAAGCCTCTCATGGTATAGATTTCTACAATTACCTCTTGAACTACCTTTTAATGCCATGACCCTACAAGTACTTTGAAATTTCCTTGGAGAATACTTTCCTCCAATTAGTACCATCCAATTGGAGGATGGTACTAATTTATTACCATACCCTTTTTCTACCAATACATGATGCATTGTATATACCCAAAATTGAATAATTAGTACCATCCAATTATCCTCAACAACCAACATATGGAAAACAATCATGGCGAATGGCTAAATACCCAATAGATCCATACCCTTTTGTTACCAATACATGGTGCATCATATATACCCAAAATGGAATAATTAGTACCATCCAAAACTTAAACAAAAACACCCTATCGAGCTGCTAAATATGTAGTAGACTTTGAGGCATTTGTACTAGCAAACCATGACCTGTATATATGTTTGGCACAAAAGGAAAAAATTTCCTTCACAATCATTGTGATAGTACATTCAAAGGCAAAAACAAGTTCATATCAAAATTTTGATGCCACATAAGAAAGCAATTTTGAACTCCTAATTGCCCCAAGCATGCTCACCATTTTTTATGTGATTTTGAGATTGAAACAAAGCAATTCCCTAGATGAATCGACAACTTGCTCTCATACTAACTGTTAGAGTCTGAGCTTTGCGAAAGCATACAAACAGCACAAGGAAGAAGAAGAAGAAGAAGAAGAAGAAGAATCTTGGAGCACAACACAATACAGAATGTATTAACACGTGAATGAACAAAGATAAGTGATCCATTAGGGTTATAGGAATTTATACAAGAGAGGGGGAAAAAACCTCTTTTAGAGGGAAAAAGTGCCTGAGTGGTTCTAAGCGTGTTTTGACATGTATGTAGAGAGTACACGTGCAAAAGCAAAATGAAAAGAAGAGTGTACTCACAAAAGAAAGAGTGTGAGAGACTCAAAGTGAGTAGAACAAGAAATGGGTAAACTCACATTGATTAGAAATGAGCTTGTCAAGAGCATGGAGTAGGCTCCTCAATCTTCTAGCCAAGTACAAATGGGGGGAGAGGCCCTCCTTATATAGATTTGGGAGGGGCTCTCCAAAGTACATCTCATGTGGGATAATTCCCCTCAAAGGAGAATGAATACACTAGTAGAAGCAAATGGCAAGGTACCCAAATACAAAAGAGATACAATATAAAATGGAAATAAACTGGACATGGAGTGCCTTCTAGATACAAAATGGAGATGCTCTCATGTGAATACAAATGTAGATGATGTAGGAGCAATCATGTTGTCAACACCCCCTCTGTAACTCCGTTTTAGAGCGGTGGAATGCTGTGGAGGTCCACCAAGCCCTAGAGCAAAATAGGAGGTAGAGCCTTCATGAACATGTCTGATGGGTTCTCTTGAGTGGTACACTCCTCCAGAGTAATCTCTTGAGATACGATCTTCTCATGGATGAAATGGTACTAGATCTTGATGTGCTTCATTTGAGCGTGGAACACTAGGTTCTTGGTGATGGCCAAGGCTGACTGGCTATCCGTGTGGATGCATGTCGAAGTGACCTATAAAACACCAATGTTAGATAATAATCATCAAATCCAAATGGCCTCACATGTTGTGAAACTGGATGCTCCGTATCCAGCGTTCGTGGATGATAGAGCAACTATAGGCTCCTTCTTACTTTCCCAAGAGATAGGTCCTAAGCCAAGCAAGAATATTTACCCAGAAGTAGACCATCAAGAATCAGGATCACCAGCCCAATCTAAATCTGAATATCCAACGAGTTTGATGCCCTATCTGTACTAAAGACCATGATGTTGGGTTAGTGCAAGGTATCAAAGTAGTATTTGAGCATCATCTCAATGGCTTTGATGAGGCTGATGTGCAAACTCATAAAGGATACCAACTACATAGGCAATATCTCATCTAATGTTGGAAAAGTAGAGTAAAGAGCCAACAAGCTATCAATAAGTATGTGTATCTGCAAGTGATGATGAAACCTCTAGTGTGAGCTTGATGTTGGGATCAAGTGGTGCAGATATTGAGCAACATTGATCCATGTTATATCACCTTTTGTTTTAAGAAATTATCAAAGTTGTGATTGATAAATTCACCACCGCCATCTGATCGAATAGTCTTGACTATCTTGGATGCTTCATTCTCAACTTGTGTGATCCATTCTTGAAATTTAGAGAAGGTGTGTGCCTTTGACTTCAAAAAATATACCCAAATGTATCATGAGTGGTCATCTACTAGAAGAATGAAGTAGATTGATCCACTAAGGGAAGGATTATTCATAGGTCCATAGAGATCCATGTGGATGAATGCTAAAGGGTTCCTAGCTCGTTTGGAAGACTCCTTGGGAATGGGAGCCCTATGTTGCTTGCTCTGGGTGCAAGCTTTCCTGACATCATTGACTTGCATGATCTTGGGCAATTCTTTAACTATCTAAGATGAGGAAATCCTTGGTAAATATGAAGTGGTCGTACCTTTCATGCCAAAGGCTAGATAGCAACTCCTTAGTTAGAAAGCAAAATAATTTGTATAGCCCTTTTTCTTCTATGCCTTATGTGATGATTTCTTTGGTTTTAGGATCAATTGCCTTAACTCAAGTATTACCAAGTAACACTAGTTTATCACGGTTGGTGATTGCCATAACTGATAATAAATCCATGCACATGTTAGGAACAAATAATACATTGGATAATGATTTGCACTCCCCTCAGTCATTGATGATTTGTACTTTGCATTTCCCTTTGATGGGTAGGTTCTTGTTGTTGTCTAGGTAAACTTTTTTGGTGCATTTTACCCAAACCTACATGCTTGATATTATTTGATATGATGTTCATTTGTAGCCATATGTGTAGACATATGAACACCTCTCGTAAAAGAGCACATTTTATCTCTTGTAATTATAAAAAAGAAAAAAGAAAAAGAATGACTTATTTCATCCATAATGTAAAAGCAAAGTCGTGGCTCTGACTACCTAAAACCATGAATTAGTAAGCTGAGGGAATATTTCCTAACTTTGGGGATCACTTTTAGGTGGAACCATTCGAATTTGAATTCAAAACTCCCTCCAAGAATAGCTATCAAAAGAGCAAGAAGGAAGAGGTGAACAACAAGCCTTTTATGTGACCACTTCATGTCATTTTGTATATATTGACTCCATAGCTCTATCATTCTACTCCCATTGTGCAAATATTCATTGCCAATGTGGTTGTAATCATATGTGAATTTATACATTCATCATTCTCTACTTCTCTGTTTTGTTCTCTGTTATACTCACTTAGTGCAGTAATGTCAAAAGCTCATAAATCAAGCTATACTCATCCATTTTCGGTTTTTTAATGTGCATTTGATATCTCTTAAAGTCTACTTTTTGCATATAAATTTTCATGGTCATTAAATTTGTAATCTAGGAGAAATTTGTATTTTACTACTCACTAGTCTATCTCTATAGAGCCCCAAGAATGGCGGGCATGTTCCAGATTTTGTTAAAAGTTTCTCTCAGTCCTCAATTGATCATTTGAAGTATTTTAACTTGGAATAGCAAGATTGCTAAGTCTATTTGATATGCCCAAAAGGAATGTATCTAATTGCTACCAGGTTGAGAGCACTGTTCATTTTTTCCAGCAGGTGTATGTACAAAATTAAAAAGTTTTGGGAGCTAGTCATCTTGCAACTAGTTTGTCTTGAGTTAAACTTTTGAGATACATGTTCCAAAGTACTTGGCTGATATTTTGGTGGATTTACCAAGTTCAAAGGGTTTACTAATCAACTCTGAAGTCTCAGTTGGCTTCTGTGAAGCCGGTTGTAGCAACACCAACTCATCTTCGGATTGCATTCACTATCTCTCTTCACAGTGGTATCAGAGCATAGTCAAGTAGCATGGGAGATGGATTTCCATCAACAATTGACAAATTGAATCGAAACAACTCATGGTCTCTAAGGATGGAGGCTTACGTTCAAGGGAGGAATCTATATGGATTCATATCTAGAGATGAAGCAATGCCAACCATGAGGAACAAAGCGCAACCATCATATGAAGAAGTGGAAGGACTTTCAAATTGGTGTTCGAAGGATGGACTTGCAAGGTCCTATATTCTAAACTCAATCTCTGATTATCTTTTACCTCATTTCAAGGGATGCAAGACATCAAGGGTGACCTGGAATGCACTTGCTTCTTTCTTCTCCTCCAACACCTGAGCAAGGAAGAACCAATTGTGGATGGAGTTCACAACAATGAAGAAAAGCCCGAAGCAAAGTGTGACTGATTATGTCACAAAGATGAAGGAGATTTCCAACCAACTTGGAAGCATTGGAGAGGTAATTGAAGAGGAGCAAATCATTAGACAAATCATGAATGGAATCAAAGCAGATGACAAGTGGGAGTCATTCACAATAGCCATGGATTTGTACATGGATATGCATGTACCTGACCTCAACACACTCATGGTCCAACTCTTCACTCATGAAGCAGAGATTAGCAAAATTGATGAGTCCTCAAGAGGTAATCAAACTTCTGCCTTATATTTTGATGAAGCTAAGGTCAAGGACAAGTCAAAGAATAGGAAGAATGAAGATGAAGGTAGCTCTTTCCAAGCAAACTTTGCAGGTAGAGGAAGAGCTAGATGAAGAGGTAGAAGTGGAAAGCAAGGCAGGGGGAGATTCCAATCATCTCAACCTTGCAATATATGTGGCTTATCTAATCATACTACTGAAGAATCTTTCAGGAACCCGAGGAACTCAAGAGGAAGAGGATTCAATAGAGGTGGCTATGGAGCAAATAGAGGCAGATACAATGGAGGCTACAACAACAACTACTACAACAACAATTACAACAACAACTATCAAAGTGTCCATAGAGGAAGAAGAGATTACAATAACTATGCAGAGGACCAAAGTCAAGAAGACTCATTATTGATTATGAATCTATCAGTGAAGAAGGGTAAGGATGATGATCACATCTTTTACATTGATTTGGGATGCTCAAACCATGTAGCAGGAAATGTGGCTTTACTTTTTTATTTGGAAGATCCTCACAAAAAACATGAAGTGCAAACAGGAGATGATACAAAGCACTCAATGGAGAAGATAGGTAATGTGAAGACATCATATGGGAATATGAACCTCTTAAGAAAAGTCTTGTATGTCCCTACAATTACCAAAAATTTAATAAGTGTTGGGCAGATTGTTGAAAAAGGATTGCATGTTAGATTCAATCGATTTGGAGCATATGTTGAAGACCCAAGGCAAGGCTTTAGAAGGATTGCCAAAGGAGAAAAGATAGGAAGGCTTTTCACTTTTTAAGTGGAAGATACAAAGAACATAGCTTTGTTTAGCTATGGATCTCAAACTCTCACAGAGTTGGAGATATGGCACAAAAGGCTTGCTCACATTGGTGAGAGGATACTCAAACAAATTTGCAGGGATCAAAGTGTACTTGGTTTGCCTAACATCACAAGGCAACACATGATTTATAAGTGTGAAGCTTGTCAACTCGGCAAGGCTCATAGACAACCTTTCAATAAGAAGGGATATGTGTATCAAAATCCTTTTGATCTAGTGCACACGGATGTGTGGGGTCCAGATAAGGAGCCATCTATATCAGGCTCAAGATATTACGTGTCTTTCATAGATGATTGTAGCAGGTGGACCATTCTATTTTGCATGAAACACAAAGATGAAGTTTCTAATTGCTTTAAGAAGTATGTTGCTCTTGTTGAAAACCAAACAAGTAGGACTTTGAAAAGACTCAAATTGGATGGTGGAGGAGAATACTTCTCTTCTGAATTTGATGCCTACTTGCATGAAAGAGGCATCAAAAGGGAAATCACTACAAGGTATACACCCGAACTCAATGGTACATAGCTATTGTTGAAGCTGCAAGGTCCATGCTCAATGAAAAGGGATTGCCAAACTACCTATGGACAGAGGCTGTGTCTAGAGCCACATATCTCATAAATAGACTTCCGTCTAAGTCACTAGATGGAACCACTCCATATGAAGTGTGGAATGGAAGAAGACCTAGTCTAGAGCATTGTAAAATCTTTGGATGTTTAGCCTATGCTCACATTCCTTCTCAAGTAAGAGGGGAATTGGATCCCAAGGCAGAGAAGTGCATATTTATTGGTTATGATAAAAACCAAAAAGGATATAGATTGTACAATCCAACCAATAAAGGATTTTCTATGAGTAGAGATGTAATTTTTTATGAGAACAAATTATGGTTTGATGATACATGAAAGTGAAGCTGCCTCATGACTTGGATGAAGATTTTCCGTCACTTCAACCAAAGGAGCCAAAGCAAATGGAAGAAAGTGATTCGGAGATTGACCTAGAAGACTTGGAAAGAATAAAGCAATGGAAGAACAAAGGTAAAGCAAAGATCCAGGATGCTACATATAGGCCTGAGAGCTCACATCAACCACTTAGAAGGTCTTCAAGGGAGAAGAAGAAACCAGAGAGGTTTGTTTATGATACTTCTTTGGTCACCAAGCACTCAATCTACATTTCAAAGGATTCAACCAATGAAGAACCTACCACATTCGAAGAAGCACAAAGAAAGAAAGCTTGGAGAGATGCAATGGATGAAGAAATGGAAGCCTTGAAGGAGAATGACACTTGGGAGCTTGTACCTAACAAGCCATCTATGAAGGTAATTGGATCTCAACAGATATAAAAAATCAAGAGGAATCCAGATGGAAGTATAAATAGACATAAAGCAAGGTTAGTTGCTAAAGGGTTTGCTCAAACCCATGGTATTGATTATGAGGAGACTTTCTCTCCTGTTGCAAAAATGCCTACAATTAGGGTTCTCATTAGTCTTGCTGCATCTAGAAATTGGAAGCTCTATCAACTTGATGTAAAGAATGCTTTCTTGAATGGATGGATTTCTGAGGAAGTGTATATGGCACAACCTCCTGGATATGAGGATGCACATCATCCTAACTATGTATGAAAATTAAAGAAAGCCTTGTATGAATTGAAGCAAGCTCCAAGAGCTTGGAATTTCAGATTGGTGACTTATTTGCAGGACCAAGGATTCAAAGCTAGCAAGGCAGATACCTCTTTGTTCATAAAGAGGAATGGATCTGAAGTGATCTATCTATGTGTGTATGTTGATGATATTATTATCACAGGCAATTATCTTGAAGGAATCAATCAGGTAAAGACTCAAATGAAGGAGGAGTTCAAAATAAGTGACCTTGGACCACTCACTTATTTTCTTGGATTGGAGTTAATCTACATAGATTCAGGTATATACATAACACAAAGGAAGTATGTGCATGACATGCTCGTCAAGTTCAAGATGGAGAATACCAAGTGTGTAGGTACACCTATGGAGCAAAATCATAAGCTTAGTGCTTATGAAGGACAACCAATTGAAGACATCACAAGCTATCAAAGCTTGGTTGGAAGTTTGAACTATGCAACACTCACAAGGGTGGATATATGCTATAGTTTTAGCATATTGAGTCAGTTTATGCATGAGCCGTGATGACCACATATGGAAGCGGCCAAGAGAGTCCTCAAGTACCTAAAGGGGACTATGAATGAAGGTTTGTTTTATCCATTTACTTCAGATATTGAGCTAAAGGTCTACTCAGATGCAGATTGGGCCAGATCTAGAGATGATAGAAGAAGCACATCCGGGTATGTATCATTTGCAGGTTCAAAGATCATTTCTTGGTCATCTAAGAAGCAACCAACCGTGGCATTATCTTCAATTGAAGCCAAATATAGAGGTTTGGCTAATGTAACTCAAGAAATCATGTGGTTAAAGTCTTTGTACACAGATCTTGGACTTCATTCTTCAACACCTCAGATTTTTGGTGACAACACAAGCTCACCACATCTTGCAGCTAATCTGGTATACCATGCTAGAACCAAGCATTTGAAGTCCACTACCGTTATGTAAGGGAGAAGCTAATGAGCAAGGATATTCAACTATCCTATGTCTCTACAAATATGCAATGTGCAGACATGTTGACTAAAGCTCTTGATGGTACAAAGTTAAGTAGATTAAAGTTGATGATTGGATTGCAAGAAATCAAGGACAATTGAAGATATATTTGGAGGCCAAGCATGTTAGGCTTGAGGGGGAGCTGTTGGTGCATTTTACCCAAGCCTACATGCTTGATATTATTTGATATGATGTTCATTTGTAGCCATATGTGTAGACATATGAACACCTCTTGTAAAAAAGCACATTTTATCTCTTGTAATCGTAAAAAAAAAAAGAAAAAGAATGACTTATGTCATCCATAATGTAAAAGCAAAGTCGTGGCTCTAACTACCTAAAACCACGAATTCATGAGCTGAGGCAATATTTCCTAACTCTAGTGATCACTTTTAGGTGGAACCATTTGAATTTGAATTCGCAACTCCCTACAAGATAGCTATAAAAAGAGCAAGAAAGAAGAGGCGAATAGCAAGCCTTGTACGTGACCTTTTCATGTCATTTTGTAGAGATTGAAGAGCTTACTCCATAGCTCTATCATTCTACTCCCATTTTGCAAATATTCATTGCCAATGTGGTTGTAATCATATGTGAATTTATACATTCATCATTCTCTACTTCTCTGTTTTGTTCTCTGCCATTGTTGCAAAGAAAAGAGGCACAAAAGAGGAGTCCCAAAATTTTCAAATTAATGGGCATATTTTTCTTCTTCAAACTCCTAGAAAATTCCCTCAAAGCTATGTAAATGCACTAGAGGAGTCCTCTAGATGCATAAACCCAACTCTTTGTAACATGTTTCTTGAAAAATAGTAGGAAACTAGAGATTATCCAATAAAGTGCCAGTCACTTGTGTGAAAGGACCATTTTTTAGGGCACATGTATATAAGTCACTTTGTGACTCTTTGTAAGGACTTTTTTCCATTGTGAAGAAGGAGAGCTCCAAAATTTCAAATTTGCTTCTTTCCTACAGATTTCTATCTTCTCTATGATTTTTTGTGTGTGTCTGAAACTTGGAATGTGTGTGTAGGACTATTGTCTACCCCTTCCCATCTCTTTTGAACTGTTGTAGTGTGTTTGTGTGTGTGTGAGCAAGTAGGAGTTGTGGAGGGAGTAAAGGTGTGTAGCTCAGTGATGAGTAGCACCTCCTTTAATGTCAATCCGGGAAGATGTGAGGATGGTATGAAGACCTCGAGCAAGTGGCGGCACAAGTGCGTGAGTGAGAAGCACACAAGCATGCACACACATACACACACACGCGCACACAAGGCAAGACAAAGAGTGAGAATCAATGGAGCTTTTTAGATTACTTTCAAAATGCTCTTACAAGTTCGTTTCAATTACAATCCAACCGCAAAAATGAGCTCTCTAGCTCTTTTTATAGTTTTTGACTAGCTTTTGGCCCTGTCCAGACCTAGTGTCCGGCCTAGTTAAAAATTAGGTTCCAGGGCTTATTTGGGGGCTCAAACGAGATCTAAAAAATACGAAAATTGGTACGCAACTACTTCTAAGGCTCCTCAAGCTCAAGGACTCCTTGGCTTGCACAAAATGGAGCTACAAAAATGTGAAATGATATTTACAAATGATTGTTAGTGATAAAAATCACTATTGTTGTAGGGATTTCTTCTCGTGATCTGCCATACATATCTTCGAGCTCCCTACTTGCTCTTCCTCCCTGCATGTCCATCTCTTGATTTGCATTAATGTCTTGAAAAAATATTGGCCTACTTGCCAGATCTTCTTTGACTGCCCTGTTTGCTTGTGCTGTCCCTTCGCTCTGACTCCCTTCTTTGACTTTCACGTCTTGTAAGTCCTGGTGTACCAAGGCTACTGCCAACACCCCCCCCACTCTCGCGTCTGTCGCCCCTGACAGACCCTTGTCTAGCTGCTTTTTGGACGTAGTATTGTACAACATCGGCGGCGAGGTGGTGTTCTTCTAACCTGAGTCCCCTTGCTAGATCTGTCAGCAATGCATCCCAATTGACTGGCCCTGGGACATCTGGATGTGGCACCCGTAACTGCTCTGAGTGAATGGTTCGCTCCACAGCAAATAAATGGAGGAGATGTGAGGGTCTGGGTACAAATATTTCTGAGTGGTATTCCCAGAACCCTGTTATGAACATCTCTTCGAATGTTTGTTTAAAGCAGGCTGGGAGGTATTTTATTCTGGCGTGCCAAGCGTATATCACCTCTATAGAAGGAGTGGTGCTCATGTCATAAACTAAATCTTGGTTTCCTGTAAGGAATCCGACGCCTGAGAAGTGTGGGTCCTTGATATTCTTGAATGTCCTGAATGTAATAAGCATTAACTCAAAAATTTTCATGCACATCTGGGCCATTACATCAGGGGTATTCCTTAATCGGATGCTCCAGTGCCGTATAGTGGAAATCATGTAATTGACGGTGGGAGGCCCTTGAGGGGGTGCTAGATAGACGTAGTTTAACCATTTGGCGCATCCCTTGATATTCTTGACTGCAATGGTAAACTCTGGCCATGTGCGTCTGCGAAGTACAGGAACATAACAAGGGTTATATTTAATAAAAAGAGGCATATTCGTCCAGGTGTGAACCATCTCCGGGTAGGTTTCGAGGAGTCGGATCCTCCAAGTGGGTTGATGAATGGATCCTTTTTTGGCGCTCTCTGGGATATCATCTGGCCCAAATTGTGTAGCAAACGTTGGAGGTTTGCCACATCTATGTTGGATTTCCGCATTGTAGTCCGCCAGGAGTATACAATATGGCACGTATTGATCATCATTGGTTCCGATCCATCTATGGTGGGACATGCTGCGGAAGTATTCTGATTTAATAATAGTGTCCTCTATCTTTGCCATAGATTGGATCTGAACTGCCACTCGATCTTCATGAGTTGATGCCGTTTTCTCTAGTGTTTGGAGCCACTCAGGTACTTCGATTTCTAACGTATCCATTCCTTCTGCGGTTTGCTCACCACCTGGCATTGGCATAGGAACGTAAGGTTCCTCATACGTCTCATCTACCTCGATGGGTACCAAATCCTCGGGTTCTGGTTCGACAACTGGAGAGGGTTGCCTTTCATGTGTGAGTAATCTTGCCTGTAATTCTGCCACCTGCTCTTTCAATGCCTTGACTTCCTCTGAAGTCGTGGTCTTTTCTGTGACTTTGGGTGCTGTCTGTTGCTCTTGGAGTTGATTGCGCAGCGCATCACGTTCCCTTTCCAAGTCATCATGAGCTTCTAATAGATCTGCATAGCTGTCCAAGATGGTCTTCATTGTCTCTGAGGGCACAGCTTTAAACTGCTCTGGATCAATTTCGTGTGGAGAGCCTTCCATTGCTGCTTCTAGATTTGCTTCGTTTTGCTGCTGCAGTCTCTTGTTCTCTTCAAGGGCGGCCGCCATGTGTTTTCTGAGAAGTGCTAGGTTACGCCGGACTTTGAGATTATCGGCTTGGTATACCTCGAGCAAAGCTTCTAGTTGTTTGGCACCTGATTCTGTCGATGGTTGGGGTGCCGCCAATAATGTTTGGTGAGCCTGCTCAAGCGTCGTGTAGCGTTGATTCAGTTCTGCATTTTCTGTTTGTAGAATGTGAAATTGTCTTTGTAAGTTCTGATGGTGCGTTTCCAGTTGCTGATACCGGTTGTCCAGAGCTTTGTACTCATTCTGGAGCTGGTATACACATTGGTTTAATGCTAAAAATATGTTATTGACATTAAATAATGCTGGGAGGGGTGAAGATGCAGGGGGAATGGGGGCGGGAATGGGAGAGGTGAATGATGTGGATGTACGTGGAGATGTGGGGGGAGGGGGTATGGGTGGTGAAGGTGGCATGGGGGGAGGGAGTGGTGCTGTGGCAGGTGATGTTTCCATCGTGTCAACTGTTTGAGTGACGGTGTAGATGGGAATCGTGGGTGGAGTGGATGTGACATCGGTGAACAGGGTGGTGAAGGTGGGCATGGTGACTCCCCCGTATTGGATTCCCGGAGAGAGTGGGATGCCCATGACAATGGTAGTGGTAGTGGATGTGGTAGTGCTAGTGTCCTGTGGTGGAGTGAATTGTGTAGTGTGAGGTGGGGATGGTGGTGACAACGGTGCTTCCTGATATTCTTCTGCTTGCGTTGCCTCGCCTGGTGCTGATGTATTGATGTGAATTTGCTTCCCGGACCTCCTGGGACGAACGGGAACTCTTTTTTCAAACCTGTGGATGTAGGCCATTGCCTCATGAATGGCCTCGTCCAGTCCTACAGCGTCGGCATGAAGGTTCATGGACTCAATGAACAACTCGTCCACACCTTCCTCAGCTAGCAAGTCGTTCATGAGTCTTTTGCCCTGATCTAGAGACATCTGATGCTGTTCCTGAACCAGTCGCATGGTTCGATATAGTCTCTTGATTTGTGCCGAATATGCTGGGGCACTTGCTAACTCGGAGAGTTCGTCATATTCTTGATGTTGTTCTTCGTCCGCTTCTTCTTCGTCTCCTCCTGCCTCTTGTTCATCTACATCGACTTCTACAACTTGTGGTTGGGTGGGGGCAGATGTTGTTTGGGGTTGTGGTTCCTGAGCTCGCGCTGCTTCAGCTTCGAGATTAGAGTCATAGATTAATCGGGCAATTTCTTCATCAGTGAGGTCCTCAAAGGTAAATCCCTGCGGAAATTCCAAATCGGATGGAATGGGTGGAAACACCAGATTAGGCCCCTCTGTGCTTGGTCTTGGTAGCCGGATTGTGAATGGCCTAACTCGTCGTGTCTGGGGAGGGGTGATTTCTGGTGTAGCGGTAGCTCCCCTTGGTTGGGCACAGGGTAGTTGGACTCCCCCCCTCATCTTCTTTGATGGGGGACCTACTGCTGATAGTCTTCTCTGGAATTCTTGGACTCGGGACCATACGAGTGCCCGCTGAACAGGCACGTCATAAGCCAAGCATCTATAGATTATTCTGGTCAGAGCACAACACCCGTGGAGCACATTCTTCTGTTTCTTGTTCCACCTTTGATGCGCTAGGTGGATCTGATCTATGATCCAGTGTGGCACATTGATGGGCAGGCTTTCGGTTTCTGCTAGATATAAACTGAACCATATTTTTTTCGGGGGCATTGTGAATCGTTCTTGGGCGGGAAAAGAAAAATGTTGCATGATGGTTCGCAGGTGAAGCGCAATGGTAGGTGTCATCGCTACCATGTCCTTCAACTTATTAAGATCTTTGTGCTTCATTCGACCTGGAACCATGGTTTCCTTTTCTGTTGGGATGTGCATGCCATACATACCCAATGCTTCTCTTACCAGATTGAGGGTCAACTTGAATCTTTTAAGCTCATTACCCGGTAGCAGTGATGGCAACACAAAGGTGCTGTCGCCGCCCTTGGCTCTGCTTGGCGTGATGGTACTGATCAGATAAGAACATCGTAAAAAATCCGGCTTTGGTAAGTGAGTCCTGAAATAACTTTCCACACCCGCTTTGATCCAAACTGATCTCATGACTTCGGCATTTTGATAGCTTTCAAACTCGCGTGCGAAAAAGTGGTATCGACCCCATTTGCCATTGAATTCCAATTCTGCTTCCCAGAAATAGGTTCCATCGCCCAGTGGTCCAACAACATCACTGAACCAATGCGCATGCTTACCTACTTGAGAAGTGTGTCCTTGAGGAGGATCCTGGATGGGGAGCACATGCACTGCTTGAAGCTCTTGCGGTCTTGCGGTGAGACGTGGCTCAAGGAGAAGTGTTTCTATGTCCACAATCTGGGCACCAGATCCGGCTTGAGAACTGGTACCTGCTTCTGCCATGGCCCTGTTTGCTGGTTGGTTCTGTGAGAATATAGAACCAAGTGTTAACATCGTAATGGACAGAATAAATTTGTGTTGTCCCCGTTACAACATTAACATGAGGTGGATGGTGAGTCAGTGGTTAGTAAGTGCATGAAGACAGTGTGTGTAGTTAGTGCTTGTGTTGTCCTAGGAGACTACTGCAGTTAGTAAGTGGGCATGAATTTACAAATTGGGGTCGGGGTTTTTTACAGGCCCTAGGCTGCCAAATGCAGTGAATGGGCTTTGTTTTCGGTTTTGGAGAGTCTCTAGAGAGCTTCCTCGGTGTCGTGGTTTGAAAACGAGGCCTTTTTGGGACCCCTTTACAATTGATTACATGCACGCTCTTGGGTCTTGGTGTGTTCATGAGCGTTGAGAACGAGTGAATACTGGCAGCATGCGTAGCTGCGTTATGCTGTTTAGGTTGTGGCCTCAGCGTAGCGACTTGTGCCATCAAGCAAGCCTTAGGCACCCAAATTTGTCTTGATTGTGGGCTTGCCTTCATCGACTTCTTGGGCACCCAAATAAATTTTACTTTAGCAGAAGAATTTCTGAAAGACTTCTTATTAGCGTCGTGTTGTTGGTCACTAATAAGAGGCTTTGCCCCTGTAGTCGACGGTAGTGCAACCGGTTGTTCGCCTTTCCGCACCCACACCTGGTTTATTTTCTGGGCCATTCTGCTGCGCAGGTACTTTTGATCTCGGACATAGGTAGTACTCTGCTTCTTCTGCCTTTGATCCACCTTGGGTTGCTGCCTCTTTCTAGCCTTTGGAAAAGAAGGGAGTTCCGTTGCATTCCTGACTCCTTTTTTGCGAATATCATTCCTCTGCAACACATAGTTTTGGACAAGAACAGCATGGTCATCTTCATGTGTACCCCTGGAAGGACCAGGAGTCTGTGCCTTTCCTAGTTCCTTGAGTGCTCCATTGTCTAATTCTACTGTAACTCGACTATGATTGACCCAGACCTGGAGAAGTCCACTTCTTAGGTTTAGATTGACTGCTTGGTCATAGATCCAATCCTGACCCAAGACGAGAGGTTCAGTGAGATCCTCATCTTGACACACTAGTACTTTAACGGTCATTGCCTCCTCGTGAATGTAGAGGGGAAGTTCCACCTCGCCCATGCAAGGGGTTTCCACGCCTCCCAATGCTATGAGGTATGCTTCCACAGGATGGACAGTTAACTGTAACTCTTGACAGTAAGACAACTTAACAGCGCTAGTGGCAGCACCTGAGTCAATCAAGGCTCTTACGGTCCTTGTACTCTTTCCTTGTCCTATGTCTATGGTTATGAAAGGACGTCTATCAATTATTCTATTCGAGCTTGTTCCTGCAACTTCACACATGGCTATGGGAAATCCTTGGTCTGCATAGTCATTCGCTTCAGGCTGATCTCTACCTTGCCTTCGTAATTTCATCCTTCTGATGCGTTCTAAAGCCTCTGCTTGAGCTTCTTCTCTAATTCTCTTTTCTTCCTCTTTGCGTTTCTTCGCAGTGTTGAGTCGGCTCAGCATTTCCTCCGTGAGGGGTTCCTGATACAACTTGACTCTGCATCCGCTAATATAGTTAGGGAGAACATCACCCTCTAATGTGGCCAATTGTACTTCTCCACTTGTGGAGATCCTATTGATGATCATAGGTCCGTAGCCTCTCTTTTCTAGCTTCCTCGCGTGTTGTTTCAGTGTGTAGACTAAGACTAGATCTCCCGCTTTCAAGCCTTTATCCTTCACATGGGCATCGAAGTATGCCTTCTGTCTCTTCTTGGCTGCATATATTCCTGCAGCGGCTCTCAGTCTTGTTTCTCCTAATCGTTCAAGATCAAAGATCCTAGAGGAGAGCTCATGACCTGTCCATTCATACTCTTGTGCTACTCTCAATGTAGGAATCAGGAAGTCCAAGGGTAGCACGGCGTTTTGGCCAAACACCATCTGAAAGGGAGTGGCTTGGAGTACCGTTTTATAGGCCACTCGGTATGCCCAAACAGCATGGTGTAGCTGTTTGTCCCAATCAGAGCGTTTAGTGTTCACTAATTTCGTCAGTACGTTGCATAGAATCTTATTAGTGCTCTCAGCTTGTCCATTAGCTTGAGGGTGATAAGGGGCAGACTTCTTGTGTATTACCAAGAATTCTTGGAGTAGATTTTCAATCACTTCGTTCAAGAAATGAGTGCCTCTATCACTTACAAGCTCTATAGGTAGCCCGTATCTTGTGAATACATTCTCAAACAAGAATTTGGCAGTTGTTTGAGCATCGTTCTTGGTTGTAGCTTTTACCTCTACCCACTTAGTGAGATAATCTGTTGCCACAATGATGTATTCCGCATGAGAACCCTTAGCTGGGGGATTAATAGGACCTACGAAGTCTATTCCCCACTTAGAGAATGCACGTCCACCCATCATAGGTTTCAATGGCATCTCATCTTTGCGTATAGGATACTGAGTCCTCTGACAGACATCACACCTTTTCACATAGGTATGTGCATCCATGTGAAGGGTAGGCCACCAGAAGCCCGCAAACAATATTGCCTTGATCACCCGATCTGGTCCAAAGTGTCCTCCTGCTACACCTTGGTGAGCAGTTTCCAAGATCTTGAGATATTCACTTTCATGGACACATAACCTCAGGTAACCATCTTTACCGCGCTTATATAGATTATCACCTATGAGTGAGTAATCCTGGGCTTCTTGTTCTAAACTCCTTTTCCTAGCTAGAGTCATGTCTGGAGGGAATGTGTTTGTCCCCAAGAATGATACTAGAGGTTCACTCCAATCTGGCACAATGGATACTTGATAGAGAGTGGCATGTTCCACAGGTGGTTTAGTGCAACAGATTGGGCATTCCTTGCACAACTTTTGGACATCCGCTTCCATAGTTGGCCAATGTACTCCGAGTCTCTTTAAGGTCTGTAAAGTTCGTTGCTTTGAATGGTGTTGCTCTAATGCACCTACATGTGCTAATTGCAACCATTTAGCGTACTCATCCTCTTCTACGCAACAAGCCAAGATCCCTTGATCTGTGTGCTTGTACATGCTTCCGGCCATGATGTGATACTTTTGGGCTTTTACGATCTCTCTATTCCGTGTGTTTACCACTGGATGGTTAGGCCCGTATGTCAATACTGGCACCAATGGCTTAGCCCACTGCGGTATAACTTCCAAATTAAACAAGTAAGCATCAGGAAGGTCATCTGATACTCCTTGTGGGGCCTCTCCCGATGTGAGCCTAGAGAGGTGATCTGCTCTCAAATGAGTCCTCCCTTTTCTTACCACAACCTCAAAGTCATATTCCATGAGCAAGAGAAACCATCTTACTAATCTTCCTGTATTGCACGGCTTGTTTACAAGATATAACAATGCCTGATGATCAGTAAAAAATTTAAACTTATTTGCAAGCAAATAGTGTCTAAATTTCTTAACTGCATATACCATGCCTAATCCTTCTCGCTCTGTAGTGGTGTAATTCCGTTCAGCCGCATTCAATTGTCTACTGGCATAGGCAATTGGAAGATCCATATTACCTTCACCAGTAGGTTGTGCAAGCACACATCCAATGGCATAATTGGATGCATCCACATGAACATGGAATGGCTTATTCCAATCTGGTGTGGTCAAGATTGGTGCTGAACATAATCTTTGTTTAAGCTCTTGGAAGGAATTCTCACATTCATCCGTCCACTCAAAGTTTGTCAGAAGTCCGTACATGGGCTTTGCAATGACAACATACATGTGTATAAATCGTCGATAATAACCACAATGCCCCATGAAAGCTTGTACTTCCTTGACATTCTTTGGCCTAGGTAGCTCTGCTATGGCTCTCACCTTTTCTTCGTCGGTAGATATGCCATTCTTTGACACTATGTGTCCTAGGATCTTGCCTTGCCTGACCATAAAAACGCACTTTTCTGGGTTCAGGCAGACTTGGTATTCTCTACATTTGTCAAAGATTTGTCTGAGTTCAGGAATATGGGTTTGTCTAACATTTGAATGAGCACAGAGATCATCAACATAGACTTCTAAACTCTTCCTCAGGAACTCCTTAAACACATGGCACATCAGCCTCTGGAAGGTAGCTGGTGCATTGGTAAGCCCAAATGGCATTACTCTAAAAGCAAAAATGCCCCATTCTGTGGCAAAGGCTGTCTTATGCTGATCCTCTGGAGCTATGGCTACTTGATTGTAACCCGAAAATCCATCGAGGAAGCTGTACACTTCCTTGCCTGCCACTCTTTCTAAGAGATGTTCTGTGATGGGAAGCGGATAGTTATCTCGAATAGTGGCGGCATTAATCTTTTTCAAGTTAATGCATACACGCAGCTTGCCATTCTTCTTGGGCACCACTACGATGGTGGATACCCATTCAGTGTGCTCAATTTCATAGATAAATCCAGCTTCGACCAGTCTATCTATCTCTTCCTTGATCTTAGCAGCATAGTTATCGTTATATGTATAAGGCTTTTGCTTAGAGGGTTTGGCATCTGAGGTCATGGGGATGGTGTGTGAGCATATGTCAGGGTCAACACCTTTCAAGTCCTTGTAACTCCAAGCGAATACATCTCTGTATTCTCTTAGCAAGGCAATCAATTCGTACTCTTCTTCTTCTGTTAGGTCATGGCCTATGTACGTACATCTCTCCTCTCCTTCTTCTATGGCCACTACTATTTTCTTGGTAGTTTCTTTGTTATCATAGGCCTCTCCTGCTTGTGCCTCTCGTTTAGGCATTCTTATCATGACTCTCCTGTCATCTATCTCATACTTCTTAAAATTTTCTGGGACCTCAAACAAAGATTCTTCCTCCTCTGGTGAGACTTCTTTCTTCTTCCGTTTCTTTCCTTCTTCCTTAGGGGTCATATGCGTTGCTAATCTTACATCATTTGTAACCTCTCCATGCCTCTGGGGTTGAATTTCTACTTCATGGAAGTATTCTTCATCTGATGCAAATGGTGGGTCCATAATGATTGACTCTAGATCGGAGTCACTTGCATCCTCAAATGCATCAGGGCTAGGTTCGCATTCTTCTAAAACTGCCTCTCCCATGATTGGCTCTATGGAGAAGACTGAAATATCATAGCCATCCTCATCACAGTGAGGTGTCCATTGTTCCTCATTGATGGCTACGTCCATTGTTGCTAAAATTTCTGCCCAGCCATGGGGTTCAAATTCCTCGTCTGGAAAAACTACAGGTGCATAGGCTGGGTCTTGAATGGGTCTATGGGTTTCGTTTGCACCTATTTCTCTGGCCTTTTCTCTCTTCTCTTCCTCCACTGCTACTTTGCACATCCATAAGTGAGTGTCTTCGTGCATCCAGGAGGATCCTGATCCTATGGAATGCACAGATTCTGTATCATCTTTGGCTCTATGGATGGGATTCCATTGGATAGGAGGGACATCTCTATGAGAATAATCCTTGAGATTGACTTTGGTTGTAACACCTAAGTGCTGCAGGTACAAAGAATTGGTTCCCCAATCCTGTACCACTTGCAACTGTCGCATGAATGGTCTTCCCAAAATCATCTCATAGGCATGATTTTTGCTGAAGTCACATATGGCAAAGGTATGTTCAAACTCGACACCACAAGTGGTGAGAGTTATTCCTTCTAGCAATCCTAAGGGTCTCTCTATGTGACCATCGGCCATTTGCAATTTCATCCTCGTTGGCCTGAGTGCTGGCTTGCCCCAACGCTTCCATAAGGAGGTGGTGGCAATTGCAACTCCTGCACCTGAGTCCAAAATTGCCTTCGTGGTGTAGTCCTGGTAGGTGATGGGAAGGTAGGTGTTCCCTTCTTCACCTTCACACATATCTCCTATCTTATCCAAGGGAATTTCCGGTACTGTCCTATGGGATCCTACCCGGGAACGAGGTTTTGCAGTTTCAGTTACTTGACTAGCTGCATATTTCCGCGCGTTTGGTCTATCCTCAGGCAGCTCTTCCAAAGTGGGATCGCGTTGCACCTTGGTGTCCGTTACTACCTCCGTGTTCCTCGGTATGACTGAGTCGTCGTTCCTTACCATGACTGTGGGTGCTCTCATACATGTGGACTTTGCTTCCCATGGGCCTGTGAAGTGGGGTAGCTCCTGTATGGAATTAGGCTCAAAGTCCAATCTCTCATGAGATTGAGCACTCTCATGTTCCCCGTAAATTGATGGGATGTCTTGTGGGAATTGGTCGTGTGCATCGTCCACAAGTTCAAAAGGAGGGGCGACCTCACTTTCGTTATCCCATTTGTCTTCTTGAATCTCTCGTAGGAAGTCTGGTGCAAACCGATTCATAGAAGAAGAAGTGTCTGGCTCCGTAGAATTAGGTACATATGCTACCTGGGAAGGAGGGCTTATTCTATCGTTGGCTCTTTCCTCGTTGTCATAGATAGCTGAAGCACAAGCTTCTTGGGGAGGATTACTTATGCTATTACTTTTCCGAACAGGCTCATACGCTCTCTGGGAAGGAATGTGGGTTACCTGTGGAGGTACATAAGCTTTTGAGGGAGGCTCTTGTGACCTTTGGGGAGGAAGATAGGCTCCTTGAGGAGGCACATGGGCTTCCTGAAGAGGCTGGCTTATCCGTTCTCTTGCCCTTTCCTTTCTTTGAGGGTTAGGCTCCTTTTCTGGCTGTGCAATTAGCCTCTCTAATCTTTCTAAGGAGGGAAAGGAGTCTGGTTTAGTGGAATTGGCCACATACACTTCTGACGGGGAATGCTTCATGTTTCTGCTTGCTTTATCTTTTTCTTGATTTTTTTCTTCCTTGGCAGATCTTGCAATTATTTCCTCTAACTTCTCTAGGAATCCATCCAAGTGTAATTGCGTTTTGGCTGAGCCCGAGTAATTGAAAAGGCGACTGGCTTCAAACATAGTTTGAGCCAATGCGACCATTTTCGCGCACAGTTTGGTTCTTTCTATCTCTAGGTCAGCTCTAGGATAGCACTTGGCATGATCCGTGACGTTTGGCCCTTCTTGGATTCTGGCCTGATATGCTTTGAGCATCATGTCTATGTCTTCAGGAGTGGGATCAGCTAACACTGATCCTACCCCAGGAGGTGGTGGAATCGTATGACGGGGTGGGGAAGGTGGTGGGTCAGATGGAGATGGTAGGGGTGGCGGCGGGGTATTGTGAGAGGGGATTTGAGAGGTGATTTCAGTTATCCTAGCTTTGGTTTCTCTTATGCTTTCCTCAAGTTCACTCATCTTTTTAGCCCATTGTCTTTTCATTCTTTCCCGACTATCTTTCCATGCTCTAGTCCTTTTCTTTGTTATGCTCTCGGTTTCACTAGCCTCTGAGTTCTTATCCTGGTTTGTCTCTTGGTTTTGCTGCAATGCCTGAGCTCTAGTGACTACCTGCACTGGTGCAGTGGAAGTGACGCTTCCTGAGGAATCTACAACCAAACCAATCACATTGATCGGAGTGATTTTTGGCATATTATTGGGGTTCTTTGGGCAATCTCGTAAAAGATGCTCTTTTCCACAATCTTGGCAAAAACCTTGGATAGTCACTGACTGGGGTTGTGTAGGTGGGGGCAAGGGACAATCACGAATGAGATGATCTCCTTGGCATCTGTAGCACGGTCCTCTTGGGAATGGAGGTCTTACTTGCCTAGGTTGAGGCCTGGGGTTGGGGTTTGCATACATGACGTTCGTGTAATCTGACTCCCAACTAGGTTCACTTGGTTCTTCACTATAGTAAGACTCACCATGTTCTGGAGACTGCATGTAGTAAGCCTGGGGACTATCGACATGTGTAGAATCAAAGCTATGGTCACTTGGGTCACTTTCTGAGATCAATGGGGTTACTGGTACTATGGCCCTATTCAGGTTTTCTTCTGCAACAGCATACTTAACTGGAATCACGTTAGCGGGGTTTGGGGGCTGTTGAGCTAGTACCGGTTGGGGTCTCTGTTGGGCCTGATATTGTGGTTGGTAGGTTTGTTGGGGTCTAGCATATTGTGGTTGTGGATTTTGGTTTTGGTATCTGCCTTGTTGGTAGGGCTACGGGTAGGGTTGTCTAACTGCCTGCTTGTTGTATGGGCAATCTTGTGCGGTGTGATTGGTGTATCTTTGTTCTATGGTGCAGTACTGGCTACTAGGGTTTACTTGGGGTTGAGCCATAATGGGTCAGACATTCGCCATATGTTCACCACCGCATGTATAGCATCTTTTCATAGGGGCAAACCTTGGGATTTGTTTGCTAGTTACACCTAGTTTTTGTGCCACTTTCTCTGCGAGTTCCTCAATCGATGTGGACTGCGTGGACGAGTGACTAGAAGGACTATCTGAATCTTTGTAGATTTTGGAAAGCTCTAGCTCTTCCCCTAGGTTATCTTCAATGTCAATGCACATGCGTACACACTCTTCTATAGTCCTAGGGTCCTTCAGATACACATAGGATCTCAATTTCGTACTCAGCAATCCATCAAGAAATAAGGCTACTTGTTTAGCAGATGTGGGTAACTCCGAAATAGGGCACCTTTCCAGGTAATGTCTAAATCTTCTTCCGGCCAATCTGACAGTCTCTTGGGGGGTCTGTTTGAAGCTGTGGATCAATGAGGAGGTATTGTGTCTTATGCCGCTCTTAGAGAACTCTACAATGAATGCCTCTAGGAGTTGGTCTATGCTCCTGAACTGACGCTCATCTAATGGCTGAAACCATGTAAGTGCCGTGTTCCTAAGGGTTAGACCGAGGGCATTGTACTGCGTGAACAGATCTTCCACTTGTTCAGCTCTCAAGACTTGCTTGAACTCTGCCACATGATCATAGGGATCTCCTGTGCCGTCAAAGTAATTCTTCATGGACTTAACTAGCTGGGTGGGTCTCAAAGTTCTTGTATGCTCTCTAGGCCTCGGCAGAGGGAATCCATCTACATTTCTTTGGTTCCTGTGGGCTCTATGCATCTCAGGTTCTACCCTATTCGTCTCTGTTCTCGTTCTTTCTCTGCCTACAGGGTTGGCGAAACTTACTTCTGGTCTATCCCTACTTCTGTCTCTTTGCGTACCATGAGCTTGGGAAGTTCCAGCCCCAGGGTGACCATAGGATACATTTGATCTTGGTTGGGGGAAAATAAATTCACCCTTCCAAGTGTAGGCATGCCTATCATTTTCTGTCACCACGAAGATCCGTTCTGAAGCATGATCTAAGTAGGTCACTCTGCCTGGGCTATCCGGATCCTTAAGCTCATAGATCATGATATTTCCTATGTCTGTTGGCTGATTAGACTTATACCTCCAAAAGGCTTCATCAGTTTCTCGATTGAGGAGCAACTCTATGCTCTTGTTGTCTTGGGGGACCCACTCAGGTGTGATAATCCTAGTGAGAACAGATTTACCTCGAGGGGTTCTAGGTTCCGCACCCATGTTCCCTTGTTCCAGGTCCCCTAAGTCCGCCTCTGAGATTACATTCCCAAAGTCATCGGTCCTATCAGGGTGACTAGTGACTACATATATAGTTCCTTCTTTGTCCAGGTATGCACCATTTTCAAACTTGACAGCTGGGTGTTCTAGTCCTATGGATTGGTGAGGGTTTTTAATCTGGACCACGGATCTTCCTAAGCCGTCCTCATAGATGCTAGCACCTAATCGGTTGGTCCTAAGATATTCTAGCTGTGTTTTGTAAGGGCCTTCTACCCTGTACAAATAAGGCACTCCTGAACTTCCCGTAGGTCTGTCCATGCCTTGAGACATTTCTGACTCACTGGTCTCAGAGCTAGGGTAGTATGAGTGGTGGCTCAACTACTGGGCCCAAGACCTTGCAGTGTGATTGACACTAGCCTCTGAAGACCTAAGGCTTTGTCTCTCTCTTGCTAGGTGTCGTCCTGATCGAAGGTTCATATGCCTAACTGATTATCCCAATTTTTTCCAGAGTACAACCTCGTTGCCGATCAATTGGTATCAGTTACTTGATTCTTTTTAGTTAATTATTGTGTTTATGTTCTTGTCTGATATCACGTCGTCAGGAACACTTGAATGTTCTTCGTACTTTAGGTTGATCGTTCCACGTTAGGTTCCTTTCCTTTAGGTTATCGACAGTACAGTAACTAAGTTTTTAGCTTGAACTTGAGTTTTTTAATAGTCTTCAGCTTGATAACTGCCTATCGTGGCCCTGGCTTACTCCTATCTCTACTCGTTCTTAGCTTGAGCTAGGATATGACAGAGGGAGTTGAGAATATTCCAACCTTACTTGTTGATCCCTTGCTTTGGGGTGCTCAAGAACCCGGTTCTCAAGCTTGCAAAGAAACCTTGCTTCGTACGCTCTCAGTTGCTCTCAGTGGACCTATAAAAGACCCACGGTTAGCTCAATGCTTATATTCAAATGACAAAACCAACCACTTTCATTCATGTGACACAAACACACATTTGCATTGTGACTTTTAGGAAAATAATTCTAAAGACCCCTGACTTTGATCCCCCTGGGTATGGCCAACTTCAAAATACCCTCTCTGAAAATCAATGAATTATCTTTATAAAAAACAGTTGAGGGCGTGTAGTATATGCCACGAGCTTTCCAACAAGCCCAAGAGCTCAAAAATTGGATTTCGTATGAAAAAGTTAGGACTGTTCAGGGTTTAGGGAGTTAATTCAGAATTCATCACAAGCTAACAGTCAAACAGGAATACTCGAGTAGCTTGTGGCACGGCCTCGCGATGCAATACTACACCCTAGTGTTTGTCCCACACTCAATCAAAATTTAGACCAATAATTTTGCCTTGAAAATTTGACCTAATTTGCCCTTCTAACGCGTTCGCAAAGTCTGTCAGTCGCGATTGACAGGTCAGTCGCGATCGACGTGTCGATCGCGATTGACAGGTCCGTCGTGGCTGTCAGTCGCGATTGACTGGTCAGTCGCGATTGACAGGGGTTACGAAAAGTCAATCAGTCGTGGTCAAAGGGTCGTTGACTGTGTCGGTCGCGATTGATGAGTCGATCGCGATTGACAGGTCGGTCGCGAGGGTCTGTCGATCGTGGTCAAACAGTCGTTGACCGTGTCGGTCGCGATTGACAGAGCCGTCGTGGTCTGTCCGTCGTGGTCAAACCGTTGTTGACTGTGTCGGTCGCGATTGATGAGTCGATCGCGATTGACAGGTCGGTCGCGAGGGTCTGTCGATCGTGGTCAAACAGTCGTTGACCGTGTCGGTCGCGATTGACAGAGCCGTCGTGGTCTGTCCGTCGTGGTCAAACCGTCGTTGACTGTGTCGGTCGCGATTGATGAGTCGGTCGCGATTGATGACTCGATCGCGATTGACACGTGTCACGCGTATGGTCAGTCGGTCGTGGTCAATCGGTCGTTGACTCTGTCGGTCGCGATTGACAGAGCCGTCGTGGGCTGTCGGTCGCGATTGACGTGTCGATCGCGATTGACAGATCTGTCCGTCGTGGTTTGTCGATCGCGATTGACAGAGCGATCGCGATTGACAGAAATCTGTGGAATTTCAGAAAACTAAACACATTTTTGGGAAGCTCTAGGCCTGTAGGTCATGGATATGCACTTTGTTTAGCAATTAGAGCAATTTTTCTGTCGGTCGCGATTGACAGAGCTCGGCGACACACAGACAGTTACTCAGATTTCCGTACCTGCGCAGAGTGCTGGGGATGATGATGCGGCCTGTACCTGCAGAATGCTCACAAAACATGCAAAAAATAGCACATGCACATTCGCTCTCTCGCTCTCTCTCACAAGTGAAATGAGGGAAATGAGGTGGAGATGGGGATATGGTAAAAAAAACTGAAATTTTCGCGATGATGGAGATGGACGTGGGAGATGGTGATGATGATGATGGTGATGAAGATGGTGAAGAAAGTAAAAGAAAATCGATGAGAGTGAAGAAAATACCTACAACTCCAACGCGTCAACTCTACGTCTTACCATCACACGCTCGTCCTCAAAGCTCGATCCCCGGCAACGGCGCCAAAATTTGGTGTAGCTCAGTGATGAGTAGCACCTCCTTTAATGTCAATCCGGGAAGATGTGAGGATGGTATGAAGACCTCGAGCAAGTGGCGGCACAAGTGCGTGAGTGAGAAGCACACAAGCATGCACACACATACACACACACGCGCACACAAGGCAAGACAAAGAGTGAGAATCAATGGAGCTTTTTAGATTACTTTCAAAATGCTCTTACAAGTTCGTTTCAATTACAATCCAACCGCAAAAATGAGCTCTCTAGCTCTTTTTATAGTTTTTGACTAGCTTTTGGCCCTGTCCAGACCTAGTGTCCGGCCTAGTTAAAAATTAGGTTCCAGGGCTTATTTGGGGGCTCAAACGAGATCTAAAAAATATGAAAATTGGTACGCAACTACTTCTAAGGCTCCTCAAGCTCAAGGACTCCTTGGCTTGCACAAAATGGAGCTACAAAAATGTGAAATGATATTTACAAATGATTGTTAGTGATAAAAATCACTATTGTTGTAGGGATTTCTTCTCGTGATCTGCCATACATATCTTCGAGCTCCCTACTTGCTCTTCCTCCCTGCATGTCCATCTCTTGATTTGCATTAATGTCTTGAAAAAATATTGGCCTACTTGCCAGATCTTCTTTGACTGCCCTGTTTGCTTGTGCTGTCCCTTCGCTCTGACTCCCTTCTTTGACTTTCACGTCTTGTAAGTCCTGGTGTACCAAGGCTACTGCCAACAAGGTGTTTATCGCCATTCACTGTTTTGGCCATAACTTGAAAAGGAGTTGTCAGATTCGAGTGAAAATACCACCAATAGATGTGTCTCCTCGAGAGCTTCAAAACAACTTTCTATTGGCCATATTCGGAGTTCGGAGCTAGGAGAAGCATTTGAATTTGTGTTAACTACTGTAAGTGGTATCGTGACAGACACTTTCAGAGAGTAAGTGAGTTGGAGAGGTAGTTTAGTCTTTTCTCATGCATTTTAGCTGAACCACTTCACTTTCTATCATGTGTGCACATGTCCTCATACACTTGGTTCGGTAGGTTCTTTGGATTGATAATTAAGCGTGTGTCAATCCACCACTATACGCACTTGTGTGGCAAATGAGATTTAGTCTCTTTGGCACAAGTCCCTAAGACTTCGTGACTTAGGTACACACGTTTTGGGCGTTGTTGCCGGGGAGCACACTCAACCAAGGTGCCTTCATGATGGTTATAGCTCTAGAGTGAAGGAATCATACTTGTAGGAGTGAATTCGTTCAGTGGCAAGTAGTCAGACACTTCAGCACTTGTTACTTCACATCCTTGAGATGTGTGTAATGAGCTTTTAGGTTTAGGGTTAGGAGTGGAGGAGAGAAGGAAGAATTAGGGTTAGGTCAAGGAGAGAAGTGGATTAGGAGTAAGTTGAAATTACCAAGGAAAATCCCAAAAAATTGCCAAGTTAGTGTAGGATAGGTCTTAGGCTTCACAAGCTATAAATGCCAAAAAAAATTAGTTCATTTGACACTTGCTCAGAAAGTGGTATCACCTGCAGACAGCGACCGGTATTGCCTGAGCAGTATCACACAATACAAGCCCTCAAAGCTACCTAGGGAGCTAAAGACCTAAGCAAGATATCCCCAAGGTAAGCTACATTAAGATTTTAACATCAAAAGCACTATAAAAATGCATCCCAGGGTGGGATAGAGAGATTTAAGATGTTCTTTGAGTGAGACAAAGGGTGAGGAGTGAAGAGGAGTGAGAGTGAAACACTTAGGTGCAAAAAATTTTGTGTTTGAAGCGATCTTAGCTGTAGTATCACGATCGGTTGAGTTTTGGTATCACGATACCAAAATCCGCTAGTATCGCGATACTCGTCGAGTATCGTATCGTCGCATACCACTTGAGGTATCGCGATACCACTTTTAGTATTGTATCGTCAAGTCCATATCGCGATCGCGATCTACCAGGGGTATCGTATCGCGGTCCACTTGGTATCGTATTGTCTCGATCACGGTATCGTATCGTTGACCGAGCGGTATCGTATCGTTGACCGAGCGGTATCGTATCGTGAGGGATCTCAGTATCGTATCGTGCATTGTTGCAGTATCATATCACGACTTTGCACCGGTATCGTATCGCGAGGATTCATGGTATCGTATCGTGTACCTAGTATCGTCTTGTGAAGAATCTTAGTATTTTATCGTTTCAAATTCTAGTATCATATCGTGCAGATTTGCAGTATCATATCGCGAATTGCTTTGGTATCATATCGCCAGGGTGCATAGTATCGTATCACACACGTAGTCTCGTATTGTGCCTTTAGGTGGTATCGTATCACCTGAACCATAAAGTATCGTATCGTGTTGTGTAGTGGTATCATATCGCCCAGAGAGTGGTATCGTCAGGATCGATTTCTCAAGTATCGTATCATCACCTACAGAAGTATTGTATCGCGGTGAATAGTGGTATCATATCGTGGCAAGATTGGTATCGCCAGTATGGTATTGCCCATAACATTTTGAGTCTTTTTAAGGGCAAAATTTGAGGCAATTGAGAAGCCAAATAGGGGATAATTAGGAACCAAAATAGCCACAGGATGGTGGATGAACTTGAGGTCAGGAAGAGTGCTAAGTAGCTGGAGAAGTGTTATATCATCGTAGGAAGTGTAGCTCAGGCTAGTCACCGCTCTATCTATTCCTACACCTCTAGTGACTCAGAGGAGGAGACACCCATGGCTTTGAAGGACATGCAAGGTTCTGTCCCTAGGAGAAACTTCATGTCTATTGTAGAAGGGGAATACCGTACCTCTACAATGTGTGTCCACTAATTCCTAGGAGATTCCCATCTACCTGGATGGGTTAATCAGATCAGTAGCCAGGATGGTAACTTCCACGGATTCTACCATAGTGTCTAGACCAACACTCAAGTATGAGGGAGGAGCATACATGAATAAGTTGGGTCACATCTACGTAGTGACGGAACACCCAGATCTGATCAATGAGAGATGAGAGTTGGAAGAACAAGGAAATTCAAGAAGACCAGACCCTCAAGAGTTGGTAACCACCCCTAGAGGCAAATCAATAGTAACTCGAGTCTTGAGAGGGGATTTGATTCCTTAAGATGATTAGTTACTAGAGGTCTACCTGATTCATGGATCAAACTTACTGTTACAAACTGACTCGCCTACACACGGACAAGAGGAAAGTCCAATGACCTTTTACAAGTTAAAAGATCCTGAAGACGAGTCTAGAGTCACATACCTAGACAAGAACCAAAGAAGATACTGGCTTGTTGATGCCATTGACAGGGCTCGATTGAAGGAGAGCAGGCAACTACCTCTCAAAATCCCTTTGGGACACAACAAGAGATAGAACATACAATGTCTGGACATACAAGCCATCAGAGTGTTCCAAACCAAACCCATGTGCAATTTACAATGCCAGGACTACAAGCACACAATCAAACACACCCTAGATTAGGCAACCAGCATCGGCCACCAGTGAGGCCAAGACCACCACTAGGAGTGCAACCTGGAATGCTCCCAATGAAACCAGCAATTCCTGTAATGCTTAGACCACCTGAACCCATAAGAAGATTAAGATCGATTCAAGTGGCTAAGTGTATGAGAAACCATTATATGGGATGGGAGAACCTTACGACCACATAGCTGAATTTAAATAAGTTTTAAGAGCGGAATAAGTGGATGATTTCTTTGTGTAGTATGAGTCCTTTGGACTCACTCTCACAGGAACAACTTTAACATGGTTCCAACCACTCGATCCCAATTAATTTGGAGATATTGAGCAATTCTTTCAGTTCATAGGGGAATTCACTAAGAGAGGGATTAAACATAATTCTTCTTCGTTAATCCATAGCTTCACACAAAACCCCAATGAAACTGT
Source organism: Ceratopteris richardii (assembly GCA_020310875.1). Taxonomy (NCBI): domain Eukaryota; kingdom Viridiplantae; phylum Streptophyta; class Polypodiopsida; order Polypodiales; family Pteridaceae; genus Ceratopteris; species Ceratopteris richardii. The sequence goes on along the minus strand of CM035430.1, from coordinate 126,919,151 downwards.
GAAAATAGTAGCCTGAAGGTTTAATCAATATGTCGATAGATGCCTAGTAGCGGAAAGACCCACATAGCAAAAAATGATATCATTATTCCTGAATGGACTAACAAACGGGACTCTAAGAACTTTAGTCTATGTGAAGAGGTTGTAGTCATTGAGTGAATGTCTTCAAGAGTATATTGACCTAGAAGACAACCTAGCAGATGATCTCAAAAGTACACTCAGTCCTATGAAATTAGAAGACACTAAAAGTACAGTGACTTCCAACTCTAGTAACGTAGAAGAGTTAGCAGAATTGGTAGCCAAGAAGTTAGGAGTCCATGGACAGCGGAACTACTAGCATCCACCCATGAGAGTACCCATGTTACGAAGATGCAACTTATGTGGAGGAGATCACCCCACTCACATGTGTGTAAGAGGAGGGACTGGTGTGCCTCAAGCTTACCCCTACAATAGGCAGACACATCAAGGAACTGCTCTATATTGCCACATAGAACAAAAATACACCAACCACACCACTGAGAATTGTCCATTCAACAGGCAGTCACGACCTTCCAATCAACCTCAGTATAGGCCATATGGATACCCACCTAGGGAACCAAGAAGGGAGGCTCCCAGGTATAATCCCTATCCAAGACCACTAGGAGCACCTAGACCATATGAGCAAGTACAGTTTGGAAACCCTCAATTGGTGTTCAGACCACAACCGCCACTTCCTCAACACGTAGTGCTTGTCAAATATGCTCAACCAAAGGAAAACTTGGAAAGAGACATAGTGCCTGCATCACCAATAGCAAGTACAGAACCAACAAACCTAGGATATGGGAAAACTTAAGGAGATTATTGTTGGTGTAAATTACAAGCCTTCACATTTGGCTCAAAGGATGCATTGAAGTCTATACATACATGAAGAAGCATATGAACATATGCTAGTGGTTAATTACCAGTTTACCTCATTGTAAAAGTCAAATTGACTTGGAATCTCTTGTAATCACCTACCAAAAGGATTCGTGGAAAATTGGTTGTTTGATTGAAAGAATATCTCCAAGCATTTAGGAGCTTGATCATAGGGAGCCAAAATTTTGAATTTGAATTCAAATTTTTAGTCATCTCTTATAAAAATGGATATGAAAAGTCGCGGGTAAGACACTCTCGAGCCTAGCATTACTGATTTTTGAGTGTGTGTGAGGTCTACACTCAAGCCCACACCTCTCTACACCATTTGGCATTGATGTTCATGTCAATGGAGCTGTATACAAATGTTCATTAATACATACATTCATATTGTCCATCTCTGAGTTCTCTGTTAGTCTACTCAAAAGTCTGTCAACTTGTCAAGGGCATATCTCGGTCAATACTTCACCAAATTCAGTGCTTCTAAGCTTCTTGGATTCCGCTTGAAGTAATCTACAGGCTATCAAATTTTCAAGACATTTTATTCAGCCATTTGGGAGAAATCTGCATCGAGGTGAACTCTGGTCAATTTCTGCTACACTCCTAAGAAGTCGGGGGTATAGCTTATGTAGCTCAGTGATGAGTAGCACCTCCTTTAATGTCAATCCGGGAAGACGTGAGGATGGTATGAAGACCTCGAGCAAGTGGCGGCACAAGTGCGTGAGTGAGAAGCACACTAGCATGCACACACATACACACACACGCGCACACACGGTAAGACAAAGAGTGAGAATCAATGGAGCTTTTAGATTACTTTCAAAATGCTCTTACAAGTTCGTTTCAATTACAATCTAACCTCAAAAATGAGCTCTCTAGCTCTTTTTATAGTTTTTGACTAGCTTTTGGCCCTGTCCAGACCTAGTGTCCGGCCTAGTTAAAAATTAGGTTCCAGGGCTTATTTGAGGGCTCAAACGAAGTCTAAAAATTATGAAATTTGGTACGATGGTACTTCTAATACTCCTCAAGCTCGAGGACTCCTCGGCTTGCACAAAATGGAGTCTAATCTACCAAAAACGGGATTTACAATGTTTGTGTAGTGATTAAAATCACTTGGGTTGTACATAATCTATGGGAAAAAATGATCTGGCCTTGTTGCCGTATTGTGCATGACTCCTTTGTTGCTTTGTATGCCAACACTCCCCCCTTCCTAGCGTCTGTCGCCCCTGACAGACCTTTGTTCGCGCGGGTGGTCGATGTAATATTGGATGACATTGGTGGCCAGTTCATGTTCTCCTATCCTTAAGCCTCTTGCTAGATCGGCTTCCAATGCCTCCCAATTTATTGCACCGGGGGTTTCTGGTTGCGGGGTGGTGTAGTACTCTGAATACATTGCTTGTTCACAAGCAAACAGTTGAAGCAGATGTGTCGGCTTTGGTGCGAAAATCTCCGAGTGGTACTCCCAGAAACCTGATCTGAACATTTCTTCGAAGGTCTGTTTGTAGCAGGCGGGGAGGTACTTGATGCGTGCATGCCAAGCGTAAGCCACACGGATACTGGGGGTGGTGCTCATGTCATACACCAAGTCGTAATTTCCATTGCTAAACCCCGGAAGACGTACCTGTGGTGCGGCTGCATTTCTAAAGGTCTTCAGCACTACTTGCATCATATCTAAGATTTTAAGCATCATTTGCGCTGCTACATCTTGCATGGGCTTCAAGCGCGGCATCCAGTGGCGAATGGTCCCCATCATATATGCTACCGATGGTGGTCCTTGTGGTGGCGCTATGTACGGGTAGTTCAGCCATTCCTTGCATTGCGCATTGTTCTGTACCTTGATATTAAATGCCTTCCACGACCTGCGGCGGGGGACTGGACCGTAGCATGGGTTGTACAGGAGGTGCAACGGCGCGTTGTTCCATGTGCGTAGCATTTCTGGATAAGTCTCTAAAAGTTTCTGCCGCCATGTTGGTTGACGAATCTTGCCTTTTCGCACCTTTGGAGGAAGGTCTTCGGGTTGAAATTGGGTCGCAAAAGTAGGAATCTGACCCGTGACTCTTTGTATTTCTGCATTATAATCAGCCAAGATAATATAATATGGCCTGTACTGGAGTTCCGATGAGAGAATCAGGCGTCTCGATGACAAGTTCTTGAAGTAATCTGATTGTAAAACAGTCTCCTCTATGACCCTCATAGCCTGATTTTGCACTACGGTGCGCTCTTCATGCGAGGTCCCTATTTCCTCCACTTGTCGTAACCATGGCGGCCGTGGTGCCTCGAACGTGTCCTGCGCTTCTTCTGTTTGTTGGCCTCCTGGGAATGGTTGCGGATCATATTCTTCATCAAACGTTTGTTCCACAGGAATTTGCACAACTTCTTCGTCCGTGGGAGCCTCCGGAGGGGAAGATGGCCTCTCATATTGTAGTAGGCGTGTTTGCAATTCAGTTACCTGTTTCTGGAGATCTTTTATGGCCTCTGCGTCGGAGAGAAGCGAAGCCGCAGAGGGGGTGGTTGGAGGGGCAGCTGTTGGGCCTTGTTGGTGTTCCTGCTTCAGTTGTCCTAGCTCCTCCGATAGCTTATCATGTGCTTCGAGCAGCATGGCATAATCTTCCAATATAATTTTGATATTATCGGGGGTCACTGCTTGAAACTTGGATGGGCTGATGGGTGCCCCCGGTGTGCTCTCAATAGCTGCCTCCAGGTTCTCTTGATTTTGTATTTGCAGACGTCTGTTCTCTTCCTGAGCAGCCGCAAGATGGCGTTTAAGTAGCGCCATATTTCGCTGAAGTTTTGAGTTGCGTTCCAGCTGTGTTCGTAGGTGACCTTCTACCACCTGCACTGCTTCCTGATCTACGTTCTGTAGCTGTACCTCCAATATATTATGGGCGTCTTGGAGGGTTTGGAACTGTGTGTGGAGGCGAGCGTTCTCCTCTTCTAGTACCGCAAGGCGGAGCTGTAGTGTCGCTGAGTGCTCTTGCAGGCGTGCGTTTTGTTGCTGGAGCTGAATGTAATCTGTTCTTAAATTTTATATACAAGCCAACATGGTGTCCAATGCATTACCTATAGATGAGTGGGGGGTGTTTACCGTGGAAGATGCATGGGAAGGGAATTGGGGAGGGGAGAAAGTGAATGATGTGTCTACGAAAGTTGTGTGTGTGGGTGAAATTGGTGGAGGGGGAATGGGAGGAGGTGAAACCGTGGGTGGAGGTGCCGTGGGTGGTGAAATGTCCATCCCTTCAGGAGTGGGTGTTAGTGTGGGGTTTGCCATATACACTGGTATGGTAGGTGGTGTGTGTGTGGAAGTGGTGAATAGATGTGAAGTGGGGTGGGGAGCTGAAAAGACAGGGAATGGTTGAGGGCCTGGTTGAAAAGCCCTAGCAAAGAGGTCATGGAGGGATTGTAGGAATGGAGAGAGGGATGTCAGGGGTTGAGGTCGTAAATTTGAGGAGGGCTGAAAGGGTTGCGTGGTAGCAGGGAAGCCCATGAATGTGGATCTAGGGTCAGGATGTCCCGTGGCTGAGGGCGTTGGGGATGGTTGCCCTAGGGCAGGCTCTAGGAGGGGTTCAGCGGATTGTGTAGTGTTGGGGTTTGCTTCGAAGATTGGATTATCAGTGGTAGAGAATAGGGTGGCACTAGAGATGGGAGTACGGAAGATGAAGGTTGGGTCGGTGGGTTGAGTGGTCGATGGGATTTCCACTGGCTCTGTTCTAGGAGGTGATGGTGGGGGAGTAGGTGGTAGTGGTTCGGTGGACTCCTCATGGGTGGCGGGGTGCTGTTGACTAGCTGTTTGGGAGGTTGGTGTAGTAGTTGGCTCTTCTGCAACTGTAACGGGGATTTGGATATTTTTACCTGAGCGAGGTCGTGTCTGGAACCTTCGTGGGTCATATTGAACTGAAGGCCTCTGAATGGCAGTGCGCACAGCTTCTACAACTCCATATGTTTCTGCCATCAATAAGAGACCTTCCCTGTACTCTGAGTCAATTCCCGCTTCTTCCAACAACTGAGTCATAAGTACTCTGCTGCTCTGTTCAGTGAGTAACTGTTGCGATCGCACTCTTTCCATAATCTGATACAGCCTTCGGAGTTCTGCTGTATATGCTGGGGCTTCAGTGGTCTCTTCTTCATATGCTTCTTCTTCTTCCGGGTGTCCGTGTTGTTGACTTTGCTGAGCGTCACTCCAATGGACATGTCTACCGTCTGTAGACTTTCTTCTTCTTCGTGAGGATGTGCCCTGCTCCTCTGCCTCTGAATAAAACTCCACATCAGAGAATTGTGTGCTTTGTAGGAATGCTTCGAAATCCTGGGGGTCCAGTCCTTCAGCCTCTCCAGTGGCAGCAAATTCGAATTCAGGTGTAACAGGAGGAGCCGATGGGGTAGGTTGTGTCGTAGTGTCAGATTTCGACCTGGGTATCCTAATGGTAAAGGGAGGTACAGTGCCCTCTCTTAGTGGTGATGCCTCAGGAGTAGTCAGGACTTCCCTTGTCTGGACACAAGGGATCGCGCCCCTCATGCGCTTGGACTGATGTGTGGACGTCTTGAGCCTTTTAAACATTTGTAATTGTGCCCAAGTTAAGGCACGTTCAATGGGGACATCATATGCTAGGCATCGGTAAATAATGTGTGTGATCGCACAGCATCCGTTCACCACTAATTTCCTAGAAGCCCGTTTGTTTGCTTCATACAACTGATCTATAATCCACATTGGTAGCTTAATAGGTAACGCACCTGCTTCCGCCAAGTAGAGAGCAAACCAGATCTTCTTGTGTGGTTGCGTGAATCGGTCTTGGCCGGGGAAGGCGAAATGTTGCATGCACATGCGGAGAGGGATGGACACATTTGGGGTGAGTGCTGCCATGTCTTTCAGCTTCACTAGTTTCCTGTCCTTCATGTTGGTGGGAACGAGAGCGTCCTTTTCTGAGGGTACATGCGTGCCATGCATATTTAAAGCGTCGCTTACCAACTCCACAGTAAGTTCAAACCTCTTCAACTCGTTGTTGCCCAGCAATGAGGGGAGAACAAATGATCCGGGTTGGTCCTTATCTTCATTAGCTTGTAATGTGGAGACCAAATAGTAACATCGGAGGAGATCGGGTTTAGGTAGTGGGGCTTCAAAATATTCCGCCAATCCTGCTCGTTGCCATATGATCTGTAGATCTTCTGTGTTCTGTAAAGTCTCGAACTCCTTGGAGAAAAATTGGAATCGCACCCATGATCTGTCATACTCGCATTTAGACTCCCAGATATACTTGGCCTCACCTAATGGACCGGGCATGCCATTGAACCAATGAGAATTCACATGAACTCTTTCCGTGATTCCTGTAGGTGGATCTGGCACCGGGAGTTGCTGGAGGTGTTGCATCTCCACTGGTCGTTCAGTCGGGGGCACCTCCACGGGTAGGCTATCCACATCAATTCCTGCAGTAAGTATCCCTACTTGAGCCCGAACCTGTCGCTTCTGCCATTTTTCTTCTTGCCTTCTGATTCTGTGAGAATATAGAATCATGTGTTAACATTGTAATGGACAGAATAAATCCGTTGTTGTCCCCGTTACAACATTAACATGAGGTAGATGGTGAGTTAGTGGTTAGTAAGTGCACGAAGACAGTGAGTGTAGTTAACGTTTGTGTATTCCTAGGAGACTAATGCCGTTAGTAAGTGGGGTGAATTTACAAATCGGGGTCGGGGGGTTTATTACAGATCTTAGACTGCCAAATGCAGTGGATGGGCTTTGCTTTCGGTTTCGTAGAGACTCCAGAGAGCTGTGTCGGTGTCGCTGTTTGGGAATGGGGCCTTTTAGGGACCCACTTATAAGTGATTACATGCATACTCATGGGTCTTTGTGTGTTCCTAAGTGTTGAGCACGAGGGAATTCTGGTGGTACTCGTAGATGGGTTATGCTGCATAGGTTGCGGCCTTGGCTTAACTACTTGTGCCCTCAAGCAAGCCTTAGGCACCCAAATTTGTCTAGATTGTGGGCTTGCCTTCATCGACTTCTTGGGCACCCAAATAGATTTTACTTTAGCAGAAGAATTTCTGAAAGACTCCTTATTAGTGTCGTGTTGTTGGTTACTAATAAGAGCTTTTGCCCGCGTAGTTGACGGTGGTGCACCCGGTCGTTCGCCTTTCCGCACCCATACCTGGTTTATTTGCTGGGACATTCCGCTGCGCAGATATTTTTGATCTCGGACATAAGTAGTACTCTGCTTCTTCTGCTTGTGATCCGCCTTTGGTTGCTGCCTCCTTCTGGCCTTTGGAAAAGAAGGGAGATCCGTTGCATCCCTGACTCCTTTTTTGCAAATGTCATTCCTCTGCAACACAGGGTTTTGAACAAGAACAGTATGGTCATCTTCATGTGTACCCCTGGAAGGACCAGGAGTCTGTGCCTTTCCTAGTTCCTTGAGTGCTCCATTGTCTAATTCTACTGTAACTCGACTATGATTGAGCCAAACCTGGAGAAGTCCACTTCTTAGGTTTAGATTGACTGCTTGGTCATAGATCCAATCCTGACCCAAGACGAGGGGTTGAGTGAGATCCTCATCTTGACACACTAGTACTTTAACGGTCATTGCCTCATCGTGAATGTAGAGGGGAAGTTCCACCTCGCCCATGCAAGGGGTTTCCACGCCTCCCAATCCTATGAGATATGCTTCCACAGGATGGACAGTTAACTGTAACTCTTGACAGTAAGACAACTTAACAGCGCTAGTGGCAGCACCTGAGTCAATCAAGGCTCTTACGGTCCTTGCACTCTTTCCTTGTCCTATATCTATGGTTATGAAAGGACGTCTATCAATTATCCTATGCGAGCTTGTTCCTGCAACTTCACACATGGCCATAGGAAATCCTTGGTCTGCATAGTCATTCGCTCCCGGCTGATCTCTACCTTGCCTTCGTAATTTCATCCTTCTGATGCGTTCTAAAGCTTCAGCTTGAGCTTCTTCTCGAACTCGCTTTTCTTCCTCTTTGCGTTTCTTAGCAGTGTTGAGTCGACTGAGCATTTCCTCCGTGAGGGGTTCCTGATACAACTTGACTCTGCAACCGCTAATATAATTTGGGAGAACATCACCCTCTAATGTGGCCAATTGTACTGCTCCGCTCGTGGAGATCCTATTGATGATCATAGGTCCGTAGCCTCTCTTTTCTAGCTTCCTCGCGTGTTGTTTTAGTGTATAGACTAAGACTAGATCTCCTGCTTTCAAGCCTTTATCCTTCACGTGGGCATCAAAGTATGCCTTCTGTCTCTTCTTGGCTGCATATATCCCTGCAGCGGCTCTCAGTCTTGTTTCTCCTAATCGTTCAAGGTCAAAGATCCTGGAGGAGAGCTCATGACCTGTCCATTCGTGCTCTCGTGCTACTCTCAATGTAGGGATCAAGAAGTCCAAGGGTAACACAGCGTTTTGACCGAATACCATCTGAAAGGGAGTGGCTTGGAGTACCGTTTTGTAGGCCACTCGGTATGCCCAAACAGCATGGTGTAGCTGTTTGTCCCAATCAGAGCGTTTAGTGTTCACTAATTTCGTCAGTACATTGCATAAAATCTTATTAGTGCTCTCAGCTTGACCATTAGCTTGAGGGTGATAAGGGGCAGACTTCTTGTGTATTACCAAGAATTCTTGGAGTAGATTTTCAATAACTTCATTCAAGAAATGAGTGCCTCTATCACTTACAAGCTCTATAGGTAGTCCATATCTCGTGAATACGTTCTCAAACAAGAATTTGGCAGTTGTTTGAGCATCGTTCTTGGTTGTAGCTTTTACCTCTACCCACTTGGTGAGATAATCTGTTGCCACAATGATGTATTCCGCATGAGAACCCTTAGCTGGGGGATTAATAGGACCTACGAAGTCTATTCCCCACTTAGAGAATGCACGTCCACCCATCATAGGTTTCAGTGGCATCTCATCTTTGCGTATAGGATACTGGGTCCTCTGACAGACATCACACCGTTTCACATAGGTATGTGCATCCATGTGAAGGGTAGGCCACCAGAAGCCCGCAAACATTATTGCCTTGATCACCCGATCCGGTCCAAAGTGTCCTCCTGCTACACCTTGGTGAGCAGTTTCTAAGATCTTAAGATACTCACTTTCATGGACACACAGTCTCAGGTAACCATCCTTACCGCGCTTGTATAGATTATCACCAATGAGTGAATAATCCTGGGCTTCTTGTTCCAAACTCCTTTTTCTAGCTAGAGTCATGTCTGGAGGGAATGTGTTTGTCCTCAAGAATGATACTAGAGGTTCACTCCAATCTGGCACAATGGATACTTGATAGAGAGTGGCATGTTCCACAGGTGGTTTAGTGCAACAGATTGGGCATTCCTTGCACAACTTTTGGACATCCGCTTCCATAGTTGGCCAATGCACTCCGAATCTCTTTAGAGTCTGCAACGTTCGTTGCTTTGAATGGTGTTACTCTAACGCACCTACATGTGCTAATTGCAACCATTTAGCGTACTCATCCTCTTCTACGCAACAAGCCAAGATCCCTTGATCTGTGTGCTTGTACATGCTTCCTGCCATGATATGGTACTTTTGGGCTTTTACGATCTCTCTATTCCGTGTGTTCACCACTGGATGATTAGGCCCGTGTGTCAATACTGGTACTATTGGCTTGGCCCACTGCGGTACAACTTCCAGATTAAACAAGTAAGCATCAGGAAGGTCATCTGATACTCCTTGTGGGGCTTCTCCCGATGTGAGCCTAGAGAGATGATCAGCTCTCAAATGAGTCCTACCTTTTCTTACCACAACCTCAAAGTCATATTCCATTAGCAAGAGAAACCATCTCACTAATCTTCCTGTATTGCATGGCTTGTTTACAAGATATAATAATGCCTGATGATCAGTAAAAAATTTAAACTTATTTGCAAGCAAATAGTGTCTAAATTTCTTAACTGCATATACCATGCCTAAGCCTTCTCTCTCTGTAGTGGTGTAATTCCGTTCAGCCGCATTCAATTGTCTACTGGCATAGGCAATTGGAAGATCCATATTACCTTCACCAGTAGGTTGTGCAAGCACACATCCAATAGCGTAATTGGATGCATCAACATGAACATGGAATGGCTTATTCCAATCTGGTGTGGTCAAGATTGGTGCTGAACATAATCTTCGTTTAAGCTCTTGGAAGGAATTCTCACATTCATCCGTCCACTCAAAGTTTGTCAGAAGTCCGTACATGGGCTTTGCAATGACAGCATACATGTGTATACATCGTCGGTAATAACCACAGTGCCCCATGAAAGCTTGTACTTCCTTGACATTCTTTGGCCTCGGTAGCTCTGCTATGGCTCTCACTTTTTCTTCGTCTGTAGATATGCCATTCTTTGACACTATGTGTCCTAGAATCTTGCCTTGCCTGACCATAAAAACGCACTTTTCTGGGTTCAGGCAGACTTGATATTCTCTACATTTGTCAAAGATTTGTCTGAGTTCAGGGATATGGGTTTGTCTAATGTTGGAATGAGCACAAAGGTCATCAACATAGACTTCTAAACTCTTCCTTAGGAACTCCTTAAACACATGGCACATCAGCCTCTGGAAGGTAGCTGGTGCGTTGGTAAGCCCAAATGGCATTACTCTTAAAGCAAAAATGCCCCATTCTGTGGCAAAGGCTGTCTTATGCTGATCCTCTGGAGCTATGGCTACTTGATTGTAGCCAGAAAATCCATCAAGGAAGCTGTACACTTCCTTGCCTGCCACTCTTTCTAAGAGATGTTCTGTGATGGGAAGCGGATAGTTATCTCGGATTGTGGCTGCATTAACCTTTTTCAAGTTAATGCACACACGCAGCTTGCCATTCTTCTTGGGCACCACTACGATGGGGGATACCCATTCAGTGTGCTCAATTTCATAGATAAATCCAGCTTCAACCAGTCTATCTATCTCTTCTTTGATCTTAGCGGCGTAATTATCGTTATATGTATAAGGCTTTTGCTTAGAGGGTTTAGCATCTGAGATCATGGGAATAGTGTGTGAGCATATGTCCGGGTCAACCCCTTTCAAATCCTTGTAACTCCAAGCGAATACATCTCTGTATTCTCTTAGCAAGGCAATCAATTCATGCTCTTCTTCTTCTGTCAGGTCATGGCCTATATACGTGCATCTCTCCTCTCCTTCTTCTATGGCCACTACTATTTTCTTGGTGGTTTCTTTGTTATCATAGGCCTCTCCTGATTGTGCTTCTCGTTTAGGCATTCTTATCATGACTCTCCTGTCATCTATCTCATACTTCTTAAAATTTTCTGGGACCTCAAACAAAGATTCTTCCTCCTCTGGTGAGACTTCTTTCTTCTTTCGTTTCTTTCCTTCTTCCTTCGGGGTCATATGTGTCGCTAATCTTACATCATTTGTAACCTCTCCATGCCTCTGGGGTTGAAATTCTACTTCATGGAAATATTCTTCATCTGATGCAAATGGTGGGTCCATAATGATTGACTCTAGATCGGAGTCACTTGCATCCTCAAATGCATCAGGGCTAGGTTCGCATTCTTCTAGAACTGCCTCTCCCATGATTGGCTCTATGGAGAAGACTGAAATATCATAGCCATCCTCATCACAGTGAGGTGTCCATTGTTCTTCGTTGATGGCTACGTCCATTGTTGCTAAGATTTCTGCCCAACCGTGAGGTTCAAATTCTTCGTATGGAAAAACTACAGGTGCATAGGCTGGGTCTTGGATTGATCTATGGGTTTCTTTCGCACCTACCTCTCTGGCTTTCTCTCTCTTCTCTTCCTCTACTGCTACCTTGCACATCCATAAGTGAGTATCTTCATGCATCCATGAGGATCCAGACCCTATGGAATGCACCGATTCTGTATCATCTTTGGCTCTATGGACGGGATTCCACTGGATAGGAGGTACATCCCTATGAGAGTAATCTTTGAGATTGACTTTGGTCGTAACACCTAAGTGCTGCAGGTACAAAGAATTGGTTCCCCAATCCTGTACCACTTGCAACTGTCGCATAAATGGTCTTCCCAAAATCATCTCATAGGCATGATTTTTGCTGAAGTCACATATAGCAAAACTATGCTCAAACTCGACACCACAAGTGGTGAGAGTTATTCCTTCTAGCAATCCGAGGGGTCTCTCTATGTGACCATCGGCCATTTGCAATTTCATTCTCGTTGGTCTGAGTGCCGGCTTGCCCCAACGCTTCCATAAGGAGGTGGTGGCAATTGCAACTCCTGCACCTGAGTCCAAAATCGCTTTGGTGGTGTACTCCTGGTAGGTGATGGGAAGATAGGTGTTCCCTTCTTCACCTTCACACATATCCCCTATCTTATCCAAGGGAATTTCTGGCACTGTCCTATGGGATCCTACCTGGGAACGAGGTTTTGCTATCTCTGGTACTTGTTTGGCTACATGTTTCCATAATTCAGGTCTAACCTTGAGTAGCTCTTCTAACTTGAGATTACACTGCACGTTAGTGTTCTTCACTACCTCTGTGATCCTAGGTATGACTGAGTCGTCGTTCCTTACCATGACTGTGGGTGCTCTCATACATGTGGACTTTGCTTCCCATGGGCCTGTGAAGTGGGGTAGCTCTTGTATGGAATTCGACTCAAAGTCTAATCTCTCGTGACACTGAACACTCTCATGCTCCCCGTAAATAGATGGGATGTCTTGTGGGAATTGGTCGTGTGCATCATCCACAAGTTCAAAGGGAGGGGCGACTTCACTTTCGTTATCCCATTTGTCTTCTTGAATCTCTCGTAGGAAGTCTGGTGCAAACCGATTCATAGAAGAAGAAGTGTCTGGCTCCGTAGAATTAGGCGCATAAGCAACCTGGGGAGGAGGGCTTATTCTATCGTTGGCTCTCTCCCCGTTCTCACGGATGGCTGGAGCGCAAGCTCCCTGGGGAGGGTTACTCATTCTATTACTTTTCCGGACAGGCTCATACGCTCCCTGAGAAGGAGTGTAGGCAGACTGTGGAGGTACGTGAGCTTCCGAGGGAGGCTCCTCTGCCTTTTGGGGGGGAAGATAAGCTTCTTGAGGAGGCACATGGGCTTCCTGAAGAGGCTGGCTTATCCGTTCTCTTGCCCTTTCCTTTCTTTGAGGGGTAGGTTCCTTTTCTGACTGTGCAATCAGCCTCTCTATTCCTTCTAAGGAGGGGAAGTTGTCTGGTTTAGTGGAATTGGCCGCATAAACTTCCGATGGGTAATGGTTCATGTTTTTGCTTGATTTCTCTCTCTCTTGATTTTTTTCGTCCTTGGCAGATCTTGCAATTATTCTCTCTAATTTCTCTAGGAATCCATCCAAGTGTAATTGCGTTTTGGCTGAGCCCGAGTAATTGAAAAGGCGACTGGCTTCAAACATAGTCTGAGCCAGTGCGACCATTTTCGCGCACAGTTTGGTTCTTTCTATCTCTAGGTCAGCTCTAGGATAGCACTTGTCATGATCCGTGACGTTTGGCCCTTCTTGGATTCTGGCCTGATATGCCTTAAGCATCATGTCTATGTCTTCGGGAGTGGGATCAGCTAATACTGATCCTGTTTGGGGTGGTGGGTGGGTTACGTGGGGTGTCTTAGAGGGTGGACGGATGGAGAGTGATGGGGATGGTAGCGGTGGGAATGTGTGAGAGTGCGGTTGAGATGTGATCTCTATGATTTTAGCCTTGGTTTCTCGTAGACTTTCCTCAAGTTCACTCATCTTCTTTGCCCATTGCCTTTTCATGCGTTCGCGGCTATCTCTCCAAGCTCTTGTTCTCTTTTTATTTTGGCTCTCAGTATCGCTAGTGTCTGGGCTCTTTTCCTTGCCTACCCCTGGGTTTTGCTTCACTGCTTGAGCTCTCGTGACTACCTGTACGGGTGTAGTGGAAGTAACACTTCCGCTGGAATCTACCACTAACTCAATAACATTGATGGGCGTGATTTTTGGCATATTATTGGGGTTCTTTGGGCAATCTCGTAAGAGATGCTCTTTTCCACAATCTTGGCAGAAGCCTTGGATCGTCACTGACTGGGGTTGTGTAGGTGGAGGTAAGGGACAATCACGAATGAGGTGATCTCCTTGGCATCTGTAGCACGGTCCTCTAGGAAAGGGTGGTCGTACCTGCCTAGGTTGAGGCCTAGGGTTGGGGTTTGCGTACATGACGTTCGTGTAATCTGATTCCCAACTAGGTTCACTTGGTTCTTCACTATAGTATGACTCACCATGTTCCGGAGACTGCATGTAGTAGGCCTGGGGGCTATCAACATGTGTAGAATCAAAGCTATGGTCACTCGGGTCACTTTCAGAAAGCAAGGATGTTACAGGGACTATAGCTCTATTCAGGTTCTCTTCTGCCGCAGTATACTTTACCGGAATCACATTAGCTGGGGCTGGGGGTTGTTGTGCTAGCACCGGCTAAGGCCTTTGTTGGTTTTGATATTGAGGTTGGAAATTTTGTTGTGGCCTGCCATATGGTTGTGGAGGGTACTGGTTCTGGTATCTGCCTTGTTGGTAGGGCTGAGGGTAGGTTTGCCTAACCGCCTGCTTGTTGTATGGGCAATCTTGTGCAGTGTGGTTGGTGTATCTCCGTTCTATGGTGCAGTACTGGCTACTAGGGTTTACTTGGGGTTGAGCCATAATAGGGCAGACATTCGCCATGTGGTCACCACTGCATGTATAGCATCTTTTCACAGGGGCAAACCTTGGGATTTGTTTGCTAGTTACACCTAATTTCTGAGCTACTTTTTCGGCAAGTTCCTCAATTGATGTGGCTTGTGTGGAAGATTGACTAGATGCACTATCTGAATCTTTGTAAATTTTGGATAGCTCTAGCTCTTCTCCTAGGTTATCTTCAATGTCAATGCACATACGTACACACTCTTCTATAGTCCTAGGGTCTTTCAGATACACATAGGATCTCAATTTCGTACTCAGCAGTCCGTCAAGGAATAAGGCTACTTGTTTAGCAGATGTGGGTAGCTCCGAAATAGGGCACCTTTCAAGATATTGTCTAAATCGTCTTCCTGCAAGTCTCACAGTCTCTTGAGGGGTTTGCTTGAAGCTGTGAATCAGTGAGGAGGTGTTGTGTCTTATGCCACTCTTGGAGAACTCAATAATAAATGCTTCTAGGAGTTGGTCTATGCTCCTGAACTGGCGCTCATCCAATGGCTGAAACCATGTAAGTGCTGTGTTCCTAAGGGTTAGACCGAAGGCATTGTACTGCGTGAACAGATCTTCAACTTGTTCAGCTCTCAAGACTTGTTTGAACTCCGCCACATGATCATAGGGATCTCCTGTGCCGTCAAAGTAATTCTTCATGGACTTAACTAGCTGGGTGGGTCTCAAAGTTCTTGTGTGCTCTCTAGGCCTCGGCAGAGGGAATCCATCTACATTTCTTTGGTTCCTGTGGGCTCTAAGCATCTCAGGTTCTACCCTATTCGTCTCCGTTCTCGTTCTTTCTCTGCCCACTGGATTGGCAAAACTTACTTCTGGTCTATCTTTACTTCTGTCTCTTTGCATACCATGAGCCTGGGATGTTCCAGCTCCAGGGTGACCATAGGATACATTTGATCTTGGTTGGGGGAAAATGAATTCGCCCTTCCAAGTGTAAGCATGCCTATCATTTTCTGTCACCACAAAGATCCTCTCCGAAGTGTGGTCTAAGTAGGTCACTCTACCTGGGCTATCTGGATCCTTAAACTCATAGATCATGATTGTTCCTATATCAGTTGGGTGATCCGGTTTATACCTCCAAAAGGCTTCGTCCGTTTCTCGATTGAGAAGCAAATCTATGCACTTGTTATCTTGGGGGACCCACTCAGGCGTGATAATCCTAGTGAGAACTGATTTACCTCGAGGGGTTCTAGGTTCTACTCCCATATTTCCTTGTTCCAAGTCGCCTAAGTCCGCTTCTGAGATTATGTTTCCAAATTCATCTGTCCTATCTGGATGACTGGTGACTACGTATATGGTTCCTTCCTTGTCCAGGTATGCACCGTTTTCAAACTTGACAGCTGGGTGCTCTAGTCCTATGGATTGGTCAGGGTTTTTAATCTGGACCACGGATCTTCCTAGGCCGTCCTCATAGATGCTAGCACCTAATCGGTTGGTCCTAAGGTATTCCAACTGTGTTTTGTAAGGGCCTTCTACCCTGTACAAGTAAGGCACACCTGAACTTCCCGTAGGTCTGTCCATGCCTTGAGACATCTCTGACTCACTGGTATCCGAGCTAGGGTAATGAGAGTGGTGACTCAACTGCTGGGCCCAAGACCTTGCAGTATGATTGACACTAGCCTCTGAAGACCTAAGGCTTTGTCTCTCTCTTGCTAGGTGTCGTCCTGATCTAAGGTTCATATGCCTAACTGATTAACCCAATTTTTGCCCAGAGTACAACTTCGTTGCCGATCAATTGGTATCAGTCACTTGATTCTTTTTAGTTATTTCTTGTGTTTATGGTCTTATCTGTTATTACGTCGTCAGGAATACTTGAATGTTCTTCGTACTTTCAGGTTGATCGTCCCACGTTAGGTTCTTTCCTTTATGTTGTCGACAGTACAGAGATTAAGTTTTTAGCTTGAACTTGAGTTTTTAGGTAGTGTTCAACTTGATAGTGGCCTATCGTTGCCCTGACTTACTCCTACTTCTAATCGTTCTTAGCCTAAGCTAGGAATTGACGAAGAAGAGTTGAGAATATTCCGACCTTTCTTGCCGAACCTTGCTCTTTAGAGCTCGAGAAGTTGATTCTCAAGCGTGCGTAACACCCTTGCTTGGATACTCTCAGTTGCTTCTCAATAGGCCTGCATAAATCCCAAGATTAGCTCCAAGTAGACCTTTCAATTGACAGACAATTTATTTCAGACACTTTTTTAATGACCCTTGTTCCCCCTTTTGCATTGTTAGAAATTTACTCTAGAGCTCCCTTGGTGTTCCTACCCCTCAGTGTGTCAACTTCCAAATATCCTATCTGAAAATCAACGCGTTATTCTTATAAAAAACAGTTGAGGGCGTGTAGTATATGTCACGAGCTTTCCGACAAGCCCTAGAGCTCAGAAAATGGATTTCGTATGAAAAAGTTATGACCGTTCAGGGTTTAGGGGGTTAACTAGACAAACAGAACCTTTCGGGGGTTTTAATGCATTTTCTAAGGCCTTCGTAAGTAGATGAGTACATGAAAGTGCAATTATGCCCAAAATTTAGCCTAAATTTCCAAAAATTCACTCCTTAATTTTTTGCCGAAAATGCCTGTCTATCGCGATAGACGGTGTCTGTCGCGATAGACACAATCTATCGTGGGGGCTGTCTGTCGCGATAGACGGTGTCTGTCGCGATAGACAGTGTCTATCGTGGATTTCTGTCTGTCGCGATAGACGGTGTCTGTCGCGATAGACGCTATCTATCGTGGATTTCTGTCTGTCGCGATAGACGGTGTCTGTCGCGATAGACGCTATCTGTCGTGAAATTCTGTCTGTCGCGATAGACGGTGTCTGTCGCGTATTTCTGTCTGTCGCGATAGACCGTGTCTGTCGCGATAGACGCTATCTGTCGTGAAATTCTGTCTGTCGCGATAGACGGTGTCTGTCGCGATAGACGGTATCTGTCGCGTATTTCTGTCTGTCGCGATAGACGCTATCTGTCGTGAAATTCTGTCTGTCGCGATAGACGGTATCTGTCGCGATAGACGGTATCTGTCACGGATTTCTGTCTGTCGCGATAGACAGTGTCTGTCGTGATAGACGGTGTCTGTCACGATAGACAGAGGTTGTCGTCCCGGGACCTGTGCAGAGCCTGTCGTACCTGCGCACACTGCTGGGGATGATGGTACAGCAAAAAACCTGCAAAATAGCTCAAGAAACATGCAAAAAACAGCGCATGCAAATTCGCTCTCTCGCTCTCTCTCACAAGTGAAATGAGGGAAATGAGGTGGAGATGGGGATATAGTCAAAAAACTGAAATTTTCGCGATGATGGAGGTGGACGTGGGAGATGGTGATGATGATGATGAAGATGGTGAAGAAAGTAAAAGAAACCGATGAGAGTGAAGAAAATACCTACGACTCCAACGCATCAACTCTACGTCTTACCATCACACGCTCGTCCTCAAAGCTCGATCCCCGGCAACGGCGCCAAAATTTGGTGTAGCTCAGTGATGAGTAGCACCTCCTTTAATGTCAATCCGGGAAGACGTGAGGATGGTATGAAGACCTCGAGCAAGTGGCGGCACAAGTGCGTGAGTGAGAAGCACACTAGCATGCACACACATACACACACACGCGCACACACGGTAAGACAAAGAGTGAGAATCAATGGAGCTTTTAGATTACTTTCAAAATGCTCTTACAAGTTCGTTTCAATTACAATCTAACCTCAAAAATGAGCTCTCTAGCTCTTTTTATAGTTTTTGACTAGCTTTTGGCCCTGTCCAGACCTAGTGTCCGGCCTAGTTAAAAATTAGGTTCCAGGGCTTATTTGAGGGCTCAAACGAAGTCTAAAAATTATGAAATTTGGTACGATGGTACTTCTAATACTCCTCAAGCTCGAGGACTCCTCGGCTTGCACAAAATGGAGTCTAATCTACCAAAAACGGGATTTATAATGTTTGTGTAGTGATTAAAATCACTTGGGTTGTACATAATCTATGGGAAAAAATGATCTGGCCTTGTTGCCGTATTGTGCATGACTCCTTTGTTGCTTTGTATGCCAACAGCTTAACTTGCTAAATTGATTTCTCTTAGCATAGTTTATCATTTTACATCATTCTACTTGGAATAGGTAGCTTAATAAGCTAATTAGATACCCCTAAAGGAATTTTTCCAATTCCTACTGTGTTGGTCATACTGAGCAAAATACCCAGCAGGTGTCAAGACATAAATAGAAGGTTTTCTTGAGTTTGTGACTTCCAAAGTTATGTGTTTTGATTCAAACATTGCACACATCATTTCCAAAGGACATAGGACATTTTATGGTGTCATTGGAAAGCTAAGGAGGTCTAGTTATCAACTCTGAAGCAAAAGAGGGCTGGTACAAAGCAGGTTTAGCAGTACCTACTCAGTCTCTTGGTGCATCCATCTTTCCCAATAGTGGTATCAGAGCAAACTAAGGTAAAATGGGAGATGGTTTTCCTTCATTTATTGACAAATTGGATAGGAACAACTATCAAGAATGATATCTAAGGATGAAGACCTACTTACAAGGAAGGATTCTCTATGGGTACATCTTGTTGGAGTTAGATGTCTGCGGAAGCACGCGAACAGCACAAGGAAGAAGAAGAAGCTTGGAGCACCACACACAAGACTGAATGTATTACTAGAGAATGTACAAAGATAAGTAGCCCATTAGGGCAATAGGCGTATATACAAGCCGGGGGGAAAAAACCTCCTAAAGAGGGAAAAAAGTACCCCGGCAGTCCTAGAGTGTTCACACACATCACTACCTAAATATATCAACAAATCCCCCTTGGGAGTGATGCGGTGAACAAGGAGTTGGCACTCATGTATAAGGAAGTGCCAAGCTATGTGGAAATCACTCCACAAAAGGAAGTAAGCCCAAAGCTTTGCGGAAAGCTTCAAAATTCTCCCTAGGCAGAGCCTTTGTGAAAAGGTCTGCAATGTTCTCCTGCGTGGGCACATATGCCAAGCTGATCTCCCCAGCAGAGAACCTCTCCCTGACATAGTGATAATGCACCTCAATGTGCTTAGTGCGAGCATGGAACACAGGGTTCCTCGCAACTGCCAATGCGCTCTGACTGTCAGTGAAGATGGTGGTGGCAGGAGACTGGCCAACACCCAAATCAGCCATAAGGCGTCTGAGCCACACACACTCAACAATCGCTGTGAAAGCTGCCCTATACTCAGCCTCACAACTGGAAGTGGCCATAGTAGGCTTCTTCTTGCTCAACCAAGATATACATGAGCTACCAAGCATGAAGCAAAAACCACTGGTGGACACACGAGTGTCATAGCAACCAGCCCAATCTGAGTCAGAAAAAGCATGCAAATCTGGCGGTAGTGATCCCCCCTTAGGATAAAACAACCCAAGTAGCCGAGTACCACTCAAGTAGCGAAAGATGCGCTTAACTGCTTTCCAATGCATGACTCCTGGGCAATGCATAAACCTGCTCATCTGTGAGACACCAAACTGAATATCTGGCCGAGTAATGCATAAGTAAATCAAGCATCCAACAGCCTGCTGATAGAGAACAACATCAAATGCATCTCCAACATCATGAAGACTCAATCGTAAACCTGTCTCCATAGGAGTGGCAATAGGCTTACAGTCTTCAAGGCCAAAACGCTGCAATAATGTGTCAATATATTTCGTTTGACACAAAGCCATTCCACCATCAACATGCATAAATTGAATGCCCAAATAGTGATGCAAATGCCCCAAATCAGACATCTCAAATGAGGCATGCAAATCAGCCTTAAAATCAGCAATATGTGTCTCAATAGGACCAGTGAGCAGCATGTCATCAACATAGACAACAATGATCAGAAGCACATCATTAGCACGTTTAACATATAAGGTGCTTTCAGTTGGACTATTCTCAAAACCATTTGCAATCAGATAGGCATGTATCTTCTCATACCAAGCACGTGGTGCTTGCTTTAAACCATATAATGCCTTCTTTAACCTGCAAACCTAGTTTTCATGCCCTTTCTGCACAAAGCCACGAAGCTAAAAAACATACACTTCTTCATGCAAGTCACCATTCAGAAATGCTGTTTTAATGTCCAACTGATGTACATTCCAACCATGATGGGCTGCAAGTGCACAAATGCTCCGAACAGTAGTCATACGGCATGTAGGTGCAAAGGTCTCATCAAAATCAATGCCTCTTTCTTGTGCATAACCCTTTGCAACAAGCCTAGCCTTATACCTGTCAACTGTACCATCACGTTTACGCTTCAGCTTGTATACCCACTTAGTGCCAATGGCCTTCTTGCCAGGAGGCAAGTCACATAAAGACCATGTACCATTCTTCATTATAGCATCATATTCAGATTGCATAGCAGCCATCCAATTTTCTGAATTTTGTGCTTCATCAAAAGAAACAGGCTCATTCTCATCACAGAGACTAGATGCAACCATAGCATAGCAATCTGATGCAAAGGAGGTACTATGAGAGCCTGAACGAGTACGATATGACAAAGGTGCATCTAATTTGCTGTCACGCAAAGTCTGCACCAGCCATTTTGGCATAGTTTTTGCCTGCTCAATATTAGCTCTCTCATCAACAAGTGCATCATGTAAATCTGCATCAGATATGGAATGATCTGCATCATCATATGAAACCTGCAAAGGCTGAGAAGTTGACTCATTAGGACCAGCACTAGCCTGTCCACCTGTAAAAAGAGGCATCAAAGTATCATACATGTCTTTGGAGCTAATAGATGTCTCCTTAGTACATGAAAGCAATGGCTGAATAGCATCTTCCACAAAGACAACATCACGGCTAACCAGAATGCGTTTAGTCTGTGGATGATACAGACAATAGCCTTTACTTTCAGAACTGTACCCAACAAAAATACATTTTACTGCCTTATCATCCAATTTTCTGCGATGTTGTTCAGGCACTAATGCATATGCCAAACAACCAAAAACACGCAGATGAGCAAGAGATGGCTTGCGGTCATGCCAAGCCTTATATGGAGTGATAGACTACAACGCTTTAGTGGGACACCTGTTCAGTACATATGATGCACACATGACAGCCTCAAGCCAGAAACTATGTGGTAAAGCCTGACTTTTGACCATGCACCTCGCCATCTCCATGAGTGACCTGTTCTTTCGTTCAGCAACTCCATTCTGTTGAGGTGTATACGGCACCGTACACTGGTGTTTTATCCCATGTTCAGCCAGAAATGCATTAAAATCTGAAGACATATATTCCCCCCCTCAATCAGAACAAAGGGTGCCCATTTTACATGCTGATAGATTTTCAGCCAAAACCAAAAATTGTTTGAAGCACATGAACACTTTGGACTTTTCTTTGAGTGGATATACCCATGCATGCCTGGAAAAATCATCAATGAAAGTCACGAAGTAAAGGTAATTTCCAAAAGAGGGTGTCTGCATAGGACCACAGACATCACTATGTACAAGCTGCAATTTCTGCATAGCCCGAACTGAACCATCTTTTGGAAAGGAAGAATGCTGCATTTTGCCCAAAATACAGCCTTCACAAACATGTTTTCCTGGTGCCTCAAGTTTGGGCAAAGAGGACACCATTTCAGATTTCTGCAGGCATAACAAACTAGCAAAATTCAGATGACCAAAGCGTGCATGCCAAAGCTTTGCATCTGACATAGCCTGAGAATCATGAACTGCACATGTCGAATCATTCACAGATCTTTCATAGTCTATGAGCTTATACAGCCCACGACATAAAATGCCAGAAGCAATAATCACATCGCCATTTGAGAGATCATGGATTGTACACCTGTCATCAACAAATTTCACAACCAAGCCAATCTTGGCTAATGCAAAAATTGATAACAGGTTCTTTTTGATCCGTGGCACAAATAAAGCATCTGACAAAGTGAAAGAACTACCATCAGTAGTAGTCAGAATGATCTTACCAACTCCCATAACAGGATAAGAGGAGTTATTAGCGCATGTAACAGTATTCCCTGTAGGGGCAAGCTCGAGTGAAGAGAAGAAACTGCGCTCCGAGGTAATATGTTTGGTCGCCCCACTGTCAAAGTACCAAACATCTGAGTCTACTGCAGACATGCACTGATCATGAGAAGATGGGTCAAAACTGCAGACAGTAGTAAACGCCCATTCTTCTTCCTGCACAAGATTTGCAGACTCTGTTTTTGGTGTAGAGGCCTCTACAACAACCATTCCACCCTCTTTCTTCTTTGCCTCTTTAGTAGCCAGTTTTGGACAGTTCTTTATAATATGATCATTTCCTTTACAATACTTGCAGAACAATTTCTGCTTTTCTAATTTCTTCTCATCTTTATCCTGGTTCTTCGATTGTGCAGCATTTGCAGATTTCTGCTTACTAGTAGAAGAGCTCCATTTTCCTTTGCCCTTCTGACTAGCCAAGAAAGCTTGATCTGCAACACGCATAATGGACCTGTTCTGCCTGGACTGATCTTCCTACAACAGAACAGAGACTAATTCCTCAAATGACAGTGAGCTATCTGGTATAACCTCATCAGCAGAAATCAATTGTTCCTTCAGGTCTTTGATCTTTGTAAGAAAACTGTCCATAGAATCACCTTCATTCATGTGCTCACTCTCCAACTGTTTTCGGAGGTAAGCAACACGAGCCTCATTCCTAGCCTGGTACAAAGTGGTAAGTGTATCCCAACCATCCTTTGCTGTTCTGCAAGAGCGAATGTGAGGAATAATGGCACGTTTGATAGACAAAGCTATCAATGCATGTGCCTGGGCATCTCTGCCATCCCAACGAATCTGCTCTATAGTAGGTGCAACAAAAACAGCAGCATGAACAAGAATCTGCAGAATATCATCTTCGACACCATCTTCATCAGCTCCAACACCTATATTTGCAGTACCTGTCGTTACAGGTGTAACAGGACGTCTTTCAACACCCTACACAATGTTCCACAATCCTTTTGCAACCAGTACATGTCGCATCATATAAGCCCATAATGGGTAGTTGGTACTATCCAACTTATCCTCAACAGCCAACATACGGAATACATCACTGCTTTCAGCCATGGTCGGTGACTAAAATACCTTGATGCAGAAAATTGACTGTATCTCAAAAAGTTGAACGGAACTGCCCAGACGAGTTCTGCTAGACCTGTAGCAGACTTCGAGACGCTTAAACTCACGAACAAAAACTGGTATATACCTTTGGCACAAAAGGATGAAATAGCCTGCATAAGCGCTGCGATAGTGCGTTTGGAGGCCGAAACGAGCTTAGATCGCAATTTCGGCACGACAGAGCAAAGTTGTTTTGATCTCGGAAACACCCTGAGTATGCTCACCAAATTTCATGCGAATTTGAGACTACAAACGAAGGAGTGTCGACGGCACCCTAGAAGAAGCGACGACCTACTCTGATACCAATTGTTGGAGTTAGATGTCTGCGGAAGCACACGAACAGCACAAGGAAGAAGAAGAAGCTTGGAGCACAACACACAAGACTGAATGTATTACTAGAGAATGTACAAAGATAAGTAGCCCATTAGGGCAATAGGCGTATATACAAGCCGGGGGAAAAAAACCTCCTAAAGAGGGAAAAAAGTGCCTCGGCGGTCCTAGAGTGTTCACACACATCACTACCTAAATATATCAACACATCTCAGGAGATGAGGAATTGCCCTCATTCAAAGCAAGAGGATTACCAACCAAGGAAGAACATGAAAAGCTCAACACATGGTGTGCTAAGGATGCATTGGCAAGGTCTTATTTACTCAACTCTATATCTGATTTTCTTTTGCCACATACTAGAAATTGTAAGACATCCCAAGAGACTTGGGAAACCTTGTCATCATATTTTTCCTCCAACACAAGGGCTAGGAAAAATCAGTTGTGGATTGAATTCACAACACTAAGGAAGCAACCTAAGCAAGCTGTTTCAGAATTTGTGACCAAGATTAAAGATGTAGCAGATCAGTGAGTAAGCATAGGAGAAGAGATTGAAGAAGAACAGATTGTAAGGCAAGTGATCAATGGGATCAAGGCTGATGAAAATGGGAAAGCTTCACCACAGCTATGGATCTTTACATGGACATGCACACTCCAGATCTTACAACTCTCATGGGACACTTGTTTACTCATGAAGCAAAGCTCAACAAAAATTGAGACACATCCAAAGGTAATAATTCTTCTGCCCTATACACTGATAAGAAGTCTAAAGATAAAGGCAAGAGCAAGAAGGTGGAAGATGAAGGATCAACCTCTCAAGCCAACTATGCAGGGAGAGGTAGATCTTCAAGAGGAAGGGGAAGAGGAGGTAAGCCAGGTAGGGGGAGATCTTATAACTCCTCACCATGCAACATTTGTGGTTTATCAAATCATACTACAGATGAGTGTTTTAGGAATTACAAGAATCAGAGAGGAAGAGGATACCAAAGAGGAGGCTACTCACAGTCAAGAGGTAGATTCAACCATCACCAAGGTTACAACAATAATTACAACAACAACTACAACAATAATTATAACAACAACTACAACAATAATTACAATGGCAACTACCAAGGAGGATTCAAATCCAGGAAGGATTACAACAACTATACAGAGGAGCAAGATGACTCTCTTCTAATCATGAACATGACTTCAAAATCAGGTACAAATGATGACCACCTATTCTACATTGACTCAGGATGCTCAAATCATGTGGCTGGCAATGTAGCATTACTCTCTGATCTTGAGGAACCAAAAGGTAAGCATCAAGTCTAAACAGGTGATGACACAAAGCATTCTGTAGTTAAAGTTGGAAATGTTAAGACTTGTGATGGAAATCAGAATTTGTTGAGTAGGGTACTCTATGTACCAACCATTACCAAAAATTTGATGAGTGTTGGTCAGATTGTGGAGAAAGGTTTGCAGGTCAGATTCAACCAATATGGAGCATATGTGGAGGATCCAAGACATGGGTTCAAGAGGATTGCTAAAGGAGAAAAATCAGGTAGACTTTTCACTTTTGAGTTAGAAGATACAAAGAACATTGCACTATACAGTTATAAAGATCAAACACTTTCAGAGCTTGAGATTTGGCACAAAAGGTTAGGGCACATAGGAGAAAGAACCTTTAAACAAATGTGCAGGAATCAATGTGTGCTTGGGATACCTAATGTATCGAAGCAACATATGATTTATAAGTGTGGTGCTTGGCAATTTGGGAAGTCTCATAGGTTACCCTTCTCAAAGAAAGGATACATGCATGAAGACTACCTAGAGCTTGTACACACAGATGTATGGGGACCAAGCAAAGACCCTTCAGTCTCAGGATCAAGGTACTATGTGTCTTTCATTGATGATTATAGCAGATGGACTGTATTATACTTCATGAAGCACAAGGATGAGGTATTTAATTTCTTTAAAAAATATCTTCCATTAGTTGAAAATCAGACAGGAAGAAATTTGAAGAGGCTAAGGTCAGATGGAGGAGGTGAGTACTTCTCCAATGAATTTGAAGATTTCTTGCAGGACAGAGGCATCAAAAGAGAGATAACCACAAGGTATTCTCCTAAACAGAATGGGGTAGCTGAGAGAAGAAATAGATTAATTGTTGAGACAGCTAGATCTATGCTTAATGAGAAAAAGTTACCTAACTATCTATGGGCAGAGAGTGTTTCTATTGCCACTTACCTCATAAACAGGTTACCATCTAAGTCTCTTGATGGCATGACACCCTATGAAGCATGGCATGGTAAGAGACCTTCACTTGACAATTGCAAAATATTTGGATGTGTAGCATATGTACACATTCCTTCTCAGATAAGAGGTAAGCTAGACCCAAAGGTTGAAAAATGCATCTTTATATTTAAATCAAAAAGGTTACAGGTTTTATAATCCCATCAATAAGGGATTTATGGTAAGCAGAGATGTTGTCTTTGATGAAAATGATTCTTGGTATGAGAATGAATGCAGGAACGTCAAATTACCCTATGATTTGGAAGAGGAATTTCCAAGTCTTACAAAGGAGGAACATACTCAGAATGAAGCCTCAAGTTCAGATGATGAAGACACTATCAATCTTGAAGAATTCAAAGCATGGAAGTCC
This sequence comes from Ceratopteris richardii, assembly GCA_020310875.1. Taxonomy (NCBI): domain Eukaryota; kingdom Viridiplantae; phylum Streptophyta; class Polypodiopsida; order Polypodiales; family Pteridaceae; genus Ceratopteris; species Ceratopteris richardii. Next base: position 126,892,617 of record CM035430.1, on the reverse strand, counting down.
AAAGGCAAAATGAAGATGAAGAATCTTGACGACATACCTGAATCCTCAACTCAACCATTTAGAAGATTACAAAGAGAAAGCAAGAAACCTATCAGATATGGGTATGATACATCTTTTGTTACTAAACATTCTGTTTATCTTGCCCAAGATTTGTCAAATGAAGAACCATGATCATATGAAGAAGCAATAACCAAACCAGAAAGGAAAGAAGCTATGGATGAGGAGATTGATGCTCTCAAAGAGAGTGACACATGGGAGTTAGTACCTAAGAAGGCCTCAATGAAGGTAATAGGATCCAGATGGATCTATAAGATTAAAAGAAATTCTGATGGCACAATCAATAGGTACAAAGCCAGATTGGTAGCCAAGGGTTTTGCACAAACCCAAGGCATTGACTATGAGGAGACATTCTCACATGTGGCCAAGATGCCAACCATCAGAGTGTTGGTAAGTGTGGCTGCATCAAAAAATTGGAATATGTACCAATTGGATGTCAAGAATGCTTTCTTGAATGGATGGATTTCAGAGGAGGTATATATGTCACAACCTCCTGGCTACAAGGACCCCAAGAAGGTAACATATGTTTGCAAATTAAAAAGGGCTTTATATGGATTGAAGCAGGCACCTAGGGCATGGAATTACAGGTTAACTACATACCTCCAAGACCAAGGTTTTGTCATGAGCAAGGCAGATACTTCTCTGTTCATTAAGAGAAGTAATTCAGAGGTAATATACCTTTGTGTTTATGTTGATGACATCATCATTATAGGTAATGATGTCAATGGAATCAGATATATCAAAAGTCAAATGATGAAGGAGTTCAAGATCAATGATCTTGGTCTATTGAAATATTTTTTGGAACTTGAATTAGTTTACACTAATTCAAGGATATATATCACTCAGAGAAAATATGTACAGGATATGTTGAAGAAGTTTCACTTGCAGGATGCTAAAGTAGCAAGCACTCCAATGGAGGTAAACCTAAAGCTAAGTGCCCATGAAGGTGATGAAGTCAAGGACATTACAGGTTATCAAAGCATGGTGGGTAGCTTAAACTATGCTACCTTAACAAGGATAGATATTGCATATGGAGTTAGTGTGCTAAGTCAATTTATGCACAAGCCAAGGATACCTCACTTAGAGGCTGCCAAGAGAATCTTGAAGTATCTCAAGGGTACACAGAACCATGGTTTGTATTTCCCTTACACTTCAGATATTGATATCAAAATTTATTCAGATGCAGATTGAGCAGGATGCAAGGATGATAGGAGGAGCACTTTTGGATATATCTCTTTTGCAGGTGACAAACCAATTTCATGGTCTTCAAAGAAGCAACCTACTATTGCTTTGTCTTCCACAGAGGTACAGTATAGAGGACTAGCTAATGCCACACAAGAAGCAATTTGGATTAAGCTTTTGTATACAGAATTGGGATTATATAATAGGTCACCAATTATCTTTGGAGATAATACAAGTTCCCTTCATCTTGCAGCTAATCATATTTATCATGCTAGGACCAAACACATAGAGGTCCATTACCATTATGTGAGAGAGAAATTGATAAGCAAGGACATTCAATCAACCTATGTATCAACCAACATGCAATGTGCAGATTTGTTGACTAAAGCTTTGGATGGAACCAAACTTTGCAGGTTCAAATCCATGATTGGATTGCAGGATATACTTGAAGATTGAAGATGAAGACTTAAGCCAAAATGTTTGGCTTGAGGGGGAGTTGTTGGTGTAAATTACAAGCCTTCACATTTGGCTCAAAGGATGCATTGAAGTCTATACATACATGAAGAAGCATATGAACATATGCTAGTGGTTAATTACCACTTTACCTCATTGTAAAAGTCAAATTGACTTGGAATCTCTTGTAATCACCTACCAAAAGGATTCGTGGAAAATTGGTTGCTTGATTGAAAGAATATCTCCAAGCATTTAGGAGCTTGATCATAGGGAGCCAAAAGTTTGAATTTGAATTCAAATTTTTAGTCATCTCTTATAAAAATGGATATGAAAAGTCGCGGGTAAGAGAGAGCACTCCCGAGCCTAGCATTACTGATTTTTGAGTGTGTGTGAGGTCTACACTCAAGCCCACACCTCTCTACACCATTTGGCATTGATGTTCATGTCAATGGAGCTGTATACAAATGTTCATTAATACATACATTCATATTGTCCATCTCTGAGTTCTCTATTAGTCTACTCAAAAGTCTGTCAACTTGTCAAGGGCATATCTCGGTCAATACGTCACCAAATTCAGTGATCCAAAACTTGTTGGATTCAGCTTAAAGTAATATACATGATGTCAAAGTTTGAAGACATTCTATTCAGCCATTTGGGAGAAATCTACATGGAGGTGAACTCTGGTCAATTTTTGCTACAGTCCTAAAAAGTCGGGGGTATAGCCTAACTTGCTAAATTGATTTCTCTTAGCATAGTTTATCATTTTACATCATTCCACTTGGAATAGGTAGCTTAATAAGATAATTAGATACTTCTAAAAGGAATTTTTCCAATTCCTACTGTGCTGGTCATACTGAGCAAAATACCCAGCACGTGTCAAGACATAAATAGAAGGTTTTCTTGAGTTTGTGACTTCCAAAGTTATCTGTTTTGATTCAAACATTGCACACATCATTTCCAAAGGACATAGGACATTTTATGGTGTCATTGGAAAGCTAAGGAGGTCTAGTTATCAACTCTGAAGGGAAAGAGGGCTGGTACAAAGCAGGTTTAGCAGTACCTACTAAGTCTCTTGGTGCATCCATCTTTCCCAACAATTACTATTCTTATGACGCCAGTATGATGGAGTACGAGCAAGCTTATGACCCGCAATACTATGGATATGAGGGATATGACAGTGCCTATGGAACAGAAGTGGCAACACTAATGTACACCGCACCTAAAGCACCAGCACCCATGAGCTCACCCATCAAACCACCCATGCCAAGAGGACCGTGTTATAGATGTGGTGGAGATCACTTTATCAGAGAATGCACTTGGCCATACAACCCACCACCCCCTAAGATGTGGGAAGGGTATTGTAACGACTGTGGAAAGGAACATCTCTTTAGAGATTGCCCAAAAAATCCCAATAAGACTCATGATACTGCACCTATCAACATGATTGAAGTGATAGAATCGTCAGGAAGTGACAAGGAATACATAGTGCCATTGAAGGCCATCACACGAGCACAAACAAAAGAGCAAGAAAAAAAGGAGCACACCCTGAGCAAGAAAAGAGTAAAACCGTAGAACCCAGAATACAAATAGTGGAAGATTTAGAAGACCCATGCGAGAGTACCCAAACAACGAAAAGTCAAAAGTGGATGGATAGGAGAGAAAAACTCAAGGAAAAATGGATGAAAAATAAAAACAAAGAAGACAAGAGGGACACAAGAGGTAGAAAGAAAACGAAAGAACCCGAAATTCAGGAAGAAGTTCCTATCACACCACAAGCACTAGAGCCAGAAAAGCCAGGATCAATTCTAGCAGACCCAAAAACAAACGATTTGGACATGTGGTTGAAAGCTTACCAAGCTAGAATCAAGAATGGACCTAATGTAGAACAGCATGAAAAGCTTTACCCACAAGGGGAGTTAGAAAAGGAGAGGCTAGCAATATGTAGAAAACTCATAGAGATAGCTCAGGCCACCCTAGAGAAGACTATTTCAGCCCTTCCTGGGACGAGAATGTCTGAAGAACAATACCAGGATTGTATTAAAACCAAGGACCAGAATCCAAAAAAAGGGAATGACAACCAAGAACTACTGAACATCCTAGATAAACCTATGTCCATAGTCCCGGATTTAGAAGCTGATTGGCCAAAAGAATTGTGGACTAGGATTCGAGAGGATCAATGGAAAAAGGATGGAGTTGAAAAACCCCCTTTTGAGGAGTTAGATGTGGAAGATTATCAACCAATGCCAAACATGGAAGAAATATATGAATAAGTCTCTAGACTAGACCAAAATAGGGAGTAGGCCTAGAGTATTTCTACCCTACCAAATTACATGGGAGAATATGAGAAGGCATATGTGATCTTCTGTGCTCCCACAGTACGAGGGAAAGAAAAGAGCCTTCATATAAGAACTCACACAATCTCACAGAACACAAAAAGACCAAAGTGCAATGCCAGTTAACTATGGAAGAATTACTTCGTGTTAAACCACAATTATGGAAACAATTAGCAGGACAATTAGAGTTAAATCAGGAGAAGAATGGAAAAGGAAGGCAAGAAGAATGAAAACCCATCTAACGTGCAAATCCCTATGGATAAGGTTGGAGAGTTTAGCGAAGGAGATGAGGGCAACACATGTTTACCTGTCACATACAATGGCTACATGACCAAGGCTATACTAGACACAGGTGCAGGAGTAGGTATTGCCACCAAAGAGATTTGGGAGAAATGGGGAAAGCCAACTCTACGAACAACTCATATGAAGCTTCAATTAGCAGAAGGTCATGTGGAGAAACCATTGGGAATATTGGAAAAGATCAAGCTAACCACCTGTGGAGTTGAATTTGAGCATACATTAGCAATTTGTCGATTTCGAAAGGCAAATAATTATGAGATGATATTAGGACGACCTTTCATGAGACAACTTAGGGTAGTGCAAGATTGGGGACGAGACTCATTATACCTCCAACATCAAGGAAACACTACCAAGATAAACTTGCATACCTTTGCATACTGAGATGTACCTCCACTACAATGGAACCCCATACATAAGGAAGAAGATGATTTGTCTATCCATAGTGCCGGATCAAGTGATCAATCATGGATGTAGGAGGATGCCCAATTATGGATGTGTAAGGAAGCACAGAAGGAGGATAAAGAACTGCAATTATGGCCCATAGGACATCAAAATTATCGGCCCATAGAGGACCCAATGTACATGCCCCAAGTTTTCACTGATGAAGCATTTGAACCACACGGTTGGATGGAGATCCTAGCAACCTTGGATGTATGTGGGAACGAAGAAGTCTTAGACATGAATGAATGTGTGGATGAAGAAGGCTACGACGTAAACTTGTACATGGTAGTCCTTCAAGAGGTAGAAGCCGGAAAAATATTAGAAAAGGAATGGAAAGAGGAATACGAGAGCATAGAAATGGAACCAGAATTTGATTCGGAGGAATATTATTTAGAAGCCATTCAAGATGAAGAGAAGTATGGAACAACCAAAGTGTTAGAAATAGAAGCAGCCCCTATAGTACCACATCAAGAGGAAAGCATGAGTAAGACCGAACCAACCCCGGAGCTTTTTGAAGTTCCCGAACACTTTAAAAGATATGAAGTAGAAGAAAGAAAAATAGCCATTCAGATGCCTAAGAGAGAGGCAAGAGAAGGAGAGGCCTATGATAACAAAGAACAAATGAAAAAAATCATAGTAACCGTAGAAGACGGAGAAGAAAGATGTACATACATAGGCAAGGATGTGTCAACGGAGGAAGAAGAATTGACACGATTGATCCGAGAATATTGAGATCTATTTGCTTGGACCTACAAGGATCTCAAGGGTGTGGAACCCTCCATCTGCTCTCATAAAATACCAATGACATCGGAGGCAAAACCATCAAAACAACACCCTTACACGTATAACGAGGTTTATGCCGCAAAAATAAAAGAAGAAATAGACAAGCTATTAGCGGCTGGATTGATCCATGAGATAGAACATACCGAATGGGTGTCACCATTAGTTGTTGTACCTAAAAAGAACGGAAAATTGAGAGTGTGCATCAACCTAAAGAAAGTCAATGCAGCCACGATTCGTGATAGTTATCCATTACCTATCACCGATCACCTTTTGGAAAGAGTTGCAGGCAAAGAAGTCTATAGTTTCTTGGATGGATTCTCTGGATACAACCAAGTAGCTATTGCTACTGAGGACCAACATAAGACCGCATTTGTGACTGAATGGGGGGTCTATGCTTTAGGGTGATGTCTTTTGGACTCACTAAGGCCCCTGCTACTTTCCAAAGATTGATGTGTCACGTTTTCAAGGAATTTCTAAAGAAGAGTATGGAAGTATATGTAAATGACCTATGTACATACTCACACCTACGACAAGAACATATCACGGAATTGAGGAAAATATTTGATAAATGTCAACAATATAGAGTATGCCTAAATCTTGAGAAGTGCATTTTCATGGTGAGACAAGGGAAGATCTTAGGACACATCGTGTCTAGAAACGGAATATCCACAGTGAAGATAAGATCAAGGTAATTTTAGAACTTCCTAGACCAAAAGAATGCCAAAGAAGTGCAAGCATTTATGGTTCATTGTGGATACTACCGTCGATTTATCCACATGTACGCTATAATTGCCAAACCTTACACATCCATAAATGAGTATCTTCGTGCAACCATGAGGGATCTGATTCTAATGAGTGTACCGACTCTATTTCTTCCTGTGTCTTATGGATGGAATTCCAATGGATTCGGGGTATAGCTCGATGGGAATAGTCCTTGCAATTGACTTTGGTGGTTACTCTTAAATGTTGCAAGTACAAAGAATTAGTTCCCCAATCTTGTACAATTTGCAATTGATGCATGAATGGTCATCCTAAAATCATCTCATAAGCGTGACTTTTCCCAAAATCACAAATGGCAAAAGTATGTTCAAACTCCACACAGCAGGTGGTGAGAGATATGCCTTCTAGTAAGCCTAATGGCTTTTCTATATGTCCGTCAGCCATATGTAGCTTCATCTTGGTGGGTCTTAATGCTAGTTTACCCCAATGTTTCCATAAATCAGTGGTAGGGATGGCTACTCTGGCTCCTGAATCTAAGATGGCTTTAGTCGTGTAGCCTTTGTGGGTTATTGGAAGATAAGTATTACCTTCCTCTCCCTCGTTCACATCTCCAATTCTTTCCACTAGTATCTCTGGTACCTTCTTGTGTGATCCTATCTGGGAGGGAGTAGTAGCGATCTCAAGGAATTGGTTTGCTATGTGCTTCCACAATTCTAGTTTAACCTTCAAAATTCTTCTAGATTGAGATGACACTGTACTTTGCTGTTCGTTATCACTTCCATGCTTCTAGGGATTACTGATTCTTCATTCCTCACTATTATAGTGGGTGCTCTCATGCTGATAGACTTGGCTTCCCAAGGTCCTCTGAACTGAGGTAATTCTTGCAAAGAATTAGATTCAAAATTTGTTCATTCACTCAGTTGCTCATCCTCTACATCGTCATAGATAGAGGGTATGTCTTGGGGAGATTGTTCCTGCAAGTCGTCTATCTCTTGAATAGGAGGATGGTTTTCTTGCTCTCATCTCCATTTCTCTTCTTGGATTTCTCTCAGAAAGCCTTGTAAATACTTGTGTATGGAAGACACGTTGTCTTCAGCCTTGGTATTTGGCACTTGAGATAGGGATGGTGCATTCCTCTCGTGTGTATCTGAGATAATAGGGTTCCTATGCAGGTTCTTCTTCTCGTTGCTAGTAATCAAGTATTCTAACCTCTCCAGTAGTCCTTGAAAGTGTAATTCAGGTTTTGCCATGTTGTTCCAATTAATATAATCAGAGGCTTCAAACATCGCTTGTGCTAATTCTACCATCTTCATGCAAAGTTTAGTTCTCTCAATCTCTAAGTCTGCTCTTGGATAGTTCTTACTCAATTCAACTATCTGGGGCCCTTCTTTTAATCTCGCCTGATATGATTGAAGCATCATGTCCAGATTTTTTGGTATGGGTTCATCTAGAACTGATACTGATCCCTGAGCTAGGTTCTCGCGATTAGATTCTTGCAAAGTCAATTCGAGGATTTTGGCTCTAGATTCCTTTAGACTTCCTTCTAGTTCGCTTATTTTCTTGCTCCACTTTCTCTTAATTTGTTCTTGGGAATCCTTCCAATCTTTAGTCTTTCTACTACTAGACTCTCCAACTTTGCTATTTCCGGATACTTTTTTAGGATTCGGCTATTGATTTTCTAACAACACCTGGGCTCATTATAGCTTGAATAGGCACGTATGGAGGGTTGGATCCATCTGAGTTATGCACAATACCTATCACATTAACGGGTGTCATCACTTTTGAGGCATTAGCAAGGTTCTTCAGACAACCTCTGAAGACATGCTCTTTACCACATTCTAGACAAAAACCTTGTATGTTATAGTATTTTGATTGTCCTTCTATCAGAGGATGTGGGCAATCCTTTATGAAATGATCTCCTTGGCACCAAAAACATGGTCCTCTAGGGCCTTGTGGAGTGTCTTATCTGGGATCGTGGGTTAGGGTTGGTATACATGACATTCGCATAGTCAGACTCCCAAATGGGTTCCAGGGGTGGACTATTGTATTGATATGTTTCCATATTTTTTGATGACTCAGTGTAATAAGCGGGTGGGCTATCTACATGGGTAGAGCCAAAATTGTTAGAATTAGGATCACTATTAGTGATCGGGGGTGATGAAGGCACTAAAGCCCTATTAAGGTTCTCTTCTGCAGTAGCGTACTTCAATGACATTACATTACCTGGGGGTGGTGGTTGTTGAGCTAAAACGGGTTGTGGTCTCTGTCGAGCCTGATAAGGATAGTTCTATGGAGGCCTATAGTAATGAGGCTAAGCATTGTATTGACCTTGATACCTACCTGGTTGGGGGTATGCTTGCGGGTAGTTCTATCCCACTACTTGTTTGTTGTATGGGCAATCTTGGGTTGTATGATTCGTGTATCGTTTCTCAATTGTACAGTATTGGCCATTATTGTTGGCTGAGGTTGTGTTACATTCGGACACACATTTTCCATATGATCACCACCCCATGTGTAACAATGCTTGTTTGTTGTTAACCTAGGCATCTGTTTGCTAGAGACTCCTAGTTTCTGGGCCACTTTTTCTGCTAGATCTTCAATCGAGCTAGAAAGTTTTGAGGATGATTGAATGAGCTATCTGAGTCTTTATAGACCTTTAAAAGTTCCAATTCATCTCCTAAACTGTCCTCAATCTCTATACAAATCCTTACACATTGCTCTAGTGTTCTGGGTTCCTTCAGATAGACATAGGAGCAAAGTTTAGAGCTCAAGAAGCCATCTAAAAACAAAGAAACTTGCTTGGCCTATGAGGGTAGTTCTTGCATTGAGCACCTCTTGACATATTGTCTAAACCTACATCCTGCAAGTCTAACTCTTTCCTGAGGGGTTTGTTTGAAGCTGTGAGTCAACGAAGAAGTATCATGTCTGATTCCACTTTTAGAGAATTCTGTGATGAATGACTCAAGTGATGAATATCCCTAGATTTCCTTTGTTGCAATGGTTGAAACCAAGTTAAAGCGGTGTTCTTTAACGTGAGTCCAAACACATTGTATTGTGTAAACATGTCTTCTACTTGCTTTGTATGCAATACCTGCTAAAATTCAGCAACATGGTCATAGGGATCTCCTGTCCCATCAAAGTAATTTTTCATTTGACTTTACTAATTGAGTGGGTCTTAGTATCCTTGTATGTTAATGTGGTCTAGGTAGAGGAAAATCATCTCTACCTCCTATTATTCTTTGTTCCCTTTATCGTTCCAATCTATCGATGTCCATGGTGGGTCTTTCCCTCCCTATCGGGTGAGTGAAACTTAATTTCTGGTCTTTCTTTGTTCTTCTCTCTTTGAATACCATGGGTGGAGCATGTCCCAGCACCATGATGACTAGCATTTACATTTCCTCATCATGGGGGGAATACTAACTCACTTCTCCATGTATAGGCATGCCTCGCATGATCTGACACTACAAATACTCATTCTGAGGTATTGTCCAAATATACTACCTTTCCAGGTGTATCAGGGTCCTTGAATTTGTAAATCATAATGGATCCTACCTCACTAGATTGTTCCATTTTTGTATCTCCAAAATGCTGATGTCCTTATTCAGGAACAATTCAATGCTTCTATTAGCCTGAGGGATCCAATCGGGGTTCAGTACTCTTGTCAGTACAGATTTACCTCGAGGTGTCCTAGGTTCGTCTCCTAGTGGTTCTTTTCCTTGGGTTCTTGCTTCAGCCTTGGGACTAACTACACCAAACTCATTGGTATGATTAGGTTGATTACTTATTATGTACATTGTTCCTTCTTTGTCTATGTAAGCATATCTCTCTCGAATTTTATCACTAACGTTCCAATCCAATGGGTTGGTCTAGGTTATGCAGTTGAACCAGTGATCTTCTCAAACCATCCTCATAGATGCGAGCACCTAGGTGGTTGGTTCGGACATATTCTATTTGGGTTCTGTAGGGTCCTTCAGGTCTTTCCAAGTATGCTACACGTAACCCTCCTTTTGGTCTTTCCGTGCTAAAAGCCATTTCTGACTCACTAGTACCTGAGCCCAACTCGTAAGGGTAACTATTCAATTGTTGTGCCGACAAACGTGCAGTAGTTCCTACACTTGCTTCTGGTGATCTAAGGCTTCGTCGATCTGACTTAGCTATATGCTTTCCTGATCTAAGGTTCATGAATTTACTCCCTGAATTGTTGGGAGTGATGGTTGGATGCACTCAAGAGATTGAGTAGATGCTGCTAACCCTGCTTTGCACCAGCCCTCTTTGACTTCATCTATACTTAGTAGACTCCTTGAGCTTCCAAATGATACCAAAATATGCTATATGTACTTTGGAAAAAGTTTGAGTAATGATTAGATCAAAAACAGATAAGTTTGCACTTCACTAGACTTGAAAACTTTCTATTTTGATCTTGATACCTGCTCAGTCTTTCACTCAGTGTGACCAGCACACTAACAATTGATCTAATTCCTTCTGGACATATTAAATTAGCTTAGCAAGCTACCATTTGCAAGTGGAATGAGATAAAATGATGGACTATACTCAGAGAAAGATGTTTAGCAAAAATATATGTACCCCCGACTTTTTAGGAACTCTGCAGACACAGACCAGTGTGCACTTCGAGCAAGATTTCTCCGAGATGGCTGATCCAATTGATTTGAAACTTTGTAGCTGTATAGTAGACTTGGAGCTGGTTCCAATGTGCTTTGAATCACTTGATTTGGTTTAGTAGATCCTGAGATATGCTCCTTTGAAGTTGACAGACTTGGAGATGATAACTCAGAGACAACAGAGATGATGAATGTAAATCTTTCTATTAGTTCACATGAATGTACAATCTCATTGGCTTGATAGATGTAGCCTAATGAGTTGGAGATGTGTAGACTATGGTGTAGCACTCACACACTCTATAATCAGGAATATTAGCCTTGGGAATGATGAAGGACACCCGCGACTTTTCAAGTACAACTTATATAAGAATGAGTGATAGTTTGAATTCAAATTTGAAATATTGGCTCCCTTCAATCACTCCTCTAAAAGTAGGGAGATATTCTCTCCAATTACACCATCCAAATTCCACGACTCTAATCAGTTAGGTGTGTATACATAATGCCAAGTCATTTAGACTTTTACAAGGAGTAAAAATGTAATAACACATAGGCAAGTGTTCCTATGGTTCTAGCTTCACATAGTGATACCCTTCAAGGGTTCCAAGCCCATCTTCCAAAGTTCCAAGCCAAGTGTGAAGGCTTGAAATGCACCAACAGCTCCCCCTCAAGCCAAGCACTTTGGCTTAAGTCTTCATCTTCAATCTTCAATCACATCCTGCAATCCAATCATGGATTTGAATCTGCATAGCTTGTTTCCATCCAATGCTTTAGTGAGTAAATCTGCACATTGCATATTAGTAGACACATATGTCAATTGAATGTCTTTACTAAGCAACTTCTCTCTCACATAGTGGTAATGAACCTCTATGTGTTTGGTTCTAGCATGATATATTGGATTAGCTGCAAGGTGAAGAGAGCTAGTGTTATCTCCAAAGATAATTGGAGGTCTAGTGTATAGACCTAACTCTGTATATAAAAGCTTTAACCAGATAGCTTCTTGAGTAGCATTGGCAAGCCCTCTATACTCTGCTTCAGTGGATGACAATGCCACTGTAGGTTGCTTCTTGGCTGACCAAGAAATAGGTTTATCTCCTGCAAAACAAATGTAACCTGATGTGCTCCTTCTATCATCCTTGCATCCTGCCCAATCTGTATATGAATAAACTTTAATGTCAATATCTGATGTATAAGGAAAGTACAAACCATGGTTCTGAGTTCCCTTCAAATACTTCAAGATCTTCTTTGCTGCCTCTAGGTGAGGTACCCTTGGTTTGTGCATGAATTGACTAAGCACACTAACTCCATATGCTATGTCAATTCTTGTCAAGGTAGCATAATTCAAACTACCTACCATGCTTTGATATCCTGTAATGTCTTGTATTTCATCCCCTTCATGAGCACTTAGCTTTAGGTTGACCTCCATTGGAGTAGTTGAGTCTTTAGCATCCTGCAAGCCAAACTTCTTGACCATATCCTGTACATACTTCTTTTGAGTGATATATATACCTGAGTTGGTGTAGACTAACTCAAGACCTAAGAAGTACTTCAATAATCCAAGATCATTAATCTTGAATTCCTTCATCATCTGTCCTTTGATGTGTCTAATCCCATTGACATCATTGCCTGTAATGATGATGTCATCAACATAAACACACAAGTAGATTACCTCTGTATTACTCCTCTTTATGAATAGAGAAGTATCAGCTTTACTCATCACAAATCCTTGGTCTTGGAGATAGGTTGTCAACCTGTAATTCCATGCTCTACGTGCCTGCTTCAAACCATAAAGAGCCTTCTTCAATTTACAAACATAGTTTACCTTCTTGGGATCTTCATAGCCAGGTGGTTGTGACATGTAGACTTCTTCAGATATCCATTCATTCAAGAAAGCATTCTTGACATCTAATTGGTACATGTTCCAATTCTTGGATGCAGCTACACTCACCAATATTCTGATAGTTGGCATCTTAGCCACAGGAGAAAATGTCTCCTCATAATCAATGCCTTGGTGTTGCAAAGATAAAAGAGCGCACAAAGCAGAGAAAAAGACGGGGCCCAAAATTTTTCCGATTTGGACACGCAACTTTTGTATCATAACCACTTTTGTATATATTTTCCATTGTAAATGCACTAGAGGAGTCCTCTAGATGCATCCCCACAGAAGATTAGTGATTTACCCATGTACAATAGTAGGAAGTTAGTCTTTTAGTGAATAAAGTGCCGGTCTCTTGTGTGAAAGGACCAAACTTAGGGCACTAGTATATAAGTCAAAAGTGACTCATTGTAAAGGACCTCTTGTCATTGTGAAGAAGGAGCACTTCTGAATTTTCGAGTTTGCCTCTTTCTTGCTGATTTTGATCTTCATTTTGCTCTTGTATGTGTGTGTGATGCTTGAAATGCATGTGTAGGACTGTTATCTACCCCTTCCCCCTTGTTTTGAGCTGCTGTAGTGCGTGCGTAAGCTAGGAGAAGCTGTGGCGCGGGTGTTTGTGACTCCCGTAATTCACTGTTTCTGCCATAACTTGAAGCAGAGTGGTCAGAATTGAGTGAAACCACCACCGTTGGATTCGTCTCGTCGAGAGCTTCGAAACGAGTACCCTATTGCCTATGTTCGGAGTTCTGGGCTGGGAGAAAACCTCAAAATACCAAAACTGCTGAAAAGAGGCTTGCGGCAACACTTTCAGTATTTCAGTAGGAGTGAGTGGTATTGGTCTTTTCTCATGAGTGAATAGCTGAACCACTTCATTTCTATCACGTGTGCACACGTCTTCATACACTTGGCGAGTCACTCCTTAGGATTGACATTTAAATGTGTGAAAAGGATCCCACTATATGCACTTGTATGGCAATTGAGGTATAGTCTCATTGGTACAAGTCCTTGAGTCTTCGTGGCTCAAGTACACACGTTTTTGGCGCCGTTGCCGGGGAGTCACTCTACCAAGGTGCCTTCGTGATAGTTATAGAGCGAGTGTGATCGACTCGTACTTGTAGACGCAAATTCATCCTTTGGCAAGTAGTCCACCATTTCAGCACTTGTCACTTCTCATCTTCGAGGTGTGTGTGATAAGTTTTAGGTTTAAGTGTAGGAGGAGGGAAGAGAAGAAGGAGTTAGGGTTAGGTTAGAAGGAGAGGAGAAGTGAAGAGAAGAGGAGTAGGAGTAGGCCAAAATCCCCAAAAAATCACCAAAAAAATTCCAAAATTTCAATTTCTGTCCAAAAAGTATAAAAACCAAAAAAATTTTGTTCATTTGACACTTCATTGCTCACTGGTATCGTATGCGACAGCGACTGGTATCGTGCGAGCAGTATCGCGTGCTTCAGGCCATCAAAACTTGTGCAAGAGTTCAAGAAGCAAACTAGATAGACCCAAGGTGAGTTCCCATCAAGATTTAATACCTAAAACTCTCTGAACTTGCACAAACAAATGATTGAAAGGAATGCGCAGTATCGCGGGGGGGGGGGGGGAAATTTTTGAGTAATTGTACATTTTGTGAGAGACAGAGGCTTAGGAGTGAGGAGAAGGGTGAGAGGTGCAAGGGGGCAAAAAAATTTTCAAGTTTGGAGACCTTTTGGCTTGAGTATCGCGATCGGTTGAGTTTTGGTATCGCGATACCAAAATTCCCTAGTATCGCGACACTCGCCAGAGGTGTCGTATCGCTGGATATCAGTCTTGGTATCGCGACACTATTCCGGTATCGCGACACTGAGTTGGTATCGCGATCGGGTCCGACCCCTGGTATCGTATCGTCTGGTACTAACACTTGGTATGGCGACACCATTGTGGTGTCGTATCGCCTAAGTTTTTAGTATCGCGACCTCACTTTACCGGGTGGTATCGTATCGCTTGATACTTTGGTATCGCGATCGGGCCTTCCCCAAGTGTTGTATCGTCGATTGCTTATCTTGGTATCGCGACACCATAGTGGTATCGTGTCGCCAAGATTGGTATCGCGATCGCACTCATCACTGTGAGATCGTATCGCCTGTGATCTCTGGTATCGTATCGTCTATTTTGCCAGTATCGTATCGCGGTGTTTCCTAGTGAAGTGTCGCGACACTATATCTGGTATCGTATCGTCGGTCTTTTGAGATCGTATCGTGTCTCGAGAATTCTGGTATCGCGACACCGCTGTGGTATCGTATCGTCTGTTCATTAGGACAGTATCGCGACACTGTCATTGGTATCGTATCGCCGAGATTTTCTGGTATCGTATCGTGCATAGTTGAGGTGTTGTATCGTTTGTTTTCTGAGATAGTATCGCGACACCAGATTGATATCGTATCGTCTGGGTGTCTGGTATCGTATCGCGGTCAGTGCAGTATCGCCGAGAGTGGTATCGTCAGGAAGTGGTATCGCCCAGAGTAAACCCTTCTTTTGGCAAACAAATTGAATCATTGGTAGAGCTACCCAAGGGGAATCTAAGAAGCATAAAGAGAGGCTTCAGAGAGTGAATGAACTTGAGGTCAGGAAGAGTTCTAAGTAGTCGAAGGAGTATCATATCTTCAGTAGGAAGTACTGCCCAGGCTAGTCACCACTCAGTTTACTTAGAAACCTCTAGTGACTCGGAAGAGGAATTACCTATGGCTACGGAAGACATGCAAGGTCCCGCACCAACGAGAAGCTTCATGACTACTGTGGAGGGGGACTACCGTACTTCCTTGCAGTATGTGTCCACCAATGCCCAGGAGATTCCAATCTACCTGGATGGCTTAAATAGGTCGGTGGCCAGGATGGTAACTTCCCAAAATGCCACAATTGTACCCCGACCTGCTGTCAAATACGAAGGAGGTGCTTATGTAGACAAGATCGGACATATCTACATTGTAACTGAATTCCCGGAAAGGATCAATGAAAGAGGGGAACTCTCAGACCCTGAAAACCCAGGAAGAACGCAACCAGAAGAGTTTGTGACCACCCCTAGAGGCAGGTCCCGAGTGTCACGTGTCTTGAGAGGTGACTTGATACCTTAAGACGACTATTTGTTAGAAGTCTATATGATTCACGGATCAAACTTATTGTTGCAAACCGATTCACCTGTCCCAGGGAGAGAAGAGAACCCCATGACATTCTATGAATTGAAAGACCCGGATGACGAGACTAGACTCACATACCTAGATAAAGATCAAAGGAGGTATTGGCCTCTGAGTATCTTAGACAGGTCTTGATTAAGATATATGGGTACACCCGTGTTTCCTCAGAGAGAGCAGGCAACAACCTCACAAAATCCATTTGGAAATCAAGAAGAAACAGAAAATACTGCATCAGGACAGACCAGCCATAGGAGCGTACCTAATCATGCTCATGTACAATTTGCCACACCAGGAGTACAAGCACACTATCAGACCCAACCAGGGATAGGAAACCAGTACAGACCTCCAGTAAGACCACATCCACCGATAGGAAGACAGCCTGGTATACCACCCATACGACCAGCTGTCCCTATTCTTCCTGTGATGCCCAGACCACCTGAACCAGTTAGAAGGCTGAGGCCGATTCAAGTGGCTAAGTGTGTCAGAAACCCTTATGATGGATCAGGAGAACCATATGATCACATTGCTGAATTCAAACAAGTCCTAAGAGCGGAAAAAGTGGACGACTTCTTTGTACAGTATGAGGCGTTTGGACTCACCCTCATAGGAACAGCTCTGACCTGGTTCCAACCCTTAGATCCCAATCAGTTTGGAAACATGGAACAATTTTTTCAAGAATTCATAGGAGAATTCACTAAGAGGGGAATCAAACACAACTCAGCTTCGCTAATTCACAGCTTCAAAAAAAATCCTAATGAAACGGTGAAGAATGCCGCCAGAAGGTTCAACCAGTACGTGGATAGATGCCCAGTAACAGAGAGACCGACTCAACAAAAAATGATTTCATTATTTTTGGATGGGCTTACTAATGGAACCTTGAGAACGCTAGTGTACGTGAAAAGACTACAAACTTTGAGTGATTGTCTTCAGGAGTGTATTGATTTGGAAGATAACTTGGCTGAGGACCTCAACAGCAAGTCCAGCCACGCTAAATCGAACGACTCAAGGAGTGCCATTTCTTCCAACTCCAGTCACGTGGAAGAATTAGCAGAGCTATTAGCCAAGAAACTAGGGGCACAGGGGCAAAGAGCTTATCAACCCCCAGTACAAAGACTGCCTATGCTACGTAGATGTAGCTTATGTGGAGGAGATCACCCCACTCACCTGTGTGTTCGAGGAGGGGGCGGTGCACAACCAACTTATCCATACAACAGGCAGCAACAACAAGGGACTTCTTGGTATTGTCACATAGAACAGAAATACACTAATCACACTACTAAGAACTGCCCATTTAATAGGCAAACACGCCCTTTCCAACCACCTCAGTATCGACCTTATGGATATCCACCTAGAGACCCGAACAGAGAGATCCCAAGATACAACCCTTACCCAACACAGACGGGAGTACCTAGACCAATTGAACAGACACCATACCCACCACCACAACCTGTGCTAGGACCCCAACCGTCGCAACCTCAACAAGTAGTACCAGTAAAGTATGCGCAACCAGAAGAAAATCTAGAAAGAGCTATAGTACCAGCCATGACAATGACCCAGCTAGAATCAACAAACCTTGGATACGAAACCCTACCAAGTGAGTACTATCCGTATGAAGCCTACGTGATGGAATACGAACCGGCTTATGAGACTACATACTATGGGTATGAAGGCTATGATCAAACTTATGGAGCAGAGACTTCCACTCTAATGTATACAGCTCCTAAGGCACCCCAACCCATGAGACCACCTAGTAGACCACCAGTACAGAGAGGACCATGCTTTAGATGTGGAGGAGACCATTTCATTAGAGAATGCCCTCGACCATACAACCCTCCACCACCTAGAATCTGGGAAGGATATTGCAGTGATTGTGGAAAAGAACATCTTTTTAGGGATTGCCCTAAGAATCCAGTAAAAAACCAAGGTTCTGCACCAATCAATGTAATAGAGGTCATAGAAGAATCTGGAAGTGATAAGGAATACACAGTGCCACTAAAAGCCATCACTAGAGCCCAAACAAAACAACAAAAAGAACAGCAATCAGAAGAGGAACAAAAAAACAACACGAAAATAAGCCCTTCAACTCAGATAGTGGAAGATTCCGAGGATCCATGTGAAAATTCCCGCAACACAAAAGCCCAGAAATGGAAAGAACGACGAGAGAAACTCAAGGATAAATGGGCAAAGAACAAGAGCACAAACAGTAAAAAGCACATTGAAAAATCAAGTAAACACAAAGAACAAGGGAAGTCTAAGGACACTCCTGAGCTAATCGAACCTAGCTCAGATAGGGAGAAGCTTGGATCAATTCTAGCAGACCCAAAGCCAGACGACTTGGATATGTGGCTAAAAGCGTACCAAGCTAGAATCAAAATGGGACCGAACATAGAGCAACATGAAAAAATCTACCCTAAAGGGGAATTAGAAAAGGAACGACTAGCCCTATGCAGAAAACTCATAGAAGTAGCACAAACAACCCTAGAAAAGACTATCCCAACTCTACCAGAGACAAGGATTGCACAGGAACCTTATGAAGAATGCATCAAACCAAAGGATAAAGAATTTAGGAAAGAAGATCCCCAAGGTGAACAAGAGGCAACACAAGATGGCCCTGCATCAGCCATACCAGACTTAGAAGCAGAATGGCCCAAGGACTTGTGGGATAGAATCAGAGAAGAGCAATGGAAGAAGAATGGTGTCGATCCACCACCATTTGATGAAATAGATGTGGAAGACTGTCAACCCCATCCTAACCTCGAGGAGGCCTACGAGGAGATTTCAAGACTCGATAGAGGTAGAGAGGAGACCATAAGCATTTCAACATTGCCTAACTATATGGGGGAGTACGAAAGAGAGTCAGTGGTAATACGAGCACCCACGGTGCATGGAAAAGGAACAGGAGAAGGAAAGGAGAGTTCTCATAACTTAACAGAGTTAAAGAAAACAAAAGTTCAATGCCAATTAACGGTGGAAGATTTGCTTCGACTTAAACCCCAGTTGTGGAAGCAAATGGCAGATCAATTGAAACCACTGCCAAAGAATGAAGGATCAAAAGAAAAGGAACTGGAAAATAAGTCCACAATACAGGTTCCAGTCGACAAAGTAGGAGAGTTCAGTGAAGGGGATGAAGGGAATACTTGTTTACCTATCATCTACAATGGGTACATGACCAAAGCTATCTTAGACACAGGAGCTGGGGTAGGAATTGCAACAAAGGAGATTTGGGAAAAGTGGGGAAAACCAGCCTTACGACCCACTCGCATGAAGCTCCAGTTAGCAGACGGTCATGTGGAGAGACCCCTAGGAATATTGGAAGGAATTAAGTTAACCACATGTGGAGTGGAATTTGAACACACTAGCCATATGTAAGTTCGAAAAAGCAAACAATTATGAAATGATATTAGGACGACCCTTCATGAGACAGATGCGAGTCGTACAAGATTGGGGCAGAGATTCATTATATCTCCAACATCAAGGGAACACTACCAAGATAAATTTGCACACATTCGCTTATCGTGATGTCCCTCCATTACAATGGAATCCAGTCCACAAAGAAGAAGATGACCTATCCATTCACAGTGCTGGATCAAGTGACCAATCTTGGATGCATGAGGATGCCCAGTTGTGGATGTGCAAAGAAGCAAAGAAGGAGGAGTGTAAAAAACAATTGTGGCCAATAGGGCACCCTAACTATCGATCGATAGAAGACCCGGATTACATGCCTAAAATTTTTTCAGATGAACTCTTCGAACCACATGGCTGGATGGAAATCCTAGCCACATTAGACGTTTGTGTGAACGAGGAAGTATTAACGATGAACGATTGTATAGACGAGGAAGGATATGATGTGAACCTCTACATGGTTGTCCTCCAAGAAGTAGAAGCAGGGGAAATTGTAGAGGAAGAGTGGAAAGAAGAGTACGAAAGCATAGAAATGGAACCAGAGTTTGACTCTGAGGAACAATATTTAGAAACCATGCAGAAGGAATCAAAAGAAAGACCAACAAAAGTCTTAGCAATCGAAACCATCCCAATAATCCACGAGCCTAGAGAGGATACGAGTAAAGTGGAACCGGAACCAGACCATTTCGAAGTTCCAGAACATTTTAAAAGATACGAAGTGGAAGAAAGAAAGATAGCTACTCAAATGCCTAAACGAGAGGCCCGGGATGGAGAAGCCTATGACAACAAGGAACAAACCAAGAAAGTTGTTGTAACGATAGAAGACGGAGAAGAGAGGTGCACGTATATTGGAAAAGATGTATCGGAGGAAGAAGAAGAGGATCTCATACGACTCATCCGAGAGTATCGAGACGTGTTTGCTTGGACGTACAAAGACCTCAAGGGTGTAGAACCCAGCATATGCGCTCATCGAATCCCTATGACATCAGATGCAAAACCCTCTAAACAACGCCCTTATATGTATAATGAATTTTACGCTGCAAAAATAAAGGAAGAGATTGACAAATTACTAGCGGCACGATTCATCTATGAGATTGAACACACAGAATGGGTATCGCCACTAGTAGTAGTGCCCAAGAAAAACGGAAAACTAAGGGTGTGTATCAACTTGAAAAAAGTAAATGCAGCAACCATACGTAATAGTTTTCCTTTACCCATCACAGACCATCTTTTGGAAAGAGTTGCCGGCAAGGAGGTCTATAGCTTCTTGGATGGATTCTCGGGTTACAACCAAGTAGCTATTGCAACTGAGGACCAGCATAAAACCGCATTCGCGACTGAATGGGGAATCTATGCATTTAGAGTAATGCCTTTCGGGCTCACTAATGCGCCAGCCACCTTCCAACGACTGATGTGTCATGTATTCAAAGAATTTCTGAGAAAAAGTATGGAAGTATACGTAGATGATCTGTGTACATACTCAAATCAACGACCAGACCATATACCGGAATTGAGAAAAATATTCAATAAATGTAGACAGTATAGAGTTTGTTTGAACCCTGAGAAATGTGTCTTCATGGTGCGACAAGGAAAAATCCTAGGACACATCGTTTCAAAGAATGGAATATCCACGGACGAAGAAAAGATTAAAGTTATCTTAGAGCTACCCAGACCCAAGAATGCGAAGGAAGTGCAAGCCTTTATGGGACACTCTGGATATTACCGTAGGTTTATTCACATGTATGCCATAATAGCTAAGCCTTTATATGGTCTATTGACTCAGTTCACATGGACAGACGAGTGTGAGAAGGCCTTCAACGAGCTTAAGAAGCGGCTGAGTACAGCCCCAATTCTAAAATCACCCAACTGGAGCAAGCCTTTTCATATTCATGTTGATGCTTCGAACTATGCCATTGGATGTATCCTAGCTCAACCGGCTGACGAAGGAAAGCTTGACCATCCAATCGCTTATGCGAGTAGACAATTAAACCAAGCGGAAAGAAATTATACGACTACTGAGAGGGAAGGCTTAGGAATGGTTTATGCAGTGAAGAAGTTTAGACACTACCTCTTAGCCAACAAATTCAAGTTCTTCATTGACCATCAGGCTTTGTTGTATTTAGTCAATAAGCCTTGCAACACGGGAAGATTGGTACGATGGTTCTTATTATTAATGGAGTTCGACTTTGAGGTAATAGTCAAAAAAGGAAACACACATGTAAGAGCATACCACCTTTCAAGGCTAACGCATGGAGAACCACCTAGCGGAGTACCAGATGATTTACCAGATACGTATTTGTTTAATCTTGAAGTATGTCCGAAGTGGGCGGAACGACTAATTCCCATACTCACTCATGGCCCTCAACACTCAATAAATAAGAATAGCAAAAAAGAGATTCTTCAAACAAGAAATTTACACATTGTTGCTGGAAGCATGTATTATAAAGAACCTAACGGAGTCTTATTGAGATGTGTCGAGGAGGACGAACAGAAGCAACTAATTCAACAGGCACATGTAAACAAGTGGAAAACCCATCAAGGGATGCACGGAACAATTCGAGAGTTAAAAAGGTTAGGCGTATATTGGCCTGACATGATAAAAGACGTTCACGATTATGTAAGTAATTGTGTGGAATGCAAAGAGGTTGACCCAGAGGATCACGTGTCCTTACCTTTTTCGACCATAGCGCCTAATTGGAGTAAAACATTAGTACAATTCCTCAAAACGAAAGAGCACGAAATAGGAGCTAGTTTAGCAAGAAAGCAATCCCTAGAAGAAATGAGCAAGGATTATGTGATAATGGGAAAACAATTGTTTAGAAGAGGAAAAGACAATCAACTCAGATTATGCGTGCATGAAGGAGAATATCTTCCCATATTGGAGATGGCACACGCAGGAGCTGTGGGAGGACATTTTTCAGCAGATAGAACTGTCAAGATGATTCTCTTTGCAGGCTTGTGGTGGCCAACTCTACATATGGACGCGGAGACATATGTGAGAAGCTGCAAAACATGCCAGAGAGCGAAATATCCCATTCGAAGAGAGGACATGCCTTTAAGACCCATGGTTTGTGCGAGAGCATTTACCAAGTGGGGTATTGATTTCATAGGACCTATCAATCCACCGGTGAAAGGATCACATGCGGAATACATCATAGTAGCCACCGACTACTTAACCAAGTGGGTAGAAGCAAAAGCCACTAGAAAGAATGATGCTCAAACCACAGCAAAATTTCTCTTTGAGCACATTTTCACACGCTTTGGACTACCGATCGAGATAGTGAGTGATCGAGGAACGCATTTCCTAAATGAAGTCATTGAGTCGCTAATGAATGACTTTCTTGTGATTCATAAAAAATCAGCCCCATACCATCCTCAAGCTAACGGACAAGCTGAGAGTTCCAACAAGGTACTATGTACTGTATTGACAAAGATTGTCAATAATGGAAGGTCAGATTGGGACAAACAATTGCATCACGCAATTTGGGCCTTCCGAGTTGCATATAAAACGGCCATTGGAACTACACCTTTTAACCTAGTGTATGGGCAGAATGCAATTTTGCCAATTGACTTCTTAGTACCTACATTGAAAGTGGCCCAGCAATATGAGTGGAACGGTCATGAACTATCCTAGCAACTAGATCAAATTGAAAAGTTGCACGAGACTAGACTGCAAGCTGTAGCAGGCATCTATGCCGCTAAACGAAGACAAAAGGCATATTATGACTCACATATAAAAGATAAGGGACTAAAAGAAGGCGACTTAGTCCTGGTATACACCCTAAAACAACATGCAAAGAAACTACAGAAACGCGGATATGGACCTTTGATTATACATCGAATCTCTACTAGTGGTGCAGTCAATCTTGCTACACTAGACGGAGACATTCTTCCCAACTACATCAGTGGATGCAGAGTGAGAAGATTCATGGAGCCTTTGACTGATCAAATGCTAGCGCGACTGTTAGGAGCTCAAAATAGGAAAAAGGAAGCAGAACGAATTCGAGAGGAAGCCCGACAGGAAGCACTAGAACGCATTAGGAAACGGAAAGAGTGGATCAGGCAAAGAGATGAACGCTATCTCCAAGGAGAAGAGCCCATTCCTATGGCAAACTATCAGGTCAAAAATCAGGATTCAACGAGTATGTGTAAAACACAACCTTACCTAAACCTAGGGATTGGCAAGACAGAGTATAAATTGATAGATGCATTGATAGACTCAGGAGCAGGCCTTAGCTGCATGCGAAAGAGAATAGCAGACGAGCTGCAATTAGAATTGAATCCCACGAAAGCCCAATTAATAGGAATTGGAGGTCACACCATAGAATGTCTTGGAACTACGAATGTATCCCTCCACCTAGGAAATTCCTCCATGGAACAAAGAGTCCTAGTGTGTGAGAATGACGATTTGATAGAAGACTTCATTCTAGGACAAGACTGGATCATTGAGACAGAAGCATGTATCCATCTAGCTCAAGGTTATATTTCAGCTACGATAGGGCATAAAGAGATTTTCAGCTTGCTTGAAGAGAAACCCTGTATCCAAACCATGTCAATACCAAGATCGGAGGAAGTTCAAAAAACGACAGAACAAAGCATCGACTATGCTCACCCCTCAAGAAGCAAATGCATAGAAGTTGAAACTTCTAACTTAGTGACATCCACCATAGAGTCGAAGTCATCCAATGCAATTGTGGAAAAGCCAACCAATAAGGAGACGTGCTCTCCTAAACAGGCTCAAAACATCCAAAGATCGCACTATTGGAAACCAACAAGCAGATACTCGAAGCGAGAACCACCCAAATATATGTGGGTACGCAAGGATCAAATACAGAGTCAAGAAACGTCCATAAGTACTTTGAAGAAGGAAACAGGCGTCACCAAACCCGCAGCAAGGAACTACAGAAAAACCGATTCAGTGCAAGTATGGATTCCCAAGCCCTTGCTTGAAGCTCAAAGATCGCGACATCAGATATGGATTCCCAAAAAAGTCATACAAGCAGCTAAGCAGAACGTAGGGACAAAGGAGAAAATACCACATCAGACAAGGAAAAAGTCAACAACACATAAAAGTCATCAGAGGAAATCGCAGAGCAATGCCAAATTCACTCAGACCATGGATAAAGCAAATGGAACACGAGCAGCTGCACGAATCGAGAAAACCCAGCGACCTCTCTCAGTATTCTCAAAATGGATCTGGAGACCAAAGCTACCACGAGGAGCGGATGATCGAGGAGATAAAGCACCCGATTGCACTCATGTAGTGTCTGATGCACCTAAAGTAAGCATGATAGGGCCGCAATACAAGGCCAAGCATTCGGCACAGGATGTACATTATCAAACTAGTGGTGCACGATCTCCAAATGAGATTAGATCTTAGCTTTAACCTGATAGGAATGGACATACTATGTACATAAACTATGCTTCGGCTATTCTAATGATTGTCTTCTTTCAGAAAAAATTATAAAAAGAGGCGGTAAGAAATCCCACTCTTGCAATAATGGGGAACGGAGTGACGAGCTACCATAATCACAACAATACACTGTATGGTCTCATGAAAGCCTTTCAAGCTAATGCACTTTTCCTTGTAAGTGCAGATGGCTTCTGAAGACTCTGAAGCTACAATCCAAGAGGAGGTCCAAGAATTTCCTCCCCAATATCTTACGAAAGCAAAAGGCCATTGGTTCAGAGATGAGCAGCCAGTGGAGGAATATCTTTTCTTGGCCAACATAAAGATCATGGACACGGAGCATCATTTTCCGATCATGTCCCAGGACTTCAAAGTTTTACATGGAATGCCATCTACAATCCATATCATGAAGAAAGCAGGAATTCATAAATATTTTGAGCTACCTATCTACAAGCCGGACTTCCAACGCTGTACACAGGTCATGAACACTCTACGACCAGCACTACATGATCCATTGGTGCTAGAAGCCAATGTGATGGATAAGAATGGAGAATGGGTAGTCATTCAATTTTCCCACGATTTAATTAAAGAAGCGTTTGGATGGGAAAAGGATGGTGTCAACACGGTCAAGGAAGAAAGTCGTGGAGCCAAAACAAGAACTTTCGTCGACATTAATAGGGTGGATATCGAAGAAGAAGTCAGATTGATTCACCAACACTTCTGCTTCCCGAGTATGAACAGATACACGGCTCCTCAAAAGATCATTGTTCAATTATTGTCTCATGCCATAAAACAGATCGGCAATCAGGTAAACCTTACACCATATGTGCAAGAAAGATTGTTCGAGGCGAAGAAGAAATGGGAAAATAAGAAATTCCTCAATGGGACCACTGCCCTCACAATTATGATTTACCACGCATTGGGCATGCGAGAGTTCTTACGGGAAATGCCATCTTCAATGGAGTTGGCTCAATTTGTCAAGACAGCTACTGTACCGAAACAGAAGAAAGGAAGCAAACAAGTAGAAGAAGCAGAAACAAGTTCGCAACCCCGAATGAGAGGCACCATGAGAGGCACAAAACGACCTCGAGAAGTCCAACAAGCAGAGGAGGAAGTACCAAAAACAAAGAGAGTACATGTATTGCCTACAACCACCCCCAAGGAACCAGAAAGATCACGGAAGAGGAATTAACCCAAACACTGGAGGAGACTCATAAATATACGGAAGGACAAATTAATCTACCAGTGCAGGGTCATCATTATCAACAGTCTGCAAAAGCTCAGGAACCACAAGGCAAACTCACCAAGGTACATAGATATCGAGAGATTGGGCTAGACAACTCAAGTTCTGGATCTGACGGCCAAGAAAAGCCCAATACATCATTATTGGATGTAGACATTCAAAGTGAATCGAAGGATGATGGCCAGTGGGCCGAATTAAATGAAGTAGACTATGGCGAAGACCAAGCAGGCCACAAGGAAAAAGGTCAATCACCGCTGATAGACCAAAGTACCGCCAAAAAGCAGGCAGAAGAAGAAAGGCAACACCCTATTCAATCGAAAGACGCCTCCATCACCCACACAAAGGAGGACAAATCTGATAATGAGGAGAATTTAATGATATCAGAGGATAAGCCTCAGGAAGAAGAAAAAGAAGACGAAGAACCTTTCACCCCACTAAGGGTTGTGGCAGAACCGTCCCCAATGGATGTAACATTTCAAGGGAGTGCCACGAAAGTTCGTAAGGTAATGGAAGATGACGCGGAATTGCAAGTACAACTACAGGTCCGACAACCACATAAGGAACTGATCCACGTTGCAAAGGGACAAGATGTACAAACATGAGAAACCCCAGACATACCAAAGACATGGCTGAATGTGGACATAGCTCAGCTCAAGCCTGTGGTGCAGGATATGATTCGCACTGCACTAGACACTCAACAGTTGATGCTTGATGCTGATGAAGATTACGACCAAGCCATGCTCGATAAGCAGGAGCTTCAAAAGGAAGGTATGAATCTGGCTAAGAAATTATCTAAAGCAGAAGCTCAAGTTTTGAAGAAACACGAGGAAATAAAGACAACCAAAACCCAGTACAGAATATTAGAAACGGAAAATGCAAAACTAAAAGAGCAAGTTTCGGAGCTCACAAAGAAACTAGACCTGACTGAAAAAGAGAAAACAAGAATCCAGACTCGTAGCAAGGTACTCGAATCACAGCTCAAGGTGAGCATGGAGGAAGCCGACCACTTACGGGACAAGAACAAGGAGCTCATGACAGCTCTCCTCAGTGATCAACCACCGCAAGATACTGACAAATCAAATGAGGATATAAATGACATGAAAGAAAAGTTGACCAAGATGGCAGATCAGCTCAAACAGGAGAAAGAGACAATTGCAGAATGGGAACAAAGATATAGGAATGACACTGCAGCTCTACGAAAGAAATGGAAAAAAGCAGAGAAAGATTATTTCCGGCAGTGCAAAGAAGACACAGATCACATGCACATAGTCGCACAGGAATTAATCAAACATCAGGAAAAGCTTACAAAGGTTGAAGAAGAACTTAAGAATAAAGATGAAATCATCAAACGGCTTCAGGAGCAGATAGAGCTAACAAGAAAGCAGGGGACACCAGTAGTTCCACCAGAGACCACGGCTACTGTGGAGGAAGAGGTACGTCCTCTCTCTCCCCCCTTGTATCATTCACCAATAAGGGCGGAAAAGGGGGTTCCATTAGAACCTAACACACGAGAAATTGCAGAACTGAGCAGACCAGAAAGGGCACTACTGGTGTCCCAGCTCACTGCTGATTTTGAAGATCAAATTATACAGATAATGAAAGAAGCTCGAATAGAAAACAAACAATTAGATCAAATTTTGAAGCCATTCAATATACCATACGGTCTACTTAAAGAACAGACATGCATGTATATAAAGTCAACAACGAACAAAGATCCGGACCACAACCTTCAATTCCAGCATGACACTTTCAAGTATACTCAAGAGGAATTTGAGAAGGCGGATCCGATATGGCGAAGAAAAATTTTGGAGAAGAATCCGACATTGCGGGTACAGTGGGAAGCATCACCCTATGTGCTTCAGGTAAATCCATCTTTTTGTCCTGTACCCCGTAGACGCTCTTGGATGCAATTTTGGGAAGGACAGCGTCAAGGCACTATCAATAATCAGTGGCTTAACTATCCGTTACTACCTAGTCCGCCACATAATTACTTACCTACCGAAGAATATATGGTGAAGACAATGGAATTTTGGATTGCAAGGTATGCTACAGTTCCAGACTTAGCCGTCAAGATGACAAATAAAATATTTAGCATGCTCATTACAGTGTTGAAGGTGTTCCAACATGCTAAGTATACATTTTTGAATTTCATCGGCATTACGCAAGGGTCGGAAGCTCTCATTTTTTATTTATCGACCATTTCGAGCCGACTCACTATTATGGCGTACTATTCTCGCCTTATGTTTTTGCCATCGACATATATGCAGACTTTCGAAGAAGCATTCTTTACAGGCTTCTTTGAAATGGATTCAGAGATTTTTGTGAAAATGACTTCCAATTTAAATGCAAGGCTGGTGGCCTATGAAACAAGCTTCTTTGCTGATCATAGACAGGCGCCCGAAGATGGAGTAAAGTCAAAGCAATGGAAGGAATTCATGCTATGTCATGCAAATCTGCTGAACCAACGAGAGCAAACCGCCATTCAAACATACACGCGTCGCCACAGAAAGCCTGTCGAGGACGACAGAGTTCAGGAGGAGGGACGTGTAGAGGGACAATCAAGCAAAAAGAAAAGAAGAAGAAAATCAAAGACCAGAATGATTCATTAAGAAAGGAAAAAGAATATATCTCTGCAGGAAGCCCCGAAGGGGCGCATTACCCATCTCTGCACAGAGCCCCGCAGGGGCACGCATCAGGCAAAAAGAGAAATCATCCAGGTCATGCACGGTGGAAAAGAAGTAATCAGCCTCAAAGCAATACAACAGGGTCAGATGTGTACAACCAGGACAAATCAGAGGACCAAAAGTTACAAAGGGGTAGAGGCTGAAAAGTTTAAGAGGGTGACTAAGAACAACACATTCCTAGTCACTGGTGGCGTGCGTGGCAACCCAAGTCAACAGGCAAGACAAGTGCATCAAGCTCTCGAGTTGTAGAGCTTGAATCAAGAAGGCCATCGAATCTGCATGTCTGTTTAACTGCAGAGAATACTGACCAAGGGAAGCGTGCGGAGAAAAGCTGAAGCGCCTCTAAAACATAATGCAAGATCAAGAATCAGGCAACACTACCCACGGGACGCGTTCGCGAAGCAAAGTCTGTCAAGGGACGACAGAGACGAAGAGGGGGAGAGTGTTGCAGAGATAAAAGAGCGCACAAAGCAGAGAAAAAGACGGGGCCCAAAATTTTTTCGATTTGGACACGCAACTTTTGTATCATAACCACTTTTGTATATATTTTCCATTGTAAATGCACTAGAGGAGTCCTCTAGATGCATCCCCACAGAAGATTAGTGATTTACCCATGTACAATAGTAGGAAGTTAGTCTTTTAGTGAATAAAGTGCCGGTCTCTTGTGACTCCCGTAATTCACTGTTTCTGCCATAACTTAAAACAGAGTGGTCAGAATTGAGTGAAACCACACCGTTGGATTCGTCTCGTCGAGAGCTTCGAAATGAGTACCCTATTGCCTATGTTCGGAGTTCTGGGCTGGGAGAAAACCTCAAAATACCAAAACTGCTGAAAAGAGGCTTGCGGCAACACTTTCAGTATTTCAGTAGGAGTGAGTGGTATTGGTCTTTTCTCATGAGTGAATAGTTGAACCACTTCATTTCTATCACGTGTGCACACGTCTTCATACACTTGGCGAGTCACTCCTTAGGATTGACATTTAAATGTGTGAAAAGGATCCCACTATATGCACTTGTATGGCAATTGAGGTATAGTCTCATTGGTACAAGTCCTTGAGTCTTCGTGGCTCAAGTACACACTTGGGTTTGTGCAAAACCCTTGGCTACCAACCTAGCTTTGTATCTGTTTATTGTTCCATCTGAATTTCTCTTTAGTTTGTAGATCCATCTGGATCCTATCACCTTCATAGAGTCCTTCTTGGGTACCAAGTCCCAAGTATCACTCTCCTTGAGAGCTTCCATTTCTTCATCCATAGCTTCTTTCCATTCTGGTTTGGTGATTGCTTCTTCATAGGTACCTGGTTCTTCATTCAACAAATCCTTTGCAAGATATACAGAATGTTTAGTTACAAGTGATGTGTCATACCCAAATCTGATAGGCTTCTTCTTTTCTCTCTGAGATCTCCTCATTGCTTGAGTTGAGGATTCTTGTGTATCCTCTAGCTTTTTCATCTTCATCTTTCCTTTGGACTTCCATGCCTTGAATTCCTCAAGATTTATTGTATCATCATCATCTGAGCTTGATTCATCTTTCTAGATTGGTTCCTCCTTGGTGAGCTTTGGGAAATCTTCTTCCATATCATAGGGTAGACTAACCTTCCTGCATTCATTCTCATACCATGAGTCATTCTCATCAAAGATGACATCTCTGCTTACCTTGAAGCCTTTGTTTGTTGGGTTGTAGAATCTGTATCCCTTTTGGTTCAAATCATAACCAATGAAGATACACTTTTCAGCTTTAGGATCTAGCTTTCCCCTTACCTGTGAGGGAATATGCACATATGCTACACAACCAAAGATTTTGCAATGATCCAGAGAGGGTCTCTTACCATGCCAAGCTTCATATGGTGTCATGCCATCAAGTGATTTGGATGGAAACCTGTTTATGAGATAGGTGGCAGTGGATACACTCTCTACCCAAAGATAATTTGGCAACTTCTTTTCATTAAGCATAGACCTAGCTGTTTCTACAATGAGTCTATTCCTTCTTTCAGCTACCCCATTTTGTTCAGGTGAGTACCTTGTATTAATCTCCCTTTTGATGCCTCTTTCCTGCAAGAAATCTTCAAACTCATTGGAGAAGTATTCTCCTCCACCATCTGACCTTAGCCTCTTCAAGCTTCTTCCTGTTTGGTTTTCAACAAGTGCAAGATACCTCTTGAAACAATTAAACACTTCATCTTTATGCTTCATAAAGTATAAGATGGTCCATTTGCTAAAATCATCAATGAAGGACACATAATATCTTCAACCTAAAATGGAAGGGTCCTTGCTAGGTCCCCAAACCTCTGTGTGTACCAAGTCTAGGTAGTCTTCATGCATGAAACCTTTCCTTGAATAGGGCAACCTGGGAGACTTACCAAACTGACAAGCACCACACTTGTAAATCATGTGTTGCTTGGATACATTAGGTATCCCAAGCACACATTGATCCCTGCACATTTGCTTTAGGGTTCTTTCACCTATGTGACCTAACCTCTTGTGCCATATCTCTAACTCTGAAAGTGTTTGATCCTTGTAATTATACAAAGCAATGTTCTTGGTGTCTTCTAGCTCAAAAGTAAACAATCTACCTGATTTCTCTCCCTTGGCTATCCTTCTGAATCCATGTCTTGGGTCCTCCACATATGCTCCATGTTGTGTGAATCTGACCTGCAAACCTTTCTCCACAATCTGACCAACACTCATTAAATTCTTGGTGATGGTTGGTACATAGAGTACCCTGCTCAATAGGTTCTGATTACCATCACATGTCTTCACATTTCCAATTTTTACAACAGAATGTTTAGTATCATCACCTGTCTGTACCTGATGTTTGCCCTTGGGTTCTTCCAAATCAGAAAGTAGTGCCACATTGCCAGCTACATGGTTAGAACATCCTGAGTCAATATAAAATAAATGATCATCATTTGTACCTGCCTTGGAGGTCATATTCATGATCAATAGGGAGTCATCTTGCTCCTCTGTGTAATTGTTGTAATCCCTTCTATTTCTGAATCCACCTTGGTAGTTACCATTGTGGTTGTGGTTGTAATTGTTGTTGTATTGATTGTTGTATCCATTGTAGCTTTGATGTTGGTTGAATCTGCCTCTCCCTTGAGAGTATCCACCTCTTGAGTAGCCTCTTCCTCTCTGATTCTTGTAGTTCTTGTAGCATTCATCTGTGGTATGATTGGACAATCCACAAATGTTGCATGGTGATGAGTTGTAGGATCTCCCCCTACCTGACTTACCTCCTTTGCCCCTGCCTCTTGATGATCTACCTCTCCCTGCATAATTAGCTTGGGAGGTAGAGCCTTCTTCATCCTGTTTCTTCCCTTTACCTTTATCCTTAACTTTCTTATCAGTATAGAGAGTAGAGGGGTTGTTACCTTTTGATTGATCTCCTGCCTTTGTAAACTTTGCTTCATGTGTGAATAGTTGGCCCATGAGTGTTGTGAGATCTGGGGTATGCATGTCCATATAGAGGTCCATTGCAGTGGTGAAACTTTCCCACTTATCATCTGCCTTGAGTCCATTTGTTACTTGCCTGACTATTTGCTCCTCTTCAATCTCCTCTCCAATGCTTGCTAATTGGTCTGCCACAACTTTAATCTTTGTCACATACTCTGAGACTGATTGTTTGGGCTGCTTCCTGAGGGTTGTGAATTCAATCCACAGTTGATTCTTCCTAGCCCTTGTGTTGGAAGAAAAGTATGTTGACAAGGTTTCCCAAGTCTCTTGGGAAGTCTTACAATTCCTTACATGAGGTAAAAGAAAATCAGATTTAGAGTTAAGAAGGTAAGACCTTGCCAAAGCATCTTTTGCACACCATTGGTTGAGCCTCTCATGTTCATCCTTGGTGGGTAGTCCTCTAGCTTTGAATGAGGGCAATTCCTCATCTCCTGATATGTATCCAAACAAGCTTCTTCCTTGTAGATAGGTCTTCATTCTTAGAGACCAAGCTTGGTAATTGTTCCTGTCCAATTTGTCAATGCATGAAGGAAAACCATCTCCCATGTTTACCTTGTTTGCTCTGATACCACTCTTGGGAGTGATGGTTGGATGCACTCAAGAGATTGAGTAGATGCTGCTAACCCTGCTTCGCACCAGCCCTCTTTGACTTCAGATATACTTAGTAGACTCCTTGAGCTTCCAAATGATACCAAAATATGCTATAGTACTTTGGAAAAAGTTTGAGTAATGATTAGATCAAAAACAGATAAGTTTGCACTTCACTAGACTTGAAAACTTTCTATTTTGATCTTGATACCTGCTCAGTCTTTCACTCAGTGTGACCAGCACACTAACAATTGATCTAATTCCTTCTGGACATATTAAATTAGCTTAGCAAGCTACCATTTGCAAGTGGAATGAGATAAAATGATGGACTATACTCAGAGAAAGATGTTTAGCAAAAATATATGTACCCCCGACTTTTTAGGAACTCTGCAGACACACACCAGTGTGCACTTCGAGCGAGATTTCTCCGCGACGGCTGATCCAATTGATTTGAAACTTTGTAGCTGTATAGTAGACTTGGAGCTGGTTCCAATGTGCTTTGAATCACTTGATTTGGTTCAGTAGATCCTGAGATATGCTCCTTTGAAGTTGACAGACTTGGAGATGATAACTCAGAGACAACACAGATGATGAATGTAAATCTTTCTATTAGTTCACATGAATGTACAATCTCATTGGCTTGATAGATGTAGCCTAATGAGTTGGAGATGTGTAGACTATGGTGTAGCACTCACACACTCTATAATCAGGAATATTAGCCTCGGGAATGATGAAGGACACCCACGACTTTTCAAGTACAACTTATATAAGAATGAGTGATAGTTTGAATTCAAATTTGAATTCTTGGCTCCCTTCAATCACTCCTCTAAAAGTAGGGAGATATTCTCTCCAATTACACCATCCAAATTCCACGACTCTAATCAGTTAGGTGTGTATACATAATGCCAAGTCATTTAGACTTTTACAAGGAGTAAAAATGTAATAACACATAGGCAAGTGTTCCTATGGTTCTAGCTTCACATAGTGATACCCTTCAAGGGTTCCAAGCCCATCTTCCAAAGTTCCAAGCCAAGTGTGAAGGCTTGAAATGCACCAACAGCTCCCCCTCAAGCCAAGCACTTTGGCTTAAGTCTTCATCTTCAATCTTCAATCACATCCTGCAATCCAATCATGGATTTGAATCTGCATAGCTTGTTTCCATCCAATGCTTTAGTGAGTAAATCTGCACATTGCATATTAGTAGACACATATGTCAATTGAATGTCTTTACTAAGCAACTTCTCTCTCACATAGTGGTAATGAACCTCTATGTGTTTGGTTCTAGCATGATATATTGGATTAGCTGCAAGGTGAAGATAGTGTTATCTCCAAAGATAATTGGAGGTCTAGTGTATAGACCTAACTCTGTATATAAAAGCTTTAACCAGATAGCTTCTTGAGTAGCATTGGCAAGCCCTCTATACTCTGCTTCAGTGGATGACAATGCCACTATAGGTTGCTTCTTGGCTGACCAAGAAATAGGTTTATCTCCTGCAAAACAAATGTAACCTGATGTGCTCCTTCTATCATCCTTGCATCCTGCCCAATCTGCATCTGAATAAACTTTAATGTCAATATCTGATGTATATGGAAAGTACAAACCATGGCTCTGAGTTCCCTTCAAATACTTCAAGATCTTCTTTGCTGCCTCTAGGTGAGGTACCCTTGGTTTGTGCATGAATTGACTAAGCACACTAACTCCATATGCTATGTCAATTCTTGTCAAGGTAGCATAATTCAAACTACCTACCATGCTTTGATATCCTGTAATGTCTTGTATTTCATCCCCTTCATGAGCACTTAGCTTTAGGTTGACCTCCATTGGAGTAGTTGAGTCTTTAGCATCCTGCAAGCCAAACTTCTTGACCATATCCTGTACATACTTCTTTTGAGTGATATATATACCTGAGTTGGTGTAGACTAACTCAAGACCTAAGAAGTACTTCAATAATCCAAGATCATTAATCTTGAATTCCTTCATCATCTGTCCTTTGATGTGTCTAATCCCATTGACATCATTGCCTGTAATGATGATGTCATCAACATAAACACACAAGTAGGTTACCTCTGTATTACTCCTCTTTATGAATAGAGAAGTATCAGCTTTACTCATCACAAATCCTTGGTCTTGGAGATAGGTTGTCAACCTGTAATTCCATGCTCTAGGTGCCTGCTTCAAACCATATAGAGCCTTCTTCAATTTACAAACATAGTTTACCTTCTTGGGATCTTCATAGCCAAGTGGTTGTGACATGTAGACTTCTTCAGATATCCATTCATTCAAGAAAGCATTCTTGACATCTAATTGGTACATGTTCCAATTCTTGGATGCAGCTACACTCACCAATATTCTGATAGTTGGCATCTTAGCCACAGGAGAAAATGTCTCCTCATAATCAATGCCTTGGGTTTGAGCAAAACCCTTGGCTACCAACCTAGCTTTGTATCTGTTTATTGTTCCATCTGAATTTCTCTTTAGTTTGTAGATCCATCTGGATCCTATCACCTTCATAGAGTCCTTCTTGGGTACCAAGTCCCAAGTATCACTCTCCTTGAGAGCTTCCATTTCTTCATCCATAGCTTCTTTCCATTCTGGTTTGGTGATTGCTTCTTCATAGGTACCTGGTTCTTCATTCAACAAATCCTTTGCAAGATATACAGAATGTTTAGTTACAAGTGATGTGTCATACCCAAATCTGATAGGCTTCTTCTTTTCTCTCTGAGATCTCCTCATTGCTTGAGTTGAGAATTCTGGTGTATCCTCTAGCTTTTTCATCTTCATCTTTCCTTTGGACTTCCATGCCTTGAATTCCTCAAGATTTATTGTATCATCATCATCTGAGCTTGATTCATCTTTCTGGATTGGTTCCTCCTTGGTGAGCTTTGGGAAATCTTCTTCCATATCATAGGGTAGACTAACCTTCCTGCATTCATTCTCATACCATGAGTCATTCTCATCAAAGATGACATCTCTGCTTACCTTGAAGCCTTTGTTTGTTGGGTTGTAGAATCTGTATCCCTTTTGGTTCAAATCATAACCAATGAAGATACACTTTTCAGCTTTAGGATCTAGCTTTCCCCTTACCTGTGAGGGAATATGCACATATGCTACACAACCAAAGATTTTGCAATGATCCAGAGAGGGTCTCTTACCATGCCAAGCTTCATATGGTGTCATGCCATCAAGTGATTTGGATGGCAACCTGTTTATGAGATAGGTGGCAGTGGATACACTCTCTACCCAAAGATAATTTGGCAACTTCTTTTCATTAAGCATAGACCTAGCTGTTTCTACAATGAGTCTATTCCTTCTTTCAGCTACCCCATTTTGTTCAGGTGAGTACCTTGTATTAATCTCCCTTTTGATGCCTCTTTCCTGCAAGAAATCTTCAAACTCATTGGAGAAGTATTCTCCTCCACCATCTGACCTTAGCCTCTTCAAGCTTCTTCCTGTTTGGTTTTCAACAAGTGCAAGATACCTCTTGAAACAATTAAACACTTCATCTTTATGCTTCATAAAGTATAAGATGGTCCATCTGCTAAAATCATCAATGAAGGACACATAATATCTTCAACCTGAAATGGAAGGGTCCTTGCTAGGTCCCCAAACATCTGTGTGTACCAAGTCTAGGTAGTCTTCATGCATGAAACCTTTCCTTGAATAGGGCAACCTGTGAGACTTACCAAACTGACAAGCACCACACTTGTAAATCATGTGTTGCTTGGATACATTAGGTATCCCAAGCACATATTGATCCCTGCACATTTGCTTTAGGGTTCTTTCACCTATGTGACCTAACCTCTTGTGCCATATCTCTAACTCTGAAAGTGTTTGATCCTTGTAATTATACAAAGCAATGTTCTTGGTGTCTTCTAGCTCAAAAGTAAACAATCTACCTGATTTCTCTCCCTTGGCTATCCTTCTGAATCCATGTCTTGGGTCCTCCACATATGCTCCATGTTGTGTGAATCTGACCTGCAAACCTTTCTCCACAATCTGACCAACACTCATTAAATTCTTGGTGATGGTTGGTACATAGAGTACCCTGCTCAATAGGTTCTGATTACCATCACATGTCTTCACATT
Organism: Ceratopteris richardii; assembly: GCA_020310875.1. Classification (NCBI taxonomy): domain Eukaryota; kingdom Viridiplantae; phylum Streptophyta; class Polypodiopsida; order Polypodiales; family Pteridaceae; genus Ceratopteris; species Ceratopteris richardii. The sequence continues at coordinate 126,855,833 of CM035430.1, read as the reverse complement.
TCCAATTTTTACAACAAAATGTTTAGTATCATCACCTGTCTGTACCTGATGTTTGCCCTTGGGTTCTTCCAAATCAGAAAGTAGTGCCACATTGCCAGCTACATGGTTAGAACATCCTGAGTCAATATAAAATAAATGATCATCATTTGTACCTGCCTTGGAGGTCATATTCATGATCAATAGGGAGTCATCTTGCTCCTCTGTGTAATTGTTGTAATCCCTTCTATTTCTGAATCCACCTTGGTAGTTACCATTGTGGTTGTGGTTGTAATTGTTGTTGTATTGATTGTTGTATCCATTGTAGCTTTGATGTTGGTTGAATCTGCCTCTCCCTTGAGAGTATCCACCTCTTGAGTAGCCTCTTCCTCTCTGATTCTTGTAGTTCTTGTAGCATTCATCTGTGGTATGATTGGACAATCCACAAATGTTGCATGGTGATGAGTTGTAGGATCTCCCCCTACCTGACTTACCTCCTTTGCCCCTGCCTCTTGATGATCTACCTCTCCCTGCATAATTAGCTTGGGAGGTAGAGCCTTCTTCATCCTGTTTCTTCCCTTTACCTTTATCCTTAACTTTCTTATCAGTATAGAGAGCAGAGGGGTTGTTACCTTTTGATTGATCTCCTGCCTTTGTAAACTTTGCTTCATGTGTGAATAGTTGGCCCATGAGTGTTGTGAGATCTGGGGTATGCATGTCCATATAGAGGTCCATTGCAGTGGTGAAACTTTCCCACTTATCATCTGCCTTGAGTCCATTTGTTACTTGCCTGACTATTTGCTCCTCTTCAATCTCCTCTCCAATGCTTGCTAATTGGTCTTCCACATCTTTAGTCTTTGTCACATACTCTGAGACTGATTGCTTGGGTTGCTTCCTGAGGGTTGTGAATTCAATCCACAGTTGATTCTTCCTAGCCCTTGTGTTGGAAGAAAAGTATGTTGACAAGGTTTCCCAAGTCTCTTGGGAAGTCTTACAATTCCTTACATGAGGTAAAAGAAAATCAGATTTAGAGTTAAGAAGGTAAGACCTTGCCAAAGCATCTTTTGCACACCATTGGTTGAGCCTCTCATGTTCATCCTTGGTGGGTAGTCCTCTAGCTTTGAATGAGGGCAATTCCTCATCTCTTGATATGTATCCAAACAAGCTTCTTCCTTGTAGATAGGTCTTCATTCTTAGAGACCAAGCTTGGTAATTGTTCCTGTCCAATTTGTCAATGCATGAAGGAAAACCATCTCCCATGTTTACCTTGTTTGCTCTGATACCACTGTTGGGAGTGATGGTTGGATGCACTCAAGAGATTGAGTAGATGCTGCTAACCCTGCTTTGCACCAGCCCTCTTTGACTTCAGATATACTTACTAGACTCCTTTAGCTTCCAAATGATACCGAAATATGCTATATGTACTTTGGAAAAAGTTTGAGTAATGATTAGATCAAAAACAGATAAGTTTGCACTTCACTAGACTTGAAAACTTTCTATTTTGATCTTGATACCTGCTCAGTCTTTCACTCAGTGTGACCAGCACACTAACAATTGATCTAATTCCTTCTGGACATACTAAATTAGCTTAGCAAGCTACCATTTGCAAGTGGAATGAGATAAAATGATGGACTTTACTCAGAGAAAGATGTTTAGCAAAAATATATGTACCCCCGACTTTTAGGAACTCTGCAGACACAGACGAGTGTGCACTTCGAGCAAGATTTCTCTGAGATGGCTGATCCAATTGATTTGAAACTTTGTAGCTGTATAGTAGACTTGGAGCTGGTTCCAATGTGCTTTGAATCACTTGATTTGGTTCAGTAGATCCTGAGATATTCTCCTTTGATGTTGACAGACTTGGAGATGATAACTCAGAGACAACAGAGATGATGAATGTAAATCTTTCTATTAGTTCACATGAATGTACAATCTCATTGGCTTGATAGATGTAGCCTAATGAGTTGGAGATGTGTAGACTATGGTGTAGCACTCACACACTCTATAATCAGGAATATTAGCCTCGGGAATGATGAAGGACACCCACGACTTTTCAAGTACAACTTATATAAGAATGAGTGATAGTTTGAATTCAAATTTGAATTCTTGGCTCCCTTCAATCACTCCTCTAAAAGTAGGGAGATATTCTCTCCAATTACACCATCCAAATTCCACGACTCTAATCAGTTAGGTGTGTATACATAATGCCAAGTCATTTAGACTTTTACAAGGAGTAAAAATGTAATAACACATAGGCAAGTGTTCCTATGGTTCTAGCTTCACATAGTGATACCCTTCAAGGGTTCCAAGCCCATCTTCCAAAGTTCCAAGCCAAGTGTGAAGGCTTGAAATGCACCAACATGAATCGCTCAACACACACACTGATCGTCAATGTTCCTTTGTTATCAGTCACTTGTCTCGTTTTTAATTCCTTTAGATTTTTGTCTTGTTTCAATATATGCATTAGGAATTGACTTTTTGTTTTGTACTTGCATTCTCGTTTCGTCAAATTTAAGTTCTTTCCTTTAGGGTTTACATATTGCACACTTTTATCTTGTTCTTGGACTTGAAAAAATTAAGTATCTTGGACTTGATGTGTTCCTATTGTAGTCCTAATTTAATCCACAATGCTAGACGTTTAGCCTAAGCTAATAATTGACTAAGGGGGTTGAGTATTCTTCCAAACTAGAGTTAGCTTCTTTGATAGCCCTGTTGCCCAAGAAGTCACGCTTCCCAAGCCTTGCATACTTCACCTGCCCTGCTTTGATTGCCCTTGGATAGCCCTTGTTAGACCTATAAAAATCCAAAGCTTTAGACCAACTCTTAAATCAGGGATCAACCACTTTGATATATACACCTTAAGGGTCCTTTTTCCTTTGCCCTAGAGCTCAAAAAATAGACTTGGAATGAAAAAGTTATGGATGTTCAGGCTTTCGGGGGTTAAAATGGTAGTCAAGCTTTTTTTTCCAAATATGAGTTAAGGGGTCTTCAATGTGCATAATCACTCTCAAATTCACTCAAAATAGGCCTTATATTTGCAAAATATTCAAAACCCTAATTTGGCGTTTCACGCAGACAATCGTGATGGTCTAGGGTAATCGTGATGGTCTAGGACCGTTGTGATGGTGCAGTTGAACCGTCGTGATGGTCCGAGGGTGTGAGGTGTCATGATGGTCCACAAATGAGCTATCGTGATGGTCTGACTAATGAGCAGTCATGATGGCGTGAGCCCATCATGACGGTCAACGATCAGTGGAACTGTCACGATGGCATGAGCCCATCGCGATGGTTACAAGGCATCATGATGGCTTGAGCCAATCGTGATGGTCTGAAATTTGAAGCGTCATGATGGCATACCTGTATCGTTGAGATGGTCTAGAGGACACATGGCAAGTGGGTCATCGTGATGGCATGATCCAATCGCGATGGTGTGGGCCTAGCGAGATCGTCACGATGGTCACTGTCCATCGCGATGGTTCAACTGAACCGTCACAATCGTCTAAGACCATCACGATGATCCGGCTGAGCCGTCATGATGGTGTGAGCCAATCGTGATGGTGCGACACAATCACGATGGTGTGATCCCATGGAAATGGTCCACCAGACTATAAATTTTGAAGATGCGCCTGTGGATTCCTATATGTGCAAGTGTGATCTATGGCATGGTATACACGCTTACCAAAAATGTCAAACTTGTCAGACCATCACAATGGTCTAACACCTATGGCATATCTGATAGAAATTTGACATTCTCACCTTTTTGGAGCTCTCCTGCTTTTTTGGAGCACTGTAAGCTACAAGAAAGCTAAAAAACACACACCGATGCAAACTCAAAATCTCTCTCTCTCTCTCTCTCATGTACAAATGAGGAAAATGAGGAGGATAGGTGGATATGGTGAAATTTTTTGTTTTTTTGGAGTGGAGGAAGATGATGTGTGGGTGAAGGAGGAGTGTAGAGGAGATGAAAAACACAAAAAACTACTCAAAAACAACAACAAAAACTAAAATTTTTACCTTCCAACACCAATTCTTGCTATACTCTTACCATTGCACATTCATACTAGAACTCAATCCCCGACAACGGCACCAAATTTGGTGTTGCTCTAGCACAATGGTAAGCACCACATAAGAAGCTCCACCTCCTTAAGGTCAATTCGTGGAAGAGATAGGAGTGATATGAAGATCGTGAACACGAGAAGTAGTGAGAGTGAAGGTGAGAAGTGAAGATGCACACACACATGTAAGAGACAAGCAAGACACAATGGAAGATCAAAAATAGACTCTATTGCTCAAGATCACTATTACAAGCTCAATTTTTCTCTAAGCTCACACTAACCAACCTCAAAAATGAGCTCTCTAGCTCTTTTTATAGATTGTAGACTAGTTTTGATCGGTTTCACATCTAGTGACTCGCATAGTTAAAAACTAGGTTTAAACAAGATCTAAAAATAGCCAAAATTGGTATGCTTGTTCTACCTAATCTCCTCAAGCTCGGGGACTCCTTAGCTTACACAAAATGGAGCTATTAATTACAAAGTGGGTGTTTCTATGATACATATGGTACAAAACTGATGAAAATCATTGTTTGGGGTTTTGAAAGAGTAATATAAAACATATTTCTTTGGAAAAATTGATTACATGGCTCCCCATGACTCTTCGTAGTCCGCCTTTACATGCTACCTCTGCGTCTGTGTCTTTGGCTACTCCCAACAGTGAGGTAGATGTCTGGATATGATAAAAAACTGAAAATTTAGTGAAGAAGGAGATAAAGATGGGAGATGATGAGGAAGGTGATGATGATATAAAAACCAAGAAAACTAAAGAAATTACCTAATTACTAACCATTCCAACATCAAATCTCTACGTCTTACCATCATACGCTCGTCCTCGAAGCTTGATCCCCAGCAATGATGCCAAATTTTGTGTCACTCTAGCACAATGATGAGTATCAACGTGAGGAGATCCACCTCATAATTGTCAATCGAGGAATGTTTGATTAACCCAAAAATATGATTACAATATCTTTAGTTCTCTTCAATTCCCAAAATGCCAATGTATCCCAAGCATGAGCAGCACCTCCTTTACTTGTCATCCCGTGGAGATGTGAGGAGGATATAAAGACCATGAGCAATTGTGGTGAGCAAGTGTGAGTGACAAGCACATGCATGCACACACACATGTACACAAGGCAAGATCAAAGAGAGGAAAAAATGGAAAGCTTTCGATAACAAAAGAACTCTCTTACAAAAGCTCCAATCTCTAACAAGCTAACCTCAAGTGAGTACTAAAAAACTAACCCCAAAAATGATCTCTCTAGCTCTTTATATAGGTTTTTGATTAGTTTTGGCCCCATCCAAACCTAGTGTGTGGCCTAGCTAAAAATTAGGTTCCAAGGATTATTTGAGGGCTCAAATGAAATCAAAAAATTATTTAAATTGACATATAGGTATTCCTAATAGTCCTCAAGCTTGATGAATCCTTGGCTTGAACAAAATGGAGTTACGAAAATGTGAAATGATATTTATAACGGTTTTTAGTGATCAAAATCACTATTTTTATAGGGATTCTTTTGAAAAATTGACATATAGTTCTTGGAGCTCCCTACATGCTCCCTCTTGTTGTGTACCCACTTATTTGATGTGTTCATGTGCCTTGTGCTAGACCTTGAGTGCCAACATTCAACCTCCAAAAGTGATCTCCTTAGCTCTTTTTATAGTTTTTCATTAGCTTTGGGCATGTTCAGACCTAGTGTTTGGCCTAGTTAAAAGTTAGGTTCCTAGGCTATTTTGGAGGCTCAAACGAGCTCTAGAACTTATGAAAATTGGTATGTACATAGGTATAATTCTCCTCAAGGTCAAGGACTCCTTTGATTGAGAAAATAAAGTTGGGATTATAAAAAATGGAATTTACAATGACATGTAGTGATCAAAATCAATGTTTCATAAGGAATTGCATTCAGAAATTTGTTGGGCCTACTTGTTGGATCTTCTTTGACTTCCTTGTCTACTTGTTCTTGCTTGGCATTTTCTTTGTCTTGACTCTCTTTGACTTTGTTGGAACTCAAGGTCGAGCACAAGCATGGAAGCACATCAGAAAGGTGGACACATAAGAAGAAGGAGCACATAGGGAGCTCCAAGAAGTGTATGTCAAATTTTCAGAAGAATCCCCTACAAAAATAATGATTCTCATCAGTAAAAACCATTGTAAATACCATTTTTCATTTTTGTAACTCCATTTTTTTCAAGCCAAGGAGTCCTTGAGCTCGAGGAGTATTAGAAGTATCATCCTACCAATTTTCATATTTTTTAGACTCCGTTTGAGCCCTTAAATAAGCCTTGGAACCTAATTTTTAAGTAGGCTGGACAGTAGGTCTAGACAGGGCCAAAAGTACTCAAAAAACTATAAAAAGAGCTAGAGAGCTCAGTTTTGGGGGTTGGCTTGTTGTAGATTTCAGCTTTGTAATAGATTTCTTTTGTAATCAGAGTCCTTCCATTGTTCCTCTCTTTGATCTTTCCTTGTATGCGTGTGTGTGTGCGTGCATGTATGTGCTTGTCACTCACATTTGCTCACCACAATTGCTCACAATCTTCATATAGGTCCTCACATCTTCGAGGATTGACAAGTAAAGGAGGTGGTGCTTATGCTAGAGCTACACCAAATTTTGACACCATTTCCGGGGAGAGAGCTTCGAGGACGAGTGTTGTGATGGTAAGATCGTAAATTTGTGACGTTGGAAGGTAAAAAAGAGTTATTTTCTGTTATTTTTCTAATTTTTCTTCTTCATCTTCATCATCATCACCATCTCCATCTTCATCCATCTTCATCTTCATAAAAATTTCTTGTTTTTTAGTGAATTTTCACCACTTTCATATCGTTTTTCATGCATTATTGTGCGAGAAAGAGTTAGGAAGTGCAAGGGAGAGCAAGTGCCTGTGTTTTTTCATGATTTTTTGCACATAGCACATACGGAGCTTGCCATTGCTCGATGCTCAAAATTTTGAATTTCCCGCCAAAAAACACGATTTTGACTGAAATTTACAATTTTTATAAAATTCAATTTTTTCAAAAAAAAATTACGATTTTCAGTCTCCGCCGAAGTCACACAAAAACACGATTTTCAGATCACTCAAAATCTCGATTTTCACAAATCACGATTTTCAGCCAAAAACATGACTTTGAGAAAACACGATTTTCACTCAAAATCGCAATTTTTTTATCATTCTCAAAATCACGATTCTTAGGTAAAAATACGATTCTGAGCAAAAACACGATTCTCATTCAAAATCGCGATTTTCACAAAACACGATTTTGAAGAAACACGATTGTCAATCAAAATTGTAAGTTTTTAATCATTCTCAAAATCGCGAGTTTCAAGTAAAAATATGATTCTGAGGAAAAACACGATTTTCAATCAAAATCGCGATCTTCATGTCAAAACACGATTTTCAGTCAAAATCACGATTTTTTGGTCATTCTCAAAATCGTGATTTTCATACCAAAAAACACAATTTTCTATCAAAATCATGTTTTTCACGATTCTCACTCAAAATTGTGTTTTCATGATTCTCACTCAAAATCACATTTTTCACGATTCTCACTGAAAATCACGTTTTTCACGATTTTTAGCCAGAATCGCATTTTTCACGATTTTCAACCAAAATCGCATTTTTTGGGGATTGCTCAAGATCGTGATTTTCACTCAAAATGGTGATTTCCAAGGTTGTTCAAGATCGCAATTTTCACACAAAATCGTGATTTTTCCAAAAGGTCATGTTTCCCTGTTTTGACCCCCACGAGCCTGATTTGACATAACTTTTTCATCAAAAGTCCATTTTTTGAGCTCTATAGCTCGTTGGATATAGTAATTTGAAGTTGAACTTCAGGTGGGATTAGGAAACCAAGGGGGCTCCAAAGGATTTTGAGCATTACAAAGGGAAATTTTTGGACTAGAAGGCAAAGCTTATGAACCTGAGATATGGTAGACACCTAGGCAAGGATAGACAAAACATTAGATCTTCTGAGGCAAGTGTCAACCGTACAGCTAAGTCTTGGGCACAACAATCCTTACATACTAAGCTCTGATACAAGTGACTCAGAAATGTCTTTTAGCATGGGGAAACCTATAGGTAACTCAGGCACTACCTATCTACAAACACCAGAAGGTCCATATAAGACACAGTTGGAATATATTCAAACCAACCGATTAGGTGCTCGCATCTATAAGGATGGCCAAGGCGATCAGTGGTCCAAATCAAAAATCCAGATCAACCCTTTGGACTTAAATATGCACTAGTCAAGTTTGAAGAGGGTTCATACATTGATAAGGAAGGAACCATGTATGTGGTCACCAACTTACGAGACAGGACAGATGAGTTTGGAAACAGCATTCCTGAGAGTGAGATAGGAGACCTAAAGCAAGAAGATGTAGCACAAGAACCCAAGACTCCTAGAGGTAAGTTAGTTTTGACCAGAGTGATCACTCCATATTGGATCCCTCAAGACAACAAAAGCATAGAACTATTCTTAAATAGAGAAACGGAGGAAGCCTTTTGGAGATTCAAGCTAGATCAACCTATCCAATTCGGCATAGTCATCATCTACGAGTTCAAGGATTCGGAGACACCATGCAAATTTGTCTACCTGGATAACACGTCAGAGAAAATGTTTTGGGTAACAGAACATGATATACATGCATATACTTGGAAGAGTGAATTGATTTTCCCTCCACCAAGATCCAATGTTTCCCATGGCCTTCAAGGAGTAGGATCATCCCAAGCTCATGAAACCCAGAGGGAAAGAACTAGAGAGAAACCTGAGGTAAGCTTTACACACAATGTGGGTAGAGATAGATCAAGATTTGAAGGTGAAAGACATAAAAGAGAGAGACATCAAGCACATAGGCATCAAAGGGATGAACATGATTTTCCATTGCCTAGACCCGGAGAGTACCCAAGAACCATTAGACCCTCTTAAGTGGTCAAGACAATGAAAAATTACTTTGATGGTTCAAGTGATCCTTATGATCATGTGGTCAAGTTCAAACAAGTGTTAAGAGCTCAACAGGTTGAAGACTTGTTCACCCAGTTCGAGGCATTTGGTTTGACTCTCAAGGGCACTACCTTAGCTTAGTTTCAACCTCTAAACAATCACAAATATGAAGAGATAGGTCAACTACTAGAAGCATTCATTGTAGAATTTTCCAAGAGTGGTATCAGGCATAACACATTATCCTTGATCCACAGCTTCAAGCAGACACCCCAGAAACAGTGCAACTAGCAGGAAGAATGTTCAGACAGTACATACAAAGATGCCCTATTCCAGAGTTACCCACACCAGCCAAACAAGCAGCTTTTTTTTTAGATGGCCTACTAAGCAAAGTTGAGATCATATGTGTACTTGAACGAGCCTAGATCCATAGAAGAGTGTGTGCGCATGTGCATAGACATAGAAGACAACTTGGGTGAGGAGTTAGGACTGTCCAAACTCTATAAGGATTTTGACAGCTCTACTATTCATACCTCCAAGACCTCCATTGAGATAGATGAGATAGTTGAGCAAGTGGCCAAGAAGCTAGTAGTTCAAAATAGACAAACACCAAGAGTCGCCTCATTGAACCGGTGTTATACTTGCGGAGGGGACCACATGGCTAACATATGCCCAATGCAAAAACTAGAACGTGAGAGAAAGGAATGCTCCATATTGCACTATTGAGAGGAAATACACAAACCATACGGCTCAAGATTGCCCTCAATAGGCAGGCTGTCAGACATCATTATCAACAACCTTACCAACAAGGTAGGTATCAAAACCAATACCAATAGCCATATTATAGAACTCAACAGCAATGTTAGGCACCATATAGGCCACAACCAGTCCTACGAAACCAACCACCAGCTCCTACCAATGTAATTCCAGTTAATTATGCAATGGCAGAGGAAAACCCTAATAGAGCATTGGTGCTAATGACCCCAGTCTCAAGACTATGCCTTAGTAGGAGACAACCTATACTAAAGAGGCAAAGATGGTTACCTAAGATTGTGCATTCATGAATCAAATTACATGAAAGTCTTAGAGGTTGCACATAGTGGTTTTGCAGCTGAACATTTTGGTCCTGACTGAGTAATTAAGACCATTCTATTCTCTGGACTTTGGTGGCAAACTCTTCATATGGATGCACATACCTATGTGAAGAGATGTGATACATGCCAACATGCACAATATCCAATCAGAAAAGATGAGATGCCTTTGAGACCAATGATGGGAGGACATGCATTTTCAAAGTGGGATATAGACTTTGTAGGTCCTATTAACCCTCTCAGCTAGAAACTCCCATGCAGAATACATTATTGTGGCCAAATATTACTTGACAAAGTGGGTAGAAGTCAAAGCCACTACAAAGAATGATGCTTAGACAACAGCTAAGTTCTTATTTGAGGATGTATTCACTGGATATGGACTACCAATAGAGTTTGTGAGCGATAGAGGCACACACTTCTTGAATGAAGTCATTGAAAATCTTCTCCAAGAATTCTTGGCGATACATAAGAAGTCTGCCCCTATCATCCCCAAGCTAACGGACAAGTTGAGAGCACAAACAAGATCCTATGTAATGTCTTGACTAAACTAGTAAATAATAAACGCTCTGATTGGGACAAACAACTTCATCATGCTATTTGGGCTTATCGAATTGCCTATAAAACGGTACTCAATGCCACCCCATTTCAGATGGTTTTGGGCCAGAATGGTATGTGACCATTAGACTTCCTAATACCAGCTTTAAAAGTAGCACAAGAGCATGAGTGGACTAGACATGAGTTGTCCTATAGGATCTTCGATCTAGAACGCTTAGGTGAGATGCAGCTATGTGCAGCAGTAGGCATCTATGCTACAAAGAAAAGGCAAAAGGCATACTTTGATGCACACATCAAAGATAAAGGATTGAAAGAAGGAGATCTAGTGCTGATTTATACACTAAAGCAACATGCCCATAAATTGGAAAAAAGAGGATATGGACCCATGATCATTAATAGAATTTCCACTAGCGGTGTGGTTCAATTGGCCACTCTAGAAGGTGACATCTTTCCAAGCTATATTAGTGGATGCCAAGTCAAGATATATCAAGAACCTCTTATAGATGATATGTTAAGGAGACTCAACATGGCTAAGAAGCAAAAAGAAAAGAAGAGTTGAGGGTTAGAGAAGAAGCACAGGTAGAGGTTAGAGATCGCATCAGGCGAAATAAGTTAAGATGACTAGGTCTAAATTTCCACCCAAAATCCCCAAAAGACCATAGAGGTAGGGCAAGGAAAGAATATAAGGACTGTGAGAGCGTTGATTGACTCAGGTGCAGCAACTAGTGCAGTTCGACTTTCGTACTGCCAAGACTTGTAGTTGAACATCAATCCCATGGAAGCCTATATCATAGGATTGGGAGGTGTGGAAACCCTTGTTTGGGTGAGGTGGACATTCCCATCTACCTTCAAGATGTTCCAATGATAGTCAAAATTCTAGTGTGTCATGATGAGGACCTTACAGAGCCACTTGTCTTGGGACAAGATTGGATCTATGACCATGTAGTCAACTTAAACCTAAGGAGCCAACTTCTTCAAGTTTGGGTTCATGAACAATGCATTACATTAGAGCTAGAAAATTGCATGCTCACATATCATGGTGTCACAAATTCTCTTAGGACTAATCTTAGAGAAGAAGAAGTTGTATGTGTCCAAAGCTCTATGATGCAGAAGGATGTTGCCTCCAACAAAAGATTCGGAGACCCATTGAGAATCCCTTCTTGTACGAAGTCTCAGCCATTTGTAGTAGTTCAATCACACAAGGAAGAGAAACAGTACATGAAAACTGTTGTATCAAATAGACAACGGAATGTCAAGAAGAAAGTAGTGTCGGGCAAGAAGCAGATCTGGGTACAAAAAGGAGAGCAACCACCAGCCTTGCCACAAAAATTCCCATCTAGGCAGGCCAACCATGCCAAAACAGGAACCAAGAAACTAGGACAGGTTCAACCACAAGGTATCCGGCAAGTTTTGGTGCCTAAGAAATTAGTGACAGCTCAACAAGGTCAGTCATGCATATGGGTACCCAAGAAGCTCTTACGTACACAACAACCTATATTCTCCCACACGCGTAAAGTCTCAACAAAGAAGTCAAGGAAAGGCAAGGGTCCGAACCTGGAATAAAGAGCCAAAGAAGATCACCTCACCTCTTTGGCAATGGTAAGAAGACAATTACCACGGATATGGGTTTGGAAACCCAAAACACCCAAGGCCTCTACAAAACCAAAGAGCCAACCACAAGGGATGCAAACATCAAGAAACCTTCCAAACATGAAGCGGCCAAAGGTGATCACTTTGCAGTAAAAAACTCTTCTCAAATCGATCTTCATATGAAAGAATGATCAGTTGTCAGTCAACAATCCATTGCTTACATCATTTCAAGGTCCAATGGATACCTCCAACAGAGACGGCATCAACAACCGCAAGTAACATTGACAACCTCGACAAGCGACAACCATGTACTCCTTGCACATCCCTATCTTTTGCACCATTCAGGTCATGCATTTCCAAAGTATGCATTAACATAGGACCACATTAGATGGTCGTGCATAGACACATTTGAGATTCCCAGGCACAAGAGCACATTGACACATGTAAACTATTTTTTTGTTACTAACCTTTGTCTTCTTGTTTTGTGACATTGTTTTGCAAAGAAAGGAAAGAAAAAAATAAACAAAAAGGAAGAAAAGAGAGAGAGAGAGAGAGAGAGAGAGCGAGAGCTTGTTCCCAGGTTTGGCTCATGGAACATGAATGAGTCATGCTTAGTTGAATGTGGAATCATTGATGATTGGGCATTTATCAGTTTGGATAGAAGTATGCCTCAGCTAGCAGACGATATTATTGTTGTCATATATGGTAGATGTCCAGAACTTGGCATGAACATGTCATCCACAACTTTTTTTCCCCCTTATCATGGTAGGTGGGAAGCGCTTGAAGGTCTGCAACTTGAGCGATGCTTAACTACTGTATGTATGAGACCATCCAAGGAGACATCTGCAAGGGCTAGTTCTAGTACCTTGCAAATCCTTGTATGTACGTTGGGTGAGAAGACTCCTGCTTATGGTGAGCTAAAGAGAATATGTGAAACTAAGCTTGGTATAGTTACCCAATGCTCTTTGTCAAGGAATATAAAGAAATGCAATTCTCAGCATTTGGCAAATGTTGCTTTGAAGAGAGGGGATAGGACCAGGCACTGGAAGAATCTCTCATCCGTGGACCATCAACCAGGGCATTCATCGACAACGATAGGCCAACCAATGGTTCATCACAATGATGGGTGTACAACACGAAGAGATGCGCATCGACTGACCATTCACTATGGTAAGACTCTCCTACTTGGGCCACATTATAACCATGATAAATTAGGAAACCTCTTCATCAGCATACCCTTGGGCACTTCGCTCAAGCCCTCCAATTTTTGCACCATACTTCTTCCAATGCATTTTCCAAGTAAGCATGCATAGGGCCACATTACAAGGCCGTGCACAAGGCACTTCTTTTCTTCAACCCATGCACTAACACAATTACCCATCATTCACTATGGGTTATGAGTTCTTGGCATGCCTACTCTGAACATCATCTTTGGAAGAGCTAGAGGACATCATGGGGACAACATCAATACCTAGGAAGCAATTCGAAGCTAGGAGTTGCTCCAACTCAATCGTGACAACCTCTTTTGAGCAACTCACAGTTTTTGAAAGCTCACAATGACACAGAGGGGGGGAGTGTTGGAACTCAAGATCAAGCAAAAGCATGGAAGCACATTAGAAAGGTGGACACACAAGAAGAAGGAGCAAGTAGGGAGCTCCAAGAAGTGTATGTCAAATTTTCAAAAGAATCCCCTACAAAAACAGTGATTTTCATCACTAAAAACCATTGTAAATACCATTTTCCATTTGTGTAACTCCATTTTGTTCAAGCCAAGGAGTCCTTGAGCTTGAGGATATTAGAAGTATCATCCTACCGATTTTCATATTTTTTAGACTGTGTTTGAGCCCTTAAATATGTTGGGTGTGTGTAGAAGTGCGAGAGACACATAAGAAGCACACACAAGGAGCACAAACGCAGCAAGACACACGGAGAAGACGATGGCTGGAATAGCTCTCTCTATTAATGATGAACTGAACTAAAGTAAGAGCTGAATAATATCCCTAAGTACAAAGTACCACCACATATGAGAGTATCGAGTATGTGGTAACATGGGGAAAAAACCTCTAGCCAGCACTAGAGTAAAAAGTGCCCATGTATAGGGAAAAGGTTCACATCAAAGCTACTCAAGGAATACATAAGTGTAACAAACCCCCCTGGAGCAAATGATGTGAACACATACAAGGAGTGACAGATCAGCCCCCTCAAGGTAATAAGCTTAAAGCTTTGCGAAAAGCTTCAAACTTTTCCCGTGGAAGAGCTTTGGTGAATATGTTTGCCACATTATCTTGTGTAGGCACATAAAACAAATCAATATCGCTTGCATGAAGGCGCTCTCTCACATAGTGATAATGCACCTCAATATGTTTGGTCCATGCATGAAACACTAGGTTTCGTGCAATAGCCAAAGCACTCTGACTATCAGTGAGAATACACGTAGCAGCGTCAATCTCCATGCGAAGATCCATCAATAGGCGTCTCAACCATATACACTCCACTATAGCTGTGAAAACTACCCTATACTCAGCTTCGCAACTCGATGTCACCACTGTAGGTTGCTTCTTACTCAACCAAGATATGCATGAGTCTCCAAGGAAAAAGTAATTACCACTAGTGGACACGCGAGTATCATAACAAACAGCCCAATCACTATCTGTAAAAGCATGCAAGCATGGCTGAATATCTCTGCCATAAAAGAGACCTAAGCTCAAAGTGCCTCGGAGATATCTAAACACATGTTTCACCGCTTGCCAATGCTTAGTGCCAGGCCTATGCATGAATCGACTCAATTGGGAAACTGCATATTGTATATCCGACCTTGTGTTGCATGCATATATAAGACATTCCATAGCTTGCTGATAAAGAGAAGTGTCAAATGCATCATTGGAGTCCTCAACTGAGAACCTGAATCCTGTCCCAACTGGTGTGGAAACTGGCTTGCAATCCTCAAAGTCAAAATGTTGAAGTAGTTTTTCAACATATTTTGCTTGATGCATAACAATTCCCCCCTCACGGATACAAACTGGATGCCAAAATAGTAGCTCAAAAGACCAAGATAAGTAACATCAAAAGTATGTTGCAAATCAGCCATAATAATGTCAAGTTTTGCATCACATGACCCAGTCAAGAGTATGTCATCGACATAAAGAACAAGCATTGTATGAAAGAACTTGGAGAAGCTTGTAGAAGGTGGAAAAAGCGTTTTGAAGCGACGAAGTTTGGTCTAGCCAACCGGCACAAGACCAGCCGTTGAGCTTATGGAGACTCAAATAGACCTTATAAGCATGTGATAAGTGCAAAGAAACACACTATGTACTTTGGAGCATCAAGGAAAATGAGTCGATACAAAATAGATAGGTTCGGGGGTCGACTAGCTCAAAAAATTACTATCTATGGAAGAGACAATGAACTTCAAATGTCCATAGCGACTAGCATGATTACAATTAGAAAAAATCATTTTATGGGAGTGATACACATAGGGGTGAGTGTAAAGAATGCACAAAAGCATAAGGAATAAGCAAAATATGCTATAGGAATGAATGAGACATTCACCAGTGGTACTTCCTATTTTTCAGGAATACGTAGAGATTGATCCTAGGACAGAAAAACTCTGATTTCTCCCAATCTACTAAACCAAATGCTATGTAATTTTATAAGCATCAACTAGACAATAATACCTTTCCAATGAGCCATCTTGCACTCAATTTGGAGCTTTGGAGAGAGAGCAGAAGCCTCTGCAAGATTACTATTGGCGAAGACGATGATGCAGAGAATTGAAGGAGCAAGACAATGATGGTCACAAGTGTATGTACATTGCTTCCATGTAATGTACAAGTGATTTCAAGTCTTTATATAGACTCTAGGAGTGTTCCATGACTTCTACAAGTGAATTTTGAATTCAAATGAAGGTGGGAATGGTTGTTGGAGGGAATCAATTCACTTTCCTACAATCTAGGAAAAGTGACGATCTAGTTTGATCTACTTTTAGGTGATTGATTGCTTGATTGAATGCAACTTCAACCACCACAAATTCGTGGGATTTGGGCTTTATCTTTCTACCTTTACATTTTTAAAGCTCAAGGCTTTTACAATGGTGAATGAACCATCAAAAATCTCTTAAAAAATACAATAAATGAGCATAAGAAAAAGAATTCTCCAACGGATATTCTTTCGACGTGATAGCCTTTGATGTAGATCAAATCCGCCTCAAGCATAGTGTAAGCTTGATGTTCCAACAGCTCCCCCTCAAGCTAAAGTATGCTTGAGTCTTCATTCTCTGATAGGTTGAATACCTGCCATAGCTTTGAATCTACAAAGCTTTATTCCATCAAGTGCCTTCGTCATCATATCTGCTACTTGCTTTTCAGTTGGAACAAAAGAAATGTCAATATCCTTTGCCATGAGCTTCTCTCTGATGAAGTGGTAATGGACTTCTATGTGCTTGGTTCTCGCATGGAAAATAGGATTTGCCACTAGATGCATGGAACTTACATTATCTCCAAATATGTGAGGTTTGGAACTCACAAGTCCCAAATCTGTATACAATGCTTTTAACCATATTGCCTCTTGAGTTGCTATGGTCAAGCCTCTGTACTCTGCGTCAGTTGAGGATAAAGCAACAATTGGTTGCTTCTAGGAACTCCATGACACTAGCTTCAAACCTGCATCCACATTGTGCTTTGTGTCATCCCCTTTTTGCACCTCATGTCTATGCTTTGGACTTTCCAAATCAGATAGAAGAGCAATGTTGCCCTGCAACATGATTCGAACATCCTGAATCTATGTAGAACAAATGATCATCTTCTTTACCTTCTTTGTGGCTTAGATTCATAAGAAGCAATGAGTCTTCATGTGGTTGATCTTCTGAATAATTGTTGTAGTCCCTTCTATTATAGCCTCTATTGTTATTGTTGAAGTTGTGTCCACCTCTGCCTCTATTGATGCCATATCCACCTCTTCCACTTCCTTTTTGGGTCTTCCCATTGAACCAATAATTCTGAGTGGTGTGGTTGGTCTTATTGCATATGGCACAAGGTTGAACATTCTGACCTTTGGTTTTGTCTTGCTTTGGTCCTTTCTTCTTCCCTTTCCACTTGCTCTTGCTTACAAAGTTGGCTTGGGAGGTCTCTTCTTCATCTTCTTCCTTCTTCTTGCCTTTTTGCTTCTTATCCTTCTTATCTGCATATACAGCACTAGTTGAATTACCATGATAAGAGTTACCTTCCTTTATGCTATTGTTGGCTTCTTGATTGAAGAGTTGTCCAAGAAAGATGTTGAAGTCTAGAGTTTGCACATCCATGATGAGATCATAAGCCGTCGTGAAGGATTGCCATTGCTTATCACTACAAATGTCGTTGAGAATTTGCCTCATGATGACCCCTTCTTCAATCAGCTCTCCAATGGATGCTAACTGATCCGCAACCTCCTTGACCTTAGTAACAAACTCTGTGATGGTTTGTTTAGGTGTCTTCTTCATTTGGTTGAACGTGTTCCAAAGATGATTCTTTCTTGCTTTGGTACTAGCAGAAAAGAAAGTCTCGAGGGCATCCCAAGTCTCTTGAGATGTCTTGCATCCTCTAATATGTGGTAATAGAAAGTCAGAGATAGATTTTAGTATGTACGACCTTTCTTGAGCATCCCTTGCGCACCAAAGTGTGAGCTTATCTATCTCCTCTTGTGTAGGTCCTCCTTTGCATCTTGGAATAGGCATAGCTTCATCACCTGCTACAATCCCATAAAGATTTCTACCTTGCAAATAGGCCTCCATCCTAATTTTCCAAGCCGCATAGTTGTGTCGATCAAGCTTCTCGATCATTGAGGGAAATCCGTCACCCATCTTGATCTAGCTCTGATACCACTGAAAGAACTGGAGAAGCTTGTAGAAGGTAGAAAAAGCCTTTCGAAGCGACGATGTTTGGTCTAGCCAACCCGCACAAGACAAGCCCTTGAGCTTATGGAGACTCAAATAGACCTTATAAGCATGTGATAAGTGCAAAGAAACACACTATGTACTTTGGAGCATCAAGGAGAATGAGTCGATACAAAACAGATAGGTTCGCGGGTCGACTAGCTCAAAAACTTATTATCTATGGAAGAGACAATGAACTTCAAATGCCCATAGCGACCAGCGTGATTACAATTAGAAAACATAATTTTATGGGAGTGATACACATAGGTTTGAGTGTATAGAATGCACAAAATTATAAGGAATAAGCAAAATATGCTATAGGAATGAATGAGACATTCACCGGTGGTACTTCCTATTTTTCAGGAATACGTAGAGACTGACCCCAAGACAAAAAAACTCCGATTTCTCCCAATCTAGTAAACCAAATGCTATGAAAATTTATAGGCATAAACTAGACACTAATATCTTTCTAATGAGCCATCTTGGACTCACTTTGGAGCTCTAGAGAGAGAGCAGCAGCCTCTGCAAGATTACTATTGGTGAAGAAGATGATGCAGAGAATTGAAGGAGCAAGACAATGATGGTCACAAGTGTATGTATATTGCTTTCATGTAATGTACAAGTGATTTCAAGTATTTATATAGACTCTAAGAGTGTTCCACGACTTCTACAAGTGAAGTTTGAATTCAAATGAAGGTGGGAATGGTTGTTGGAAGGAATCAATTCACTTTCCTACAATCTAGGAAAAGTGAAGATCTAGTTTGATCTACTTTTAGGTGATTGATTTCTTGATTGAATGCAACTTCAACCACCACAAATTCGTGGGATTTGGGCTTTATCTTTCTACCTTTACATGTGTGAAGCTCAAGGCTTTTACAACAGTAAATGAACCATCAAAAATATCTCAAAAAATACAATAAATGAGCATAAGAAAAAGAACTCTCCAACGGATATTCTTTCGACGCGATAGCCTTTGATGTAGATCAAATCCACGTCAAGCATAGTGTAAGCTTGATGTTCCAACACTGTAAGATCAGCTCCATTTTTGTGTACATAGAGTGTGCTTTCAATTGGACTACATGTGAAGGCAAGAGCAATCAAGTGCTTATGGATTTTGTCATATCATGCACGTGGAGCTTGCTTGAGACCATACAAGGCTTTATGCAAGTGACAAACCATATGCTCTTTCCCTTTCATAGAAAATCCAGGAGGTTGCTTCACATAAACCTCTTCTTGCAAATCACCATTCAAGAAGGTTGTTTTTATGTCCAACTGATGCACTTTCCAACCTCGATGGGCAGCCAATGCAACCACAGTACGAATGTTAGTCATGCGTGAAGTAGGTGCAAAAGTTTCCTCATAGTCAATGCCATATTGTTGTGCATATCCTTTGGCAACCAATATAGCTTTGTAGCGATCAATGCTATCATCAGATTTTCTATTAATCTCGTGAACCCACTTCATATCAATGGCATTCTTTCCTTTTGGCAATTCACATAACTCCCAAGTACCATTCATATGTATGGAATCCATTTCTGATTGCATAGCACTCATCCATTGTGGATTGTCACATGCATCGTCAAAAGAAAGTGGCTCTTCATTACATGTTATAGCAATAAGAGAATAGTCCACAAAATTACTTGATGCATGGTGAGAGCTTGATCTTGTTCTACCAAGTAAAGGTGCACTCAATTTGTTGTCCTGCAAAGTTTATTTCAACTACTTTGGCATAGATTGTTCACTCTTGATAGACATGCGTTCATTATGTGATACATCTTCAACATGTACATCATGCGTGGGCTGAATTTCATGCTCATTTTCAGCTGTATTTTGATGCAAATGTTCAGCCATATGTGGCTGGAAATTTCCAACAATTTTGACAATTTTTGGCTGAAATTTTTCAGCCATGTTTGGCTGGAAATTCTCTACATTTTCAGCCCTATTTGGCTGGAATTTTTCAGCCCTTTGAACCTCAGTTGGCTGGTCTACATGGCCATAGTCAAGCGCATCATTTTGGAACAAAGGATTGAGTGTATCAAACACATCTTATGAGCTAACTGTTGGCTGTTTTTTGCATTCAAGTAGAGGGAAAACTGAATTTTCAGCAAATACCACATCTCGAATCACAATAATTGTGTTCGTCAATGGATGGTACAAATGATATCCCTTGTTGATATATTTAGGTAGTGATCTATGTGAACACACTAGGACCGCCGGGGCATTTTTTTCCCTCTTTAGGAGGTTTTTTTCCCCCGGCTTGTATATACGCCTATTGCCCTAATGGGCTACTTATCTTTGTACAGTCTCTAGTAATACATTCAGTATTGTGTGTTTGTGCTCCAAGCTTCTTCTTCTTCCTTGTGATGTTCGTGTGCTTCTGCAGACGTCTAACTCCAACAATTGGTATCAGAGCAGGTCGTCGCTTCATCTAGGGCGCCGTCGACACTCCTCCATCGATGCTCGTTTCGGCCTCTGAACGCACTATCACAGCGTTTGTGCAGGCTATTTCGTCTTTTTGTGCCAAAGGTATATACCAGTTTCTGTTCGCCAGTTTAAGCGTCTCGAAGTCTGCTACAGGTCTAGCAGAACTCGTCTGGGCAGTTCTGTTCAACTTTTTGAGATATAGTCAATTTTCTACATCAAGGTATTTTAGTCACCGGCCATGGCTGAAAGCAGTGATGTATTCCATATGTTGGCTCTTGAGGATAAGTTGGATGGTACCAACTACCCATTATGGGCTTATATGATGCGACATGTTTTGGTTGCAAAAGGATCGTGGAACATTGTGCAGGGTGTTGAAAGACATCCTGTTACACCTGTAACGACAGGTATTACAAATACAGGTGCTGGAGCTGATGAAGATGGTGTCGAAGATGATATTCCGTAGATTCCTGTTCGTGCTGCTGTTTCTGTTGCACCTACTGCAGAGCAAATTCATTAGGATGGCAGAGATGCCCAAGCATATGCATTGATAGCTTTGTCTGTCAAACGTGCCATTATTCCTCATATTCGCTCTTGCAGAACAGCTAGGGATGCTTGGGAGACACTTACCACATTGTACCAAGCTAGGAATGAGGCTCGTGTTGCTTACCTCCGAAAATAGTTGGAGAGTGAGCACATGAATGAAGGTGATTCTATGGACAGTTTTCTAACAAAGATCAAAGATTTGAAGGAACAGTTGATTTCTGCTGATGAGGTTATACCAGATAGCTCACTTATGCAGACCGTTCTGAATGGTCTTCCTGATTCATATCAGAGTTTTGCGTCTACTCTTCGGTTGATGATGAAAGGCAATCTGAATGCCTTATCATTTGAGGAGTTAGTCTCTATTTTGTTGCACGAAGATCAGTCCAGGTAGAACAGGTCCATTATGTGTGTTGCAGATCAAGCTTTCCTGGCTAGTCAGAAGGGCAAAGGAAAATGGAGCTCTTCTACTAGTAAGCAGAAATCTGCAAATGTTGCACATTCGAAGAACCAGGATAAAGATGAGAAGAAATCAAAAAAGCAGAAATTGTTTTGCAAGTATTGTAAAGGGAATGATCATATCATAAAGAACTGTCCAAAACTGGCTGCAAAAGAGGCAAAGAAAAAGGAGGTTGGAATGGTTGTTGCAGAAGCCTCTACACCAAAAATAGAGTCTGCTAATCTTGTGCAGGAAGAAGAATGGGCGTTTACTACTGTTTGCAGTTTTGACCCATCTTCTCATGAGCAGCGCATGTCTTCAGTGGACTCAGATGTTTGGTACTTTGACAGTGGGGCGACCAAACATATTACCTCGCAGCGTAGTGTCTTCTCTTCACTCGAGCCTGCCCCTACAGCGAATACTGTCACATGCGCCAACAACTCCTCTTATCCTGTTATGGGAGTTGGTAAGATCATTCTGACTACTACTGATGGTAGTTCTTTCACCTTGTCAGATGCCTTATTTGTGCCAGGGATCAAGAAGAATCTGTTATCAGTTTCTGCATTAGCCAAGATTGGCTTGTGTTGGCAGCAGTCAGGGAACCGAAGGAGCCACAAGAGGAAGAGAGTTAGAGCGAAGGGACAGCATAGGCAGACATGGCAGTCAAAGAAGATCTGGCAAATAGGCCAATAATTTTCCTCATGAAGAAGCAAGTATGAGCATTCACGCAAATCTAGCACTTAGGCAACCCCTTAACTTTTCAAAAACCCTTACACCAATTAAAAGTGATTCTCATCACTAAACACCATTGTAAATACCATTTCATATTTTTGTAGCTCCATTTTGTGCAAGCCAAGGAATCCTTGAGCTTGAGGAGCTTTAGAAGTATCTACCTGCCAATTTTCGTAATTTTTAGATCTCGTTTGAGCCCTCAAATAAGCCCTGGAACCTAATTTTTAACTAGGCCGGACACTAGGTTTGAACAGGGCCAAAGCTAGTCAAAAACTATAAAAGGAGCTAGAGAGCTCATTTTTGAGGTTAGATTGTAATTGAAACAAACTTGTAAGAGCTTTTTGAAAGTAAACTAAGAATTCCATTGCTTCTCCCTCTTTGTCTTGCCGTGTGTGCACGTGTGTGTGTATGTGTGTGCATGCTAGTGTGCTTCTCACTCACGCACTTGTGCCTCCACTCGCTCGAGGTCTTCATACCATCCTCACGTCTTCCCAGATTGACATTAAAGGAGGTGCTACTCATCACTGAGCTACACCAAATTTTGGCGTCGTTGCCGGGGATCGAGCTTTGAGGACGAGCGTGTGATGGTAAGACGTAGAGTTGACGCGTTGGAGTTGTAGGTATTTTCTTCACTTTCATCTATTTTCTTGTTTTTTCTTCACCATCATCATCACCATCTTCCTCATCACCATCTTCCACCTCCATCTTCATCATCGCGAAAATTTCAGTTTTTTGACTATATCCCCATCTCCACCTCATTTCCCTCATTTCACTTGTGAGAGAGAGCGAGAGAGCAAAATTTCGTGTGCTGTTTTTGCATGTTTCTTGAGCTGTCTTGCAGGTACAGGTCACATCATCGTCCCCAGCACTCTGCGCAGGTACGGAATTCGAAGTAACTGTCTGTGTGTTGCCGACTTCTGTCAATCGCGACCGACAGAAAAAACACTCAAATTACCAAACAAAGTGCAAAACCATGATCTACAGGCCTAGAGCTTCCCAAAAATGTGCTTAGAATTTTGAAACTCCTCAGATTTCTGTCAATCGCGATCGCTCTGTCAATCGCGACCGACAAACCACGACGGACAGACCTGTCAATCGCGATCGACACGTCAATCGCGACCGACACAGTCAACAACTGTTTGACCACGACGGACAGACCACGACGGCTCTGACAATCGCGATCGACACAGTCAACGACTGTTTGACCACGACGGACAGACCACGACGGCTCTGTCAATCGCGATCGACACAGTCAACGATTGTTTGACCACGACCGACAGACCCTCGCGACCGACCTGTCAATCGCAATCGACCCATCAATCGCGATCGACAGAGTCAACGACCCTTTGACCACGACCGATTGACTTTTCGTAACCCCTGTCAATCACGACTGACCAGTCAATCGCGACTGACAGCCACGACGGACCTGTCAATCGCGATCGACACGTCGATCGCGACTGACCTGTCAATCGCGACCGACAGACTTTGCGAACACGTTAGAAGGGCAAATTAGGTCAAATTTGTAAGGCAAAAATAGTGGGTTAAATTTTGGCCAAGTGTGGGACAAACACAAGGGTGTAGTATTGCATTACGGGGGCATGACCCAAGTAACTCGAGAATTCCTGTTTGCCTGTTAACCTAGTTTAATCCTGTTTTAGTCCCAAAACCCTGAACTGGCATAACTTTCTCATACGAAATCCGTTTGCCGTGATTTTTGTTTTGTTGGAAAGCTCGCAGGGAGTACAACAAAAACATTGACTGGTTACGGTTAAATTAAGCTCAAGAATATTAGATAGGGTATTTTGAAGTTGACCATACCCAGGGGGAACAAAATTCAGGGATCTCTAGAGTTATGTCCAAAAAGTCATAGTGCAAATTGGTGAAGTGTTACATGAATGAAAGTGATTAGTTCTGTCTTTTGAATTTAAGTCTTGAGCTAACAGTGGGCCTTTTACAGGTCCTTTGAGAGTAGCGAAGGGTACGCAAGGCAAGAGTAAGTGCAAGCTTGGGAACGCGCGTCCTGGGCACACCAGGGCAACAATACAAGGAAAGGAACTCAAGGTTGGAAAACCCGCAACACCCTCTGTCAATTCTTAGTTTAGGCTAAGTGCGGGTAGTGTTAGAAGTAATTCCAGGCAACGATAGGCATGAGATAAATCAAAGACTATCTGAGAAAATCAAGTGCAAGTTAAGAGATAACCTGTGTGTGTGTGAACGACAACTCTAAAGGAAAAGAACCTAACGTGACACGACCAAATTCAAGTGCGAAATTAAACTCAAGTATTCCTAACGACGTGATATCAGACAAGAGTATAAACACGATAATCAACATAAAAAGAACCAAGTAAACGATACAAAAGGACTCAGAAACGTGGTTGTACCTAGAAAAATTGGGTTAATCAGTTAAGCATATGAACCTTAGATCAGGACGACACCTAGTAAGAGAGAGACAAAGCCTTAGGTCTTCTGAGGCTAGTGTCAATCATACTGCAAGGTCTTGGGCCCAGCAGTTGAGTCACCACTCGCATTACCCTAGCTCGGATACCAGTGAATCAGGGATGTCTCAAGGCATGGACAGACCTACGGGAAGTTCAGGTGTGCCATACTTGTACAGGGTAGAAGGCCCTTACAAAACACAGTTGGAATACCTTAGGACCAATCGATTAGGTGCCAGCATCTATGAGGATGGCCTAGGAAGATCTGTGGTACAGATTAAAAACCCCGACCAATCCATAGGACTAGAGCACCCAGCCGTCAAATTTGAAAACGGAGCTTATCTGGACAAAGAAGGAACCATATACGTAGTTACCAGTCACCCAGATAGGACACATGAATTTGGGAATGTAATCTCAGAAGCGGACTTAGTTGACTTGGAACAAGGAAATATGGGCGTAGAACCTAGAACCCCCCGAGGCAAATCTGTGCTCACTAGGATTATCACACCTGAGTGGCTGCCCCAAGACAACAAGAGCATAGATTTACTCCTCAATCGAGAAACTGACGAAGCCTTTTGGAGGTATAAATCTGATCAGCCAATTGATATAGGAGCAATCATGATCTATGAGTTTAAGGATCCTGATAACCCAGGTAGAGTGACCTACTTAGATCACTCTTCGGAGAGGATCTTTGTGGTGACAGAAAATGATAGGCATTCTTACACTTGGAAAGGTGAATTCGTTTTTCCCCAACCAAGATCGAATGTATCTTATGGTCACCCTAGAGCTAGAACATCCCAAGCTCATGGAATGCAAAGAGACAGAAGTAGAGATAGACCAGAAGTCAGCTTTGCTAACCCAGGAGGCAGAGAAAGAACGAGGACGGAAACCAATAGAGTAGAACCTGAGGTACTTAGAGCTCACAGAAATCAAAGAAATACGGATGAGTTCCCTCTACCACGACTTAGAGAGCACACAAGGACTTTGAGACCAACTCAGCTAGTTAAGTCCATGAAGAACTACTTCGATGGTACTGGAGATCCATACGATCATGTGGCTGAGTTTAGGCAAGTTTTGAGAGCTGAACAAGTGGAGGATCTATTCACGCAGTACAATGCCTTTGGTCTGACCCTTAGGAACACTGCCCTGACATGGTTTCAGCCACTAAACGAGAGGCAGTTCAGGAGCATAGACCAACTCCTAGAAGCTTTCATTATTGAATTCTCTAAGAGTGGCATAAGGCATAATACCTCCTCGCTGATTCACAGCTTCAAGCAAACCCCGCAAGAGACCGTGAGACTTGCAGGAAGGAGATTTAGGCAATATCTTGAAAGATGCCCTGTTTCGGAGTTACCCACACCAGCCAAGCAAGTGGCTTTATTCTTGGATGGATTGCTAAGTACCAAATTAAGATCATATGTGTACTTGAAGGACCCTAGGACCATAGAAGAGTGTGTACGCATGTGTATTGATATTGAGGATAATCTAGGGGAGGAGTTAGAGCTTTCCAAGATATACAAAGATTCAGATAGTGCCTCTAGTCTCTCTTCCACGCAATCCACATCAATTGAGGAACTTGCAGAGAAAGTAGCTCAGAAATTAGGCGTCACTAGCAAACAAATCCCAAGGTTTGCCCCTGTGAAAAGGTGTTATACTTGTGGCGGCGACCACATGGCGAACGTATGTCCCATTATGGCTCAGCCCCAGGTAAATCCTAGCAGCCAGTACTGCACTATAGAACGGAGGTACACCAATCACACCGCACAAGATTGCCCCTACAATAAGCAAACAGTTAGGCAAACTTATCCTCAACCTTATCCACCACAGGGAAGATACCAGAACCAGTACCCTCCACAGCCATATGGCAGGCCACAGTAACCTTATCAGCAACCATATCAAGCCCAACAAAGGCCTCAACCTGTGTTAGCACAACAACCCCCTGCCCCAGCCAATGTGATTCCGGTAAAGTATACTGCTGCAGAAGAGAACCTAAATAGAGCTATAGTCCCTGTAACATCCTTGCTTTCTGAAAGTGACCCTGGTGACCATAGCTTTGATTCTACACATGTCGATAGTCCCCAGGCTTACTACATGCAGTCTCCAGAACATGGTGAGTCCTATTACAGCGAAGAGCCAAATGAACCTAGTTGGGAGTCAGATTACACAAATGTCATGTACGCAAACCCCAACCCTAGGCCTCAACCTAGGCAAGTAAGACCTCCATTCCCAAGAGGACCGTGCTACAGATGCCAAGGAGATCACCTCATTCGTGATTGCCCCTTACCTCCACCTACACAAAACCAGTCAGTGACGATCCAAGGCTTTTGCCAAGATTGTGGAAAAGAGCATCTCTTACGAGATTGCCCAAAGAACCCCAATAATATGCCGAAAATCACACCTATCAATGTTATTGGGTTAGTGGTAGATTCCACAGGAAGTGTCACTTCCACCGCTCCCGTACAGGTAGTCACTAGAGCTCAAGCATTGCAGCAGAATCAAGGGGTAAACCAGGATAAGAACCATGAGGCTAGTGAAACCGAGAGCGTGACAAAGAAAAGGACTAGAGCGTGGAAAGATAGTCGAGAAAGAATGAAAAGACAATGGGCTAAAAAGATGAGTGAACTCGAGGAAAGCATAAGAGAAACCAAAGCCAGGATAACTGAACTCACCTCTCAAACCCCCTCTCACACTATCCCACCACCACCACTCCCATCGCCATCCAACCCGCCACCTTCCAACCCATACGATTCCACCACCCCCTAGAGTAGGATCAGTATTAGCTGATTCCACTCCTGAAGACATAGACATGATGCTGAAAGCATATCAGGCCAGAATCCAAGAAGGGCCAAATGTCACGGATCATGACAAGTGTTACCCTAGAGCTGACCTAGAGATAGAAAGAACCAAGCTCTGCGCGAAAATGGTCGCATTGGCTCAGACTATGTTTGAAGCCAGCCGCCTTTTCAATTACTCGGGCTCAGCCAAGACGCAATTACACTTGGATGGACTTCTAGAGAAGTTAGAGGGCATAATTGCAAGATCTGCCAAGGAAGAAAAAAATCAAGAAAGGGAGAACGTAAGTAAAAACATGACCCAATCCCCATCAAAAGTTTATGTGGCCAATTCCATTGAACCAGACAACTTCCCCTCCTTAGAAAGAATAGAGAATCTAATGGCACAATCACCAAAGGAACCAGCCTCTCAACACAAGGGCAAGGCAAGTCAAAGAGTAACCATTCCTGCTCAAGAAGCCTATGTGCCTGGAGCCTATGTGCCTAACTCTACGGAGCCGGACACATCATCTTCTATGAATCGGTTCACACCAAAATTCCTACGCGAGATTCAAGAAGACAAATGGGCTAAGGAAAGTAAAGTCCCTCCTCCTATTGAACTTGTGGATGAGGCACATGACCAATTCCCACAAGACATCCCATCCATTTATGGAGAGCAGGAGAGTACCCAATCTCAAGAAAGATTAGACTTCGACTCTAATTCTTTACAAGAACTACCCCATTTTACAGGCCCATGGGAAGCAAGGTCCACCTGTATGAGAGCACCTACAGTCATGGTAAGAAACGAAGATTCAGTCATACCTAGAAACACAGAGGTAGTGAAGAACACCAAAGTGCAGTGCAATCTCAAGTTAGAAGATCTACTCAAGGTTAGACCTGAGTTATGGAAACATGTCGCCAAACAAGTACCAGAAATAGCCAAACCTCGTTCCCAGGTAGGATCCCATAGGACAGTGCCAGAAATTCCCTTGGATAAGATAGGAGATATGTGTGAAGGTGAAGAAGGGAACACCTATCTTCCCATCACCTACCAGGAGTACACCACCAAGGCAATTTTGGACTCAGGTGCAGGAGTTGCAATTGCCACTACTTCCCTATGGAAGCGTTGGGGCAAGCCAGCACTCAGGCCAACGAGAATGAAATTGCAGATGGCAGACGGTCATATTGAGAGACCCTTAGGATTGCTAGAAGGAATAACTCTCACAACTTGTGGTGTCGAGTTTGAACATACCTTTGCTATATGTGACTTTAGCAAAAATCATGCCTATGAGATGATTTTGGGAAGACCATTTATGCGACAGTTGCAAGTGGTACAGGACTGGGGAACCAACTCCTTGTATTTGCAACACTTAGGTGTTACAACCAAAGTAAATCTCAAAGATTACTCTCATAGAGATGTCCCTCCCATCCAATGGAATCCCATCCATAGAGCCAAAGATGATACGGAATCGGTGCATTCCATAGGATCAGGATCCTCATGGATGCATGAAGACACCCACTTATGGATGTGCAAAGTAGCATTAGACAAAGAGAAGAGAGAGAAGGCCAGAGAGGTAGGTGCGAAAGAAACCCATAGATCAATCCAAGACCCAGCCTATGCACCTGTAGTCTTTCCTGATGAAGAATTTGAACCTCACGGCTGGGCAGAAATTTTAGCAACAATGGACGTAGCCATCAATGAAGAACAATGGACACCCCACTGTGATGAGGATGGCTATGACATTTCAGTCTTCTCCATAGAGCCAATCATGGGAGAGGCAGTTCTAGAAGAATGCGAACCTAGCCCTGATGCATTTGAGGATGCAAGTGACTCCGATCTAGAGTCAATCATTATGGACCCACCATTTGCATCAGATGAAGAATACTTCCATGAAGTAGAATTTCAACCCCAGAGGCATGGAGAGCTTACAAATGATGTAAGATTAACAACACATGTGACCCCGAAGGAAGACGTAAAGAAACGAAAAAAGCGAGAAGTCTCACCAGAAGAGGGAGAATCTTTGTTTGAGGTCCCAGAAAATTTTAAGAAATATGAGATAGATGACAAGAGGGTCATGATAAGAATGCCTAAACGAGAGGCACAATCAAGGGAGGCCTATGATAACAAAGAAACCACCAAGAAAATAGTAGTGGCCCTAGAAGAAGGAGAGGAGAGATGCACGTACATAGGCCATGACCTAACAGAAGAAGAAGAGCATGCGTTAATTGCCTTGCTAAGAGAATACAGAGATGTATTCGCTTGGAGTTACAAGGATTTGAAAGGTGTTGACCCTGACATATGCTCACACACGATCCCCATGACTTCAGATGCCAAACCCTCTAAGCAAAAGCCCTATACATATAACGATAATTACGCTGCTAAGATCAAAGAAGAGATAGATAGACTGGTTGAAGCTGGATTTATCTACGAAATTGAGCACACTGAGTGGGTATCCCCCATCGTAGTTGTGCCCAAGAAAAATGGAAAGCTGCGCGTATGCATTAACTTGAAAAAGGTTAATGCAGCCACTATTCGAGATAACTATCCACTTCCCATCATAGAACATCTCTTAGAAAGAGTGGCAGGCAAGGAAGTGTACAGCTTCCTTGATGGATTTTCGGGCTACAATCAAGTAGCCATAGCTCCAGAGGATCAACATAAGACGGCTTTTGCCACAGAATGGGGCATTTTTGCCTTTAGAGTAATGCCATTCGGGCTTACCAATGCACCGGCTACCTTCCAAAGGCTGATGTGCCATGTATTTAAAGAGTTCCGTCTATGTTGATGATCTTTGTGCTCATTCCAACATTAGGCAAACCCATATTCCTGAACTCAGACAAATCTTTGACAAATGTAGAGAATATCAAGTCTGCCTGAACCCAGAAAAGTGCGTTTTTATGGTCAGGCAAGGCAAGATTCTAGGACACATAGTGTCAAAGAATGGCATATCTACTGACGAAGAGAAAGTGAGAGCTATAGCAGAGCTACCTAGGCCAAAGAATGTCAAGGAAGTACAAGCTTTCATGGGGCATTGTGGTTATTACCGACGATTTATACACATGTATGCTGTCATTGCAAAGCCCATGTACGGACTTCTAACTAACTTTGAGTGGACGGATGAATGTGAGAATTCCTTCCACGAGCTTAAACGAAGATTATGTTCAGCACCAATCTTGACCACACCAGATTGGAATAAGCCATTCCATGTTCACGTGGATGCATCCAATTATGCCATTGGGTGTGTACTTGCTCAACCTACTGGTGAAGGTAATATGGATCTTCCAATTGCCTATGCCAGTAGACAGTTGAATGCAGCTGAACGAAATTACAAGAAATATGATTTTCTTTTGCCCATACAATCTAACTAGCAAATATATTGAATCTACTAGGCTCACCACTACGGAGAGAGAAGGCTTAGGCATGGTATATGCAGTTAAGAAATTTAGACACTATTTGCTTGCAAATAAATATAAATTTTTTACGGACCATCAGGCATTGCTATACCTCGTAAATAAGCCATGCAATACAGGAAGATTAGTGAGATGGTTCCTCTTGCTAATGGAATATGATTTTGAGGTTGTGGTAAGGAAAGGGAGGACTCATTTAAGAGCAGATCATCTCTCTTGGCTCACATTGGGAGAAGCCCCACAAGGAGTATCGGATGACCTTCCTGATGCTTACTTGTTTAACTTGGAAGTTGTACCGCAGTGGGCTAAGCCATTGGTACCAGTATTGACGTACGGGCCTAATCATCCAGTGGTTAACACACGGAATAGAGAGATTGTAAAAGCCCAAAAGTACCACATCATGGCTGGAAGTATGTACAAGCACACAGATCAAGGGATCTTGGCTTGTTGTGTAGAAGAGGATGAGTACGCTAAATGGTTGCAATTAGCACATGTAGGTGCGTTAGAGCAACACGACTCAAAGCAACGAACTTTACAGACCCTAAAGAGACTAGGAGTACATTGGCCAACTATGGAAGCGGATGTCCAAAAGTTGTGCAAGGAATGCTCAACCTGTTGCACTAAACCACCTGTGGAACACGCCACTCTTTATCAAGTATCCATTGTGCCAGATTGGAGTGAACCACTAGTATCCTTCCTGAGGACGAAAGCATTCCCTCCAAACATGACTCTGGCTAGGAAAAGGAGTTTAGAACAAGAAGCCCAGGATTACTCACTCATTGGTGATAATCTATACAAGCGTGGTAAAGATGGTTACCTGAGACTATGTGTCCATGAAAGTGAATATCTTAAGATCTTGGAAACTGCTCACCAAGGTGTAGCAGGAGGGCACTTTGGACCAGATCGAGTGATCAAGGCAATACTATTTGCAGGCTTCTGGTGGCCTACCCTTCACATGGATGCACATACCTATGTGAAACGATGTGATGTCTGTCAGAGAACTCAGTATCCTATACGTAAAGATGAGATGCCACTGAAACCTATGATGGGTGGACGTGCATTCTCTAAGTGGGGAATAGACTTCGTAGGTCCTATTAATCCCCCAGCTAAGGGTTCTCATGCGGAATACATTATTGTTGCAACAGACTATCTAACTAAGTGGGTAGAGGTAAAAGCCACGACGAAGAACGATGCTCAAACAACTGCTAAATTCTTGTTTGAAAATGTATTCACAAGATATGGGCTACCTATAGAACTAGTAAGTGATAGAGGCACTCACTTTTTGAACGAAGTGATTGAGAATCTACTCCAAGAATTCTTGGTAATACACAAGAAGTCTGCCCCCTATCACCCTCAAGCTAATGGACAAGCAGAGAGCACCAATAAGATCTTATGCAATGTACTGACAAAATTAGTAAACACTAAACGCTCTGATTGGGACAAACAGCTACACCATGCTGTTTGGGCATACCGAGTCGCCTATAAAACGGTACTCCAAGCCACACCCTTTCATATGGTATTTGGCCAAAACGTTGTGCTACCCTTGGACTTCTTGATTCCTACATTGAGAGTAGCACAAGAGCACGAATGGACAGGTCATGAGCTCTCCTCTAGGATCTTTGACCTTGAACGATTAGGAGAAACAAGACTGAGAGCAGCTGCAGGAATCTATGCAGCTAAGAAGAGGCAGAAGGCATACTTTGATGCCCATGTGAAGGATAAGGGCTTAAAAGCAGGAGATCTAGTTTTAGTCTATACAATGAAACAACACGCAAGGAAGCTAGAAAAGAGAGGCTACGGACCTATGATCATCAATAGGATCTCCACGAGTGGAGCAGTACAACTGGCCACATTAGAGGGTGATGTTCTCCCTAACTATATTAGCGGTTGCAGAGTCAAGTTGTATCAGGAACCCCTCACGGAGGAAATGCTCAGCCGACTCAACACCGCTAAGAAACGCAAAGAGGAAGAAAAGCGAATTCGAGAAGAAGCTCAAGCAGAAGCTTTAGAACGCATCAGAAGGATGAAGTTATGAACGCAAGGTAGAGATCAGCCTAGAGCAAATGACTATGCAGATCAAGGATATCATATGGCAATGTGTGAAGTCGCAGGAACAAGCTCGCATAGGATAATTGATCGACGTCCTTTCATAACCTTAGATATAGGACAAGGAAAGAGTGCAAGGACCGTAAGAGCCTTGATTGACTCAGGGGCAGCCACTAGTGCTGTTAAATTGTCCTACTGTCAAGAGTTGCAATTAACTGTCAATCCTGTGGAAGCATATCTCATAGGATTGGGAGGTGTGGAAACCCCTTGCATGGGCGAGGTGGAACTTCCCCTCTACATTCATGATGAGGCAATGACAGTTAAAGTACTAGTGTGTCAAGATGAGGACCTCACGGAACCCCTTGTCTTGGGTCAAGACTGGATCTATGACCAAGCAGTCAACTTAAACCTAAGAAGTGGACTTCTTCAGGTATGGGTCAATCATAGTCGAATTACAGTAGAGTTAGATAATGGAGCACTCAAGAAACTAGGAAAGGCACAGACTCCTGGTCCCTCCAGGGGTGCACATGAAGTTGACCATGCTGTTCTTGTCCAAAACTATGTGTTGCAGAGGAATGATATTCTCAAAAAAGGAGTCAGGGATGCAACGGAACTCCCTTCTTTTCCAAAGGCCAGAAGGAGGCAGCAACCAAAGGTGGATCAAAGGCAGAAGAAGCAGAGTACTACCTATGCCGGAAATCAAAAGTACCTGCGCAGCAAAATATCTCAGCAAGTAAACCAAGTATGGGTGCGGAAAGGCGAACACCCGGTTGCACTCAAGCCAACCACACGGGCAAAGCCTCTTATTAGTAACCAACAACACGACACTAATAAGAAGTCCTTCAGAAATTCTTCTGCTAACGTGAAATCTATTTGGGTGCCCAAGAAGTCGATGAAGGCTAGCCCACAATCAAGACAAATTTGGGTGCCTAAGGCTTGCTTGCGGGCGCAAATAGCTACGCCGAAGCCACAACCTATACAGCGTAACCCATTCATTCGCACAGCCAGCATTCACTCGTTTTCAACACTCAAGAACACACCAAGGCCCATGAGCACGAACATAATCGCTTGTAAATGGGTCCCTAAAAGGCCTCATTTTCAAGCCGGTACACCTATAAAGCTCTCTAGAGCCTCTAAGACACCAAGGACAAGATCCATCACTGCATTTGGCAGCCTAAGACCTGTAATAAACCCCCCGACCCCCATTTGTAACTTCATCCCCACTTACTAACTGCATTAGTCTCCTAGGACTACCCAAGCATTAACTACACACACTGTCTTCGTGCACTTACTAACCACTAACTCACCATCTACCTCATGTTAATGTTGTAACGGGGACAACTACGGATTTATTCTGTCCATTACGATGTTAACACGTGGTTCTATATTCTCACAGAACCAACCAGCAAACAGGGCCATGGCAGAAGCAGGAGGTGCTAGTTCTCAAGCCGGATCCGGTGCACAGATTGTGGACATAGAGACACTCCTCCTCGAGCCACATCTCACCGCAAGGCCGCAAGAACTTCAAGCCGTGCATGTGCTCCCCATTCAGGATCCTCCTCAAGGGCACACTTCTCAAGTAGGTAAACACGCTCACTGGTTCAGTGATGTCGCTGGACCATTGGGTGATGGAACCTATTTCTGGGAAGCAGAATTGGAATTTAATGGTAAATGGGGACGATACCACTTTTTCACGCGCGAGTTTGAAAGCTATCAAAACGCCGAAGTCATGCAATCAGTTTGGACCAAAGCCAGTGTGGACAGTTATTTCAGGGCCCACTTACCAAAGCCGGATTTCTTACGATGTTCATATCTTATCAGTACCATCACGCCAAGCAGGGCCAAGGGAGGCGACAGCACCTTTGTGTTGCCCTCACTACTGCCGGGTCATGAGCTTAAAAGATTCAAGTTGACCCTCAATCTGGTAAGAGAAGCATTGGGTATGTATGGCATGCACATCCCCACAGAAAAGGAAACAATGGTTCCAGGTCGAATGAAACACAAAGATCTTAATAAGCTGAAGGATATGGTAGCGATGACACCTACCATTGCGCTTCACCTGCGGACCATCATGCAACATTTTGCTTTCCCCGCCCAGGAAAGATTCACAATGCCCCCAAAGAAAATTTGGTTCAGCTTGTATCTAGCAGAGACAGAAAGCCTTCCCATCAATGTGCCACACTGGATCATAGATCAGATCCACCTAGCCCATCAAAGGTGGAACAAGAAGCAGAAAAATGTGCTTCATGGATGTTGCGCTCTAACAAAAATAATCTACCGATGTCTGGCCTATGACGTGCCTATTCAGAGGGCACTCATATGGCCCCGCGCCCAGGAATTTCAGAGAAGACTATCAGCAGCAGGTCCCCCATCAAAGAAGATGAGGGGGGGAGTACAATTACCCTGTGCTCAACCAAGGGGAGCCACCACTACACCAGAAATTACCCCTCCCCAGACACGACATGTTAGGCCATTCACAATCCGGCTACCAAGACCAAGCACAGATGGGCCTAATCTGGTATTCCCACCCGTCCCATCAGATCTAGAATTCCCACAGGGTTTTACTCTAAATGATCTCACGGATGAAGAAGTAGCCCGATTGATCTATGATTCTAATCTCGAGACGGAAACAGAACGTGCTCAGGAACCACAACCCCAGACAACAACAGCAGCCCCCACCCGACCAGAAGTGGTAGAAGTTGACGTCGAGGAACAAGAGACTGAACAAGAAGAAGAAGCCTACGAGGAACAAGAATATGACGAACTTTCAGAGCTGGCAAGTGCCCCTACATATTCTGCACAAATCAAAAGACTATATCGAACCATGCAATTAGTTCAAGAACAGCACAAAATGTCACTGGAAGCGGGCAAGAAACTCATGAACCAGTTGCTAGCTGAGGAAGGTGTGGACGATATGTTCATTGAGTCCATAAACCTTCATGCCGACGCAGTAGGAGTGGATGAGGCCATCCATGAGGCAATGGCCTACATTCACAGATTTGAGAAAAGGGTTCCCGTTCGTCCTAGGAGGTCCGGGAAACAAATTCATATCAATGTATCAGCACCAGGAGAGACAACGCAAGCAGACGAACATCAGGAAGCACCATTGTCACCACCATCCCCACCTCGCACTACACAATTCACTCCACCACATGACACTAGCACCACCACGTCCACTACCACCACCATTGTCATGGGTATCCCACTCTCTCCGGGAATCCAATTCGGGGGAGTCACCATGCCCACTTTCACCACTCTTTTCACTGACGTCACATCCACTCCACCCACTATCCCCATCTACACTGTCACTCAAACAATTGACACTATGGAAACATCTCCTGCCACAGCACCGCTCCCTCCCCCCATGCCACCTTCATCTCCCATACCCCCTCCACCCACATCTCCACTTGCATCCACATCATTCACAACTCCCATTCCCGCCCCCACTCCCCCTGCATCTTCACCCCTCCCAGCATTATTTAATGTAAATAGCATATTTTTAGCATTAAATCAATGTGTATATCAGCTCCAGAATGAGTACAGAGCTCTGGACGGCCGGTATCAACAACTGACAACACACCATCAAAACTTACAAAGGCAATTTCACATTCTACAAGAGGAAAATGCAGAAGTGAATCAACGCTATACAACGCTTGAGCAGGCTCACCAAACACTATTGGAGGCACCCCAACCATCGACAGAATCAGGTGTCAAACAACTAGAAGCTTTGCTCGAAGTATACCAGGCCGATAACCTACGAGTCAGACGCAACTTGGCGCTACTATGGAAACATATGGCCACAGCACTGGAAGAGAACAAAAGGCTGCAAAAACAAAATGAAGAGAATCTGGAAGCGGCAATGGAAGGCTCCCCTCATGAGATAGATCCAGAGCAGTTCAAAGCAGTTCCCACGGAGACGATGAAAACCATTTTGGAAAGCTATGCAGATCTCCTGGAAGCCCATGATGACTTGGAAAGAGAGCGTGACACACTTCAGAGCAGGCTTAAGGAACAGGAAGAACAACCGAAGAGTGTCCCATCAACCTCCACCTCAGACGAAGTAAAGGCCTTAACTGAGCAGGTAGCAGAATTACAAAAGAGGTTACTGACATACGAGAGGCAGCCATCTCCAGTGGTCGAACCAGAGCAAGAAGATTTTGTCCCTATTGAGGTGGATGATTCGTACGAGGAACCGTATGTTCCTATGCCAATGCTCGGTGGGCGACGAACCTCAGAGGGACTAGACACATTGGAAGTGGAAGCACCCGAGTGGCTTTAGACACTGGAAAGGACAGCGAACACCCACGAAGAACGGGTGGCCATTCAGATCCAATCACTAGCGAACTTAGAAGAAACTGTCATAAAGTCTGAATACTTCAGAAGCATGTCTCATCATAGATGGATCGGCACCAATAATGACCAATATGTGCCATTCTGTATACTTTTGGCCGATTACAACGCGGAGATTCAACGGCAATGTGGCAAGCCTCCCACATTTGTTACACAATTTGGTCCAGATGATATACCGGAAAGTGCTTAGCGTGGGTCCATCCATCAACCCACCTGGAGAATCAGGTTTTTGGAAACGTATCCTGAAATGGTCCGAACCTGGAATAATATGCCATTGTTTATTAAATATAATCCTTGTTACATTCCAGTTCTTTGACGACGCACCTGGCCTGAATTCACTATTGCCGTCAGAGACATTAAAGCCTATGCAAAATGGTTGAATTATGTTTACCTAGCACCTCCACGAGGACCCCCCACGGTCAACTACATGATTTCTACAATCCGTCACTGGAGTACTCGGCTACGCAATAATCCTTATGTGATGGCCCAGATGTGTATGAAAATATTTGAATTAATGCTGATCACTTTCAGGACGTTTAAGAACATTAAGCACCCTCACTTCTCAGGTGCAGGCTTTGTGACAGGAAACCAGGATCTAGTGTACGATATAAGTACCACCCCGTCAATTGAAGTAATATATGCTTGGCACGCCAGAATCAAATACCTCCCAGCCTGCTTTAAACAGACATTTGAGGAGATGTTCATCACCGGATTCTGGGAATATCACTCCGAAATCTTTATACCCAGACCATCACATCTCCTCCAATTATTTGCTGTGGAGAGAACTATTTACTCAAAACAATTGAGGGTGCCTCATCCAGATGTTCCCGGACCTGTGAATTGGGATGAATTGCTCACAGATCTAGCACGTGGCTTGCGACTCGAAGAACACCACCTAGCCTCCGATGTCGTCCAATACTATGTTCAAAAATCCTCTAGACAAGGGTCTGTCAGGGGCGACAGACGCGAGAGTGGGGGGGGTGTTGGCAGCAGTCAGGGAACCGAAGGAGCCACAAGACGAAGAGAGTTAGAGCGAAGGGACAGCATAGGCAGACATGGCAGTCAAAGAAGATCTGGCAAATAGGCCAATAATTTTCCTCATGAAGAAGCAAGTATGAGCATTCACGCAAATCTAGCACTTAGGCAACCCTTTAACTTTTCAAAAATCCTTAGACCAATTAAAAGTGCTTCTCATCACTAAACACCATTGTAAATACCATTTCATATTTTTGTAGCTCCATTTTGTGCAAGCCAAGGAGTCCTTGAGCTTGAGGAGCTTTAGAAGTATCTACCTGCCAATTTTCGTAATTTTTAGATCTCGTTTGAGCCCTCAAATAAGCCCTGGAACCTAATTTTTAACTAGGCCGGACACTAGGTCTGAACAGGGCCAAAGCTAGTCAAAAACTATAAAAGGAGCTAGAGAGCTCATTTTTGAGGTTAGATTGTAATTGAAACAAACTTGTAAGAGCTTTTTGAAAGTAAACTAAGAATTCCATTGCTTCTCCCTCTTTGTCTTGCCGTGTGTGCGCGTGTGTGTGTATGTGTGTGCATGCTAGTGTGCTTCTCACTCACGCACTTGTGCCTCCACTCGCTCGAGGTCTTCATACCATCCTCACGTCTTCCCGGATTGACATTAAAGGAGGTGCTACTCATCACTGAGCTACAGCTTGGCTGTGAAATTCGTTGATGACAGGTGTACAGTTCATGATCTATCAAATGGCGATGTGATTATTGCTTCTGGCATTTTATGTCGTGCGCTGTATAAGCTCATAGACTATGAAAGATCTGTGAATGATTCGGCGTGTGCAGTTCATGATTCTAAGGCTATGTCAGATGCAAAGCTTTGGCATGCACGCTTTGGTCATCTGAATTTTGCTAGTTTGCTACGCCTACAGAAATCTGATATAGTGTCTTCTTTGCCCAAGCTTGAGGCACCTGGAAAACATGTATGTGAAGGCTGTATTTTGGGCAAAATGCAACGTTCCTCCTTTCCAAAAGATGGTTGAGTTTGGGCTACGCAGAAATTGCAGCTTGTACATAGTGATGTCTGTGGTCCTATGCAGACACCCTCTTTTGGGAATTACCTTTACTTCGTGACTTTCATTGATGATTTTTCCAAGCATGCATGGGTATATCCACTCAAAGCAAAGTCCGAAGTGTTCATGTGCTTTAAACAGTTTTTGGTTTTGGCTGAAAATCTGTCAGCATGTAAAATGGGCACCCTCTGTTCTGATCGAGGGGGGGAATATATGTCTTCTGATTTTAATGCATTTCTGGCTGAACGTGGGATAAAACACCAGTGTACAGTGCCGTATACACCTCAACAGAATGGAGTTGCTAAACGAAAGAACAGGTCACTCATGGAGATGGCAAGGTGCATGGTCAAGAGTCAGGCTTTACCACATAGTTTCTGGCTTGAGGCTATCATGTGTGCAGCATATGTACTGAAGAGGTGTCCCACTAAAGCGTTGCAGTCTATCACTCCATATGAGGCTTGGCATGACCGCAAGCCATCTGTTGCTCATCTGCGTGTTTTTGGTTGTTTGGCATATGCATTAGTGCCTGAACAACATCACAGAAAATTGGATGATAAGGTAGTAAAATGTATTTTTGTTGGGTATAGTTCTGAAAGTAAAGGCTATATTCTGTATCATCCACAGACTAAACGCATTCTGGTTAGCCGTGATGTTGTCTTTGTGGAAGATGCTATTCAGCCATTGCTTTCATGTACTAAGGAGACATCTGTTAGCTCCAAAGACATGTATGATACGTTGATGCCTCTTTTTATAGGTGGGCAGTCTAGTGCTGGTCCTAATGAGGCAACTTCTCAACCTTTGCAAGTTTCATATGATGATGCAGATCATTCTATCTCTGATGCAGATTTACATGATGCACTTGTTGATAAGAGAGCTGATATTGAGCAGGCAAAAACTATGCCAAAATGGCTGGTGCAGACTTTGCGTGACAGCAAATTAGATGCACCTTTGTCATATCGTACTCCTTCAGGCTCTCATAGTGCCTCCTTTGCATCAGATTGCTATGCTATGGCTGCGTCTAGTCTCTGTGATGAGAATGAGCCTGTTTCTTTTGATGAAGCACAGAATTCAGAAAACTGGATGGCTGCCATGCAATCTGAATATGATGCTATAATGAAGAATGGTACATGGTCTTTATGTGACTTGCCTCCTGGCAAGAAGGCCATTGGCACTAAGTGGGTATACAAGCTGAAGCGTAAAGCTGATGGTACAATTGATAGGTATAAGGCTATGCTTGTTGCAAAGGGTTATGCGCAGGAAAGAGGCATTGATTTTGATGAGACCTTTGCACCTACATGCCGTATGACTACTGTTCAGAGCATTTGTGCACTTGCAGCCCATCATGGTTGGAATGTACATCAGTTGGACATTAAAACAGCATTTCTGAACGGTGACTTGCATGAAGAAGTGTACGTTTTTCAGCCCCGTGGCTTTGTGCAGAAAGGGCATGAAAATCAAGTGTGTAGGTTAAAGAAGGCATTATATGGTTTAAAGCAAGCACCACGTGCTTGGTATGAGAAGATACATGCCTATCTGGTTGCACATGGTGTTGTGAACAGTCCAACTAAAAGCACCTTATATGTTAAGCATGTTAATGATGTGCTTCTGATAATTGTTGTCTATGTTGATGACATGTTGCTCACTGGTCCTATTGAGAAGCATAGCTGATTTGCATGCCGCATTTGAGATGTCTGATTTGGGGCATTTGCATCACTATTTGGACAATCAGTTTATGCAAGTTGATGGTGGAATGGCTTTGTGTCAAATGAAATATATTGACACATTATTGCAGCATTTTGGCCTTGAAGACTGTAAGCCTATTGCCACTTCTATGGAGACAGGTTTACGGTTGAGTCTTCATGATGTTGGAGATGCATTTGATGTTGTTCTCTATTAGCAGGCTGTTGGATGCTTGATTTACTTATGCATTACTCGGCCAGATATTCAGTTTGCTGTCTCACAGATGAGCAGGTTTATGCATTGCCCAAGAGTCACGCATTGGAAGGTGGTTAAGCGCATCTTTCGCTACTTGAGTGGTACTCAGCTACTTGGGTTGTTTTATCCCAAGGGGGGATCACTACTGCCAGATTTACATGCTTTTTCTGACTCAGATTGGGTTGGTTGCTATGACACTCGTGTGTCCACCAGTGATTTTTGCTTCATGCTTGGTAGCTCATGTATATCTTGGTTGAGCAAGAAGCAGCCTACTGTGGCCACTTCCAATTGTGAGGCTGAGTATAGGGCAACTTTCACAACGACTGTTGAGTGTGTGTGGCTCAGACGCCTTATGGCTAATTTGGGTGTTGGTCAATCTTCTGCCACCACCATCTTCACTGACAGTCAGAGCGCATTGGCAGTTGCGAGGAACCCTGTGTTCCATGCTCGCACTAAGCATATTGAGGTGCATTATCACTATGTCAGGGAGAGGTTCTCTGCTGGGGAGATCAGCTTGGCATATGTGCCCACGCAGGAGAACATTGCAGACCTTTTCACAAAGGCTCTGCCTAGGGAGAAGTTTGAAGCTTTCCACAAAGCTTTGGGCTTACTTCCTTTTTTGAAGTGATTTCCACATAGCTTGGCACTTCCTTATACATGAGTGCCAGCTCCTTGTTCACCGCATCACTCCCAGGGGGGATTTGTTGATATATTTAGGTAGTGATGTGTGTGAACACACTAGGACCACCAGGGCATTTTTCCCCTCTTTAGGAGGTTTTTTTCCCCCGGCTTGTATATACGCCTATTGCCCTAATGGGCTACTTATCTTTGTACATTCTCTAGTAATACATTCAGTATTGTGTGTTTGTGCTCCAAGCTTCTTCTTCTTCCTTGTGCTGTTCGCGTGCTTCTACAGACGTCTAACTCCAACATCCCTTACTTTCAGCACTATAACCAACAAATATACATTTCTTTGCCTTGTCATCAAGTTTGTAACGTTGTTGTGATTACACAACAGCATATGCCAAACAATCAAACACACGCATATGACTAACAATAGGCTTATGACCATTCCAAGCCTTATAAAGAGTGATGACTCTCAATGCTTTTGTAAGGCAGCGATTCAACACATAATTTGCACACATGACCGCTTCCATCCAAAACTTATCAAGAAGATGCTTTCCTTTAACCATACATCATGCCATTTCAAGTAGAGTTCTATTCTTACACTCGACAACACCATTTTGCTGAGGTGTATATGGCACCATACATTGGTGTGAAATAATCTCTTTCATGAAGAAAAGCATTAAACTCATGTGACATGTATTCACCACCACGATCCGTGCATAGAGTCAAAAGTTTTTGTGAAGAAAAATTATTAGCCATAGCTAAAAATGCTTTGAAGCAAGAAAATACCTCATTCTTTGCTTTCATAGGATACACCCATGTATGGCGAGTAACACCATCAATGAAGGTAACAAAATATACATGCTTCCCAAAAGATGGAGTCTTGACGGCACCATATACATCACTATGAACAAGCTGCAATTTTCTTGTAGTGTGTGTATGACTATCTTTTGGAAAAGAAGCACGATGCATTTTTCCAAGAATGCAACCTTCACATGCATGCTTTTCAATGGACTCAAGTGTAGGCAAGCCAATAACCATGTCTTTCTTTTGCAAGTAAAGCAAACTATTGAAGTTCAAGTGACCAAAACGAGCATGCCAAGCTCCATTTCAGCCATGGAAGAAGTATGAGCAACTAAGGCATTTGAGGCAGCCCTCTTATATGTATCCATGCGATACAAACCATTGCATAATGTACCGGACATCACGATAACATCGCCATTGCTGAAATCATGAACCATACACTTATCATCAACAAAATGTACATGAAGTCTAGCTTTGGCAATCAACGAAACTGAAATTAAATTCTTCTTGATACCGGGCACACACAATGCATTTTTCAAGAGAATCACACCTCCATTTGCAGTCGTAAGCTCAATTTCTCCTACTCCAATGATAGGATAAGAGGCATTGTTTGCACACGCCACACATCCTCCTTTAGGTGCATCTTTCAAAGAGGCAAAAATCTTTTGCATGATGTTATGTGCTTTGAAGCACCACTATCAAAGAACCAATCCGAATCAGCCTCACTCACAACCATACATTTAGAATGCAAAGAAGCATCATAATGACATGTAACAACACATGCCCAAAACTCTTGAGCCATGTTAACTTCATCATTCTTTACATTTGCTGAATTTTCAGCAATAGACATGCCAGATTCCTTCTTCTTTTCATTGCCTTTAGCAAGCTTTCTACACTCATCAATAGTATGACCAGCCTTCCGGCAATATTTGCATCTCTTCTTCTTTTGCAAATCACGGTCATCATTAGAGGAAACAGTGGAAGAGGAAGATTGAGGCTTTGGTTTTGATGAACCCAAAGCTGAACCATACTTGCTTTTCCCCTTTTGTGAGATAGCAAGTTCTTGTGTTCCCTCAATCAAACCACTCATATTCACTCTAGATTGATCTTCTTGCAAAAGAAGAGACATAACCTCATCAAATGCATACATATTAGGATTCCCTTGTTGATATATTTAGGTATGATGTGTGTGAACACTCTAGGACCGTCGGGGCACTTTTTTCCCTCTTTAGGAGGTTTTTTTCCCCCGGCTTGTATATACGCCTATTGCCCTAATGGGCTACTTATCTTTGTACATTCTCTAGTAATACATTCAGTATTGTGTGTTTGTGCTCCAAGCTTCTTCTTCTTCCTTGTGCTGTTCGCGTGCTTCCACAGATGTCTATCTCCAACAATTGGTATCAGAGCAGGTCGTCGCTTCTTCTAGGGCACCGTCGACACTCCTCCGTTTGCAGTCTCAGATTCGCACGAAATTTGGTGAGCATACTCAGGGTGTTTTTGAGATCAAAACAACTTCGCTCTGTGGTGCCGAAATCGCGATCTGAGCTCGTATCCGCCTCCGAACTCACTATCGCAGCGCTTCTGCAGGCTATTTCGTCCTTTTGTGCCAAAGGTATATACCAGTTTCTATTCACCAGTTTAAGCGTCTCAAAGTCTGCTACAGGTCTAACAGAACTCGTCTCGGCAGTTCTATTCAACTTTTTGAGATACAGTCAATTTTCTGCATCAAGGTATTTTAGTCACCGGCCATGGCTGAAAGCAGTGATGTATTCCGTATGTTGGCTCTTGAGGATAAGTTGGATGGTACCAACTACCCATTATGGGCTTATATGATGCGACATGTACTAGTTGCAAAAGGATTGTGGAACATTGTGCAGGGTGTTGAAAGACGTCCTGTTACACCTGTAACGACAGGTACTGCAAATACAGGTGTTGGAGCTGATGAAGATGGTGTCAAAGATGATATTTCGCAGATTCCTGTTCGTGTTGTTGTTTTTGTTGCACCTACTGCAGAGCAGATTTGTTGGGATGGCAGAGATTCCCA
This sequence comes from Ceratopteris richardii, assembly GCA_020310875.1. Taxonomy (NCBI): domain Eukaryota; kingdom Viridiplantae; phylum Streptophyta; class Polypodiopsida; order Polypodiales; family Pteridaceae; genus Ceratopteris; species Ceratopteris richardii. The sequence continues at coordinate 126,811,140 of CM035430.1, read as the reverse complement.
GGCACATGCATTGATAGCTTTGCCTGTCAAACGTGCCATTATTCCTCACATTCGCTCTTGCAGAACAGCAAAGGATGCTTGGGATACACTTACCACTTTGTACCAGGCTAGGAATGAGGCTCGTGTTGCTTACCTCCGAAAACAGTTGGAGAGTGAGCACATGAATGAAGGTGATTCTATGGACAGTTTTCTTACAAAGATCAAAGACCTGAAGGAACAATTGATTTCTGCTGATGAGGTTATACCAGATAGCTCACTTGTGCAGACCGTTCTGAATGGTCTTCCTGATTCATAATAGAGTTTTGCCTATACTCTTCAGTTGATGATGAAAGGCAATCCAAATGCCTTGTCATTTGAGGAATTAGTCTCTGTTCTGTTGCAGGAAGATCAGTCCAGGCAGAACAGGTCTATTATGCGTGTTGCAGATCAAGCTTTCCTGGCTAGTTAGAAGGGCAAAGGAAAATGGAGCTCTTCTACTAGTAAGCAGAAATCTGCAAATGTTGCACAATCAAAGAACCAGGATAAAGATGAGAAGAAATCAGAAAAGCAGAAATTGTTTTTCAAGTACTGTAAAGGAAATGATCATATTATAAAGAACTGTCCAAAACTGGCTGCTAGAGAGGCAAAGAAGAAAGAGGCTGGAATGGTTGTTGCAGAGGCCTCTACACCAAAAACAGAGTTTGCAAATCTTGCGCAAGAAGAAGAATGGGTGTTTACTACTGTCTGCAGTTTTGACCCATCTTCTCATGAGCAGTGCATGTCTGCAGTAGACTCAGATGTTTGGTACTTTGACAGTGGGGCGACCAAACATATTACCTCGCAGCGCAGTTTCTTCTCTTCACTCGAGCCTGCCCCTACAGGGAATACTGTCACATGCGCCAATAACTCCTCTCATCCTGTTATGGGAGTTGGTAAGATCATTCTGACTACTGCTGATGGTAGTTCTTTCACTTTGTCAGATGCTTTATTTGTGCCAGGGATCAAAAAGAACCTGTTATCAGTTTCTGCATTAGCCAAGATTGGCTTGGTTGTGAAATTCGTTGATGACAGGTGTACAATCCATGATCTCTCAAATGGTGATGTGATTATTGCTTCTGGCATTTTATGTCGTGGGCTGTATAAGCTCATAGACTATGAAAGATCTATGGATGATTCGGCATGTGCAGTTCATGATTCTCAGGCTATGTCAGATGCAAAGCTTTGGCATGCACGCTTTGGTCATCTGAATTTTGCTAGTTTGTTACGCCTGCAAAAATCTGAAATGGTGTCCTCTTTGCCCAAACTTGAGGCACCTGGAAAACATGTTTGTGAAGGCTGTATTTTGGGCAAAATGCAGCGTTCTTCCTTTCCAAAAGATGGTTCAGTTTGGGCTACGCAGAAATTGCAGCTTGTACATAGTGATGTCTGTGGTCCTATGCAGACACCCTCTTTTGGAAATTACCTTTACTTCTTGACTTTCATTGATGATTGTTCCAGGCATGCATGGGTATATCCACTCAAAGCAAAGTCCAAAGTGTTCATGTGCTTCAAACAGTTTTTGGTTTTGGCTGAAAAATCTGTCAGCATGTAAAATGGGCACCCTCCATTCTGATCGAGGGGGGGAATATATGTCTTCTGATTTTAATGCATTTCTGGCTGAACGAGGGATAAAACACCAGTGTACAGTGCCGTATACACCTCAACAGAATGGAGTTGCTGAACGAAAGAACAGGTCACTCGTGGAGATGGCGAGGTGCATGGTCAAAAGTCAGGCTTTACCACATAGTTTCTGGCTTAAGGCTATCATGTGTGCAGCATATGTACTGAACAGGTGTCCCACTAAAGCGTTGCAGTCTATCACTCCATATGAGGCTTGGCATGACCGCAAGCCATCTGTTGCTCATCTGCGTATTTTTGGTTGTTTGGCATATGCATTAGTGCCTGAACAACATCACAAAAAATTGGATGATAAGGCAGTAAAATGTATTTTTGTTGGGTACAGTTCTGAAAGTAAAGGCTATCGTCTGTATCATCCACAGACTCAACGCATTCTGGTTAGCGGTGATGTTGTCTTTGTGGAAGATGCTATTCAGCCATTGCTTTCATGTACTAAGGAGACATCTGTTAGCTCCAAAGACATGTGTAGCTCAAGCGTAAGCACCACCTCCTTTACTTGTCAATCCACGGAGACGTGAGGACCGGTATGAAGACCACGAGCAAGTGAAGGCACAAGTGCGTGAGTGAAAGCACACAAACATGCACACACATACACACACGCACACAAGGTAAGATCAAAGAGAGGAACAATGGAAAGCTTCGATTGCAAATGAGTTCTCTTGCAAAAGCTCTATTCTCTAACAAGCTACCCCCAAAAATGAGCTCTCTAGCTCTTTTTATTGTTTTTTGACTAGTTTTGGCCCTGTCCAGACCTAGTGTCCGGCCTAGTTAAAAATTAGGTTCCAAGGCTTATTTGAGGGCTCAAACGGAGTCTAAAAATTATGAAAATTGGTAGGATGATAGTTCTAATACTCCTCAAGCTTAAGGACTCCTCGGCTTGGACAAAATGGAGTTATAAAAATAGATAATGGTATTTACAATGGTTTTTAGTGATGAAAATCACTATTTTTGTAGGGGATTCTTCTGAAAATTTGACATACACTTCTTGGAGCTCCCTACTTGCTCAATTTCCTTGTGTGTCCACCTTTTGATGTGCTTCCATGCTTTGTCCTTGACTTTGAGCTTCAACACTCCCCCCCTCTCGAGTCTGTCGTCCCTGACAGACCTTTGTTGTAGTGGTTGTTCCAAGTAGTGCCTTGAGAGGGAGTGTCCCTTCTGTATGAACAAAAGTCGTCTGACTTCTAGATGTGTCTAGTTCTTCATCTATAACTGCGAGTCTTTGCAAGTTGTCGTCTCGTTCATAGTAGTCATGCCAAGTACTCATAACCCATATTGAGTGATGGGTAAGTGTGTTCGTGCATGGGTTGAGGAAAATATGTGCCTTGTGCATGGCCTTGTAATGTAGCCCTATGAATGCTTACTTGGGAAAGGCATTGGAAGAAGTATGGTGCAAAAATTTGGGGTCTTGAGCTAAGTGCTCAAGGGTATGCCGACGAAGAGGTTTCCTAAGCTATCATGGTTATGATGTTTCGAAGGTAAAGATACTTACCATGGAGAAGGTCGATCGATGTTCATCTCTTCGTGTTGTATACTCGGCATTTGTGATGGAACATTGTCGATGAATGTCCATGTTGCTGGTCCACCGAAAAATTTTTTGAGTGCTTGGTTCTGTCTTCGCTTTTCAAAGCAACGTTTGCCAAATACTGAGAATTGAATTTCTTTATATTCTTTGAAAAACAACATTGGGTAACTACACCAAGCTTAGTTTCACATATTCTCTTTAGTTCACCATAAGCAGGAGTCTGCTCATCTAGTATACAGACAAGGATTTTCGGGGTACCAAACAAACTCTTGCAAATATCTCCTTGGATGCTCTCATACATATAGTAGTTAAGCATCACTCAAGTTGTGGACCTTCAAGATCTTCACTCCCACCATGGTAAGGGGAAACCATAGGTGTGGTTCTTGACATCTATGAGATAAGGCAAGTTCTTGACATCTATGAGATAAGGCAGCAATTAAAGCATCTGCTAGCCAAGACACACTTCTATCCAAACTGATAAATGCCCAGTAATCAACAGCTCCAACTTTAACCAAGCGTGACTCATTCATGTTTCATGAGCCAAACCTGGGAACAAGTGCTTTCTTTTCTTTTTTTTTTTTTTTTTTGCAAGGAACAATGTCACCAAACAAGAAGATAGATGTTAGTATCAGAAAAAATAGTTGACATATGTCAATGTGCTCTTGTGCATGGGACTCTCCAATGTGTCTATGCACGGCCCTGTAATGTGGCCCTATATTAATGCATACTTTGGAAATGCATAACCTGAATGGTGCAAAAGACTGGGTTGTGCAAGGAGCACATGGTTTTCGCTCGTCGAGGCTTTTCGATGTTATTTGCGGATGTTAATGCCATCTATCGTGGAGGTATCCATTGGATCTTGAGATGACAACTGATCCTTCCTCCTTATAGGGATCCATTTTAGAACAGCATTTGGCACTGTAGAGATTACTTCAGGCATCTTCCTCTTTGGATGCGTTATGAACTGTGGTATCCAGTGTGGTTGGCGCTTTGGTTCGATGGAGGCTACTTGTACTTTTGGCTTCCAAACCCATATCCTTTTTGCACGTCTTCCTACTATTGTTGAAGAGCTGATTTGATCTTCTTTTGGTCTCTGTAAGTGGTTCTTACCCTCTTCTCTTTTTGGCTTCTTTGTTGAGACCTTTCGCATGTGGGAGAACATAGGTTGTTGTAGATGTAAGAGCTTCTTAGGTACCCATAGCTGTAATCGCCCTTGTTGAGCTGCAGCTAATTTCTTAGGCACCCAAACTTGTTGGATACCTTGTGATTGAGCTTGTCCGAGCTGCTTCCTTCGTCTTCTGACCTGGTTGGCTTGCCTGGACGGGATTTGTGGGGGCAAGGCTGGTGGTTTCTCTCCTTTGCATACCTAGATCTGTGTCATGCTCGGAACTGCTTTCTTATCGAATGGTGTCTTTCTATTTGATGTAGCAATTGTCGTGATCGGTTGTGTTTGCCTCTGTGGTGGACTTACTAGTGTGGCTACTTGATTCTTTGGAGAAGAAGAAAGATCCACCCGCCTTCGAACCTGGTCTTCCACGATTGACTCCTTCTGTATCATAGAGCTTTTGACACATACAACATCTTCGTCCATATGATTAGTCTTAGAAGAGCTAAGAGAGTGTGTGGTGCCATGATCTGGGAGCATGCAGTTCTCTAATTCTAATGTAATGCATTGTTCATGTACCCAAACTTGAAGAATTTGACTTCTTAGGTTTAAGTTAACTGCATGTTCATAGATCAATCTTGACCCAAGACAAGTGGTTCTGTAAGGTTCTCATCTTCACACACTAGCGCTTTGACTTTCATTGGAACATCTTGAAGGTAGATGGGAAGTTCCACCTCGCCCAAACAAGGGGTTTCCACACCTCCTAATCCGATGAGATAAGCTTCTATGGGATTGATGTTCAACTGCAAGTCTTGGCAGTAGGATAGTCTAACTGCACTACTTGCTGCTCCTGAATCAATCAATGCTTTCACAGTCCTTGCACCCTTTCCTTGTCCTATCTCTATGGTCACAAATGGACGTCGGTCAATGACTTGAGAAGTCGCTCTGCCTGATTTTTGGCACATATCCATGTGATATTTTGGAGCTTTTGAGTTGACATCTAGGCCTAGTCGCCTTAACTTATTTCGCCTAATACGCTCTCTAGCCTCTGCCTGTGCTTCTTCTCTCACCCTTAACTCTTCTTCTTTTCGCTTCTTAGCAGTGCTGAGTCTCATAAGCATATCCTCTGTAAGAGGTTCTTGGTATAACTTGACTCTACATCCACTAATATAGTTGGGCAAGATATCACCTTCTAAAGTAGCCAATTAAACTGCACCGCTAGTGGAAATTCTGTTAATGATCATGGGTCCATATCCTCGTTTTTCCAACTTACGGGCATGTTGTTTTAGTGTGTAAACCAACACTAGATCTCCCTCTTTCAGTCCCTTATCCTTAATGTGTGCATCGAAGTATGCCTTTTTCCTTTTCTTTGCAGCCTAGATGCCTGCAGCCGCTCGTAGCCTTGTCTCACCTAAGCGTTCTAGATCAAAGATCCTAGAGGACAATTCATGTCCATTCCACTCATACTCTTGTGCTACTTTTAAGGCAGCGATTAAGAAATCTAGTGGTAGCACAGCATTCTGTCCGAAGACCATCTGAAATGGGGTGGCGTTGAGTACCGTTTTGTAGGCAACTGGATAAGCCCAAACAGCATGATGAAGTTGTTTGTCCCAATCAGAGCGTTTATTATTTACCAGTTTTGTCAATACGTTACAGAGGATCTTATTGGTGCTCTCGGCTTGTCCGTTAGCTTGTGGGTGATAAGGGGCAGACTTTTTATGTATCACCAAGAATTCTTGCAGAAGATTTTCAATGACCTCATTCAAGAAGTGTGTGCCTCTATCGCTCACCAACTCTATTGGTAGTCCATATCTCGTGAACACATTCTCAAATAAGAACTTAGCCGTAGTCTGAGCATCATTCTTTGTTGTGGCTTTCACTTCTACCCACTTTGTAAGGTAATCTGTGGCTACAATAATATATTCTGCATGGGAGTTTCTAGCTGGGGGGTTAATAGGACCTATGAAGTATATGCCCCATTTTTGAAAATGCACGCCCTCCCATCATTGGTCTCAAAGGCATCTCATCTTTTCTAACTGGATATTGTGCACGTTGGCATGTGTCACATTTCTTCACATAGGTATGAGCATCCATATGAAGAGTGGGCCACCAAAGTCCTGAGAATAGAATGGTCTTGATTACTCGATCAGGACCGAAGTGTCCACCTGCGACACCGCTGTGTGCTGTTTCTAAGACTTTCAAATAATCTGATTCATGAACACACAGTCTTAAGTAACCATCTTTGCCTCTTCGGTATAAGTTATCTCCTACTAAGGCATAGCCTTGAGCCTCTTGTGCCATGCTTCGTCTTCTTGCTAGACTAGCCTCTTTGGGTAATCTTCCCGATCTCATAAACTCTACCAATGGAGCACTCCAATAAGGAATTAATGACACTTGATAAAGGGTGGCATGCTCCACTGGTGGTCTCTCTTTGCATATTGGACAATTCTTAATCCACTCATGTATTTCTTTGTCCATGCTAGGCCAATACACTCCTAAACGCTTCAGATTCTGCAATGTTCGTTGTTTAGAATAGTGATTTCCTAGCAATCCTTCATGAGCTTGCTGCAACCAACTACTATGTTCATCATCCTCGACACAACAAGCTAATACACCCTCAGTATCTTGTTTGTACATGCTTCTTGCCAATATGTGATATTTTTGTGATTTTACAATTTCTTCTTGTGATGTTTTCACATTCTTATTTGCAAGGCCGAAGGTTAGGACTGGTACCAACTTATTTGCCCATTTAGGAACAACTTCTAAATTGAACAGATAAGCATCGGGTAATTCGTCAGACACTCCTTGCGGTGACTCTTCTGAAGTGATGCGAGAAAGGTGATCAGCCCGAAGGTGGGTTCTACCTTTCCTGACAACAACTTCAAAGTCATATTCCATTAGTAAGAGGAACCATCTTACTAAGCGTCCAGTATTGCAAGGTTTATTTACCAAATATAACAAAGCTTGATGATCAGTGAAAAACTTGAACTTGTTGGCCAATAAATAGTGTCTAAACTTCTTCACAGCATATACCATGCCTAAGCCCTCTCGCTCAGTTGTGGTATAGTTTCGTTCAGCTGCGGTGAGCTGTCTACTAGTGTATGCTATGGGCAAGTCTAAATTCCCTTCACCTGTGGGTTGTGCTAGCACACATCCGATGGCATGATTGGAGGCATCCACATGGACATGGAATGGCTTACTCCAATCTGGGGTTGTCAATATTGGTGCTGTGCACAAACGTTTCTTCAGTTCATTGAAAGAATTCTCGCATTCGTCAGTCCACTCAAATTTAGACAACAAGGCATAAAGGGGTCTAGCTATGATCGCGTACATGTGGATAAACCTACGGTAATATCCACAATGGCCCATAAAGGCTTGTACCTCTTTAACATTCCTTGGCCATGGCAGCTCTGCTATGGCTCGTACCTTATCTTCATCTGTTGAGATTCCATTCTTAGAAACAATATGACCTAAGATTTTACCTTGACGCACCATGAACACACACTTTTCTGGGTTCAGACACACTCGATATTCTCTACACTTGTTAAAGATTTGTCTGAGTTCAGGGATGTGAAATCTTCTTTCTTGGGAATGAGCACATAAATCACCCCACATATACTTCTAAGCTCTTCGCAAGAACTCTTTGAAGACATGACACATGAGCCGTTGGAATGTTGTAGGTGCATTTGTGAGCCCGAATGGCATAACACGAAATGCAAAGATTCCCCATTCTGTGGCAAAAGCTATTTTGTGTTGATCTTCTGGGCAATGGCCACTTGATTGTAACCTGAAAATCCATCAAGGAAGCTATAAACTTCCTTGCCTGCAACACGCTCCAATAGGTGTTATGTGATTGGAAGTGGATAACTATCTCTGATCGTAGCAGCATTAACTTTTTTAAGGTTAATACACACTCGCAACTTCCCGTTCTTCTTGGGTACCACTACAATGGGGGACACCCATTCAGTATGCTCAATCTCATAGATGAATCCAGCCTCAATCAGCCTATCAATTTCTTCTTTTATTTTGGCTGCATATGTATCATTATATGTGTAGGGCTTCTGTTTGGTGGGCTTGGCATCAGCGGTCATGGGGATAGTATGAGAGCAAATTCTTGGATCTACCCCTTTCAAGTCTCTATAGTGCCACGCAAACACATCCCTATATTCCCTTAATAGAGCTACAAGCTCCATTTCTTCTCTTGCACTTAGGTCATCTCCTATATATATACATCTCTCTTCGTTCTCTTCGATGGTCACTACAATCTTCTTGGTCTTTTCTTTATTATCATATGATTCTCCTATGATGGCCTCTCTCTTAGGCATTCGTACCAAAATTTTGCGGTCATCAACCTCATATTTCTTGAAGTTTTCTGGTACTTCAAACATTGATTCCTCCTCTTCTTGTTTCACTGCTTTTCTTTTCTTTTTCTTTTGACTGCTCTCACTTCCATCCTTCGAATTTACCGTTTTAATACTTGTGAGAGGTTCTTCTTCTTTCTGGGTGAACACTCCTATATCTTCTAGATAGTGCTGCTCTGAGTTAAAGCAACTATCCATCACAATGGACTCCAGATCATCGTCATTCTCTTCTTCATCTATGACATCACTAGGGTCACATTCTTCTAGCAAGGGTTGACACATGAACACTGAGATGTCATAACCCTCCTCATCGCAATGAGGTGTCCACTGTTCCTCATCGACAGCAATGTCCATGGTGGCTAAGATTTCTGGCCAGCCATGAGGCTCAAACTCCTCATCTGGAAAGATCATCGGTGTGTAGGCTGGGTCTCTAACTGGTCTATCTCCTGGCAAAGTTCCTTCTTCTCTTGCCTTCAAGCGTTTTTCCTCTTCCTTTGTGACCTTGCACATCCACAAATGAGTATCTTCACACAACCATGATGGATCTGGTGAACTTTCAGAATGCACGGAGATGGAATCTTCTTTCGCTTTGTGGATAGGATTCCACTGTAGGGGTGGTACATCTCTGAAGGAGTAATCCTTCAAATTGACCTCGGTGGTGACCCCTAAGTGTTGTAAGTACAAGGAGTTGGTTCCACAATCCTGTAATATTTGCAATTGTCGTAGGAAGGGTCTTCCTAGGATCATCTCATAGAAATTATTTTTCTCAAAGTCACATATAGCAAATGTATGTTCAAACTCCACACCACAAGTGGTTAGAGTTATCCCTTCTAGCAATCCTAGAGGTCTTTCAAAATGACCATCAGCCATTTGAAGCTTCATTCTAGTTGGTCTTAATGTGGGCTTGCCCCATTGCTTCCATAAGGAGGTGGTCGCAATAGCAACACCAGCACCTGAATCTATGATTGCTTTGGTTGTGTAACCTTGGTAGGTGATTGGAAGATAAGTATTACCTTCTTCACCCTCACACATGTCCCCTATTTTGTCTAGAGGTATCTCTGGTACTTTTTGCTTAGAGCCTGTTTTTGGCATATTGGACTCAAGTTCTGGAACCTGATCCTTCACATGATTCCATAGCTTAGGTTTTGCTTTGAGCAGCTCTTCTACAATGAGGTGACACTGAACCTTAGTGTTCTTCACGACATCAGTGTTCCTTGGAACCACTGAGTCTTCATTTCTTACTAGTATTGTGGGAGCTCTAATCTGGAGAGATTCAGATTCCAATGGGCCTGGAAATTGAGGCAATTCTTCTAGGGTATTAGATTCAAAATCTAATCTTTCGTCTTCTTGTTGTTCTACTTCATCTCCGTAAATAGATGGAATGTCTTGGGGAAATTGATCATGAAGATCATCAATCTCACGAATAGGAGGGGAATTACTCTTCTCCTTGGCCCATTTCTCTTCTTGTATTTCCCGCAAGAACTCTTGAGAGTACTGTTGAATTGAAGGAGGCATTCCAGCATCCGTGGAATTAGGAACATAAGCTCCCATTGGTGGTGAGCTTCCTCCCTCAATAACTGGTTAAGCCTGGGGAGGTAAAGAAACTTGTGGTTTGTTTACCAATTGCTCTAATCTTTCTAGTAAGCCCTGGAAATTCAAATCCGGTTTGACAGAGTTTGTCTGATTGAACTTTTGACTAGTCTCCAGTATAGCTTGAGCTTGTTCTACCATTTTCATGCACATTTTCATCCGTTCAATCTCTAAATCTGCTCTAGGGTAACTCTTGTCTAGGTTTGCAGCTGTAGGCCCTTCTTGAAGTCGAGCCTGGTAAGCCTTGAACATCATGTCCAAGCCTTCTGGGGTTGGATCTGCAAGAACAGACGCTGGTTGCGGTCTATTTACAATGGGTGGTGGGGTGGGATGAGGTGGAGTGGATGGAGTTTCGGCATGCGAGGGGCTTTGAGATGCAATGTCTTTTATTTTTGTTTTTGCTTCTTTTAAGCTTTCTTCTAGTTCCGATAACTTTTTATTCCACTTGCGATTGGCCTTCTCTCTGGTATCCTTCCATGTTCTTGTTTTCCTCTTACTGGGCTCTCCTGATTCACTCGACTCTGATTGTTCTGCTGGTTTATCCTGTTTTAAGGCTTGTGCTCTAGTGACAGCTTGTATAGGAGCCCCATTGCTACTACTTGAACTTGAATCTACCACTAAGCCTACCACATTAATGGGTGTAATCTTGGGTGCACTGGAGGGGTTTCTTGGACAATCTCTGGGGAGATGGTCTTCGCCACAATCAGGACAAAAAGCCTGTATTGTGATAGCATGTCCTTGACTCGGAGATGGTGGGTGGGGACAGTCACGAATGAAATGGTCACCATGACATCTGAAACAAGATCCTCTAGGGGCTTGTGGTCTCATTTGTCTCAACTGGGGCCTAGGGTTAGGATTTGTGTACATGACATTGGAATATTCTGGCTCCCAATTTTGCTCCATAGGTGGTGCCTCATATTGATACGAGTAAATCTCACTATGTTCAGGTGACTCTGTGTAATAAGCATGTGGACTACCTTCATGGGAGTAGTCTAAACTATGAGCATGAGAGTCATTATCTGGTATCAATGGGGTTAGTGGCACCAACGCTCTATTTGGATTTTCCTCTCCCACAGCATATTTGACTAGAATCACGTTGGCAAGAGCTGGTGGTTGGTTTCCCAAGACTGGTTGTGGCCTATATTGTGCCTGATATTGTTGTTGTGGTCTATAATATGGCTGTTGGTATTGGTTTTGATACCTACCTTGTTGGTAAGGTTGTTGATAATTCTGTCTAACAGCCTGCCTATTATAGGGACAATCTTGAGTCGTGTGGTTCGTATATTTTCTCTCAATAGTGCAATATGGAGCATTCCTTTCTCTCATGTTCTGGTTGTGCAATGGGCATACATTAGCCATGTGGTCGCCTCCGCAAGTATAACACCGATTCAATGGAGTGACTCTTTGTGTTTGTTTATTTTGGACTCCCAACTTCTTGGCAACTTGCTCAGCTATCTCCTCTATTTCCGTGGAGATTTTTGAAGTATGACTAGTAGAACTATCTGAATCCTTATAGAGTTTGGATAATCCTAACTCCTCACCCAAGTTATCTTCTATGTCAATGCATGTCCGCACGCACTCTTCTATGGATCTAGGCTCTTTCAAGTATACATATGATCTTAACTTTGTGCTCAGTAAGCCATCTAAGAACAAAGCCACTTGTTTGGCTGGTGTGGGTAGCTCTAGAGCAGGGCATCTTTCTAGGTACTGTCTAAACCTTCTACCTGCTAGTCGCACTGTTTCTTGGGGTGTCTGCTTGAAGCTGTGGATCAAAGATGATGTGTTATGCCTGATACCACTCTTGGAAAATTCTACAATGAATTCGTCTAGCAGTTGACCTATGTCGCGATAATTGCGACTACTCAGTGGTTGAAACCAAGCTAAGGCAGTGCCCTTAAGAGTCAGACCAAATGCCTCGTATTGGGTGAACAAATCCTCAACCTGTTCAGCTCTTAACACTTGTTTGAACTCGGCCACACATGATCATAAGGATCTCCTGACCCGTCAAAATAATTCTTCATTGCCTTGATCACTTGAGTGGGTCTAAGGGTTCTTGGGTGCTCTCGGGGTCTAGGCAATGGAAAATCATGTTCATCTCTTTGTTGCCTATGTGCTTGATGTCTCTCTCTTTCAGGTCTTTCATTTTCAAATCCTGCTCTATTTCTACCCACCGTGTGTGCAAAACTTACCTCAGGTCTCTCTCTAGTTCTTTCTCTCTGGGCTTCATGAGCTTGGGATGATCCTACTCCTTGGAGGCCATGGGAAACATTGGATCTTGGTGGAGGGAAAATCAATTCATTTTTCCAAGTATATGCATGTCTATTATGTTCTGTTACCAAGAATATCTTCTCTGATGTGTTATCCAGGTAGACAACTTTGCCTGGTATCTCAGGATCTTTGAATTCATAGATGATAACTATGCCCAATTGGCTAGGTTGATCTGGCTTGAATCTCCAAAAGGCTTCCTCTATTTCTCTATTCAAAAATAGTTCTATGCTTTTGTTGTCTTAAGGGATCCAGTCTGGAGTGATCACTCTGGTCAAAACTGACTTGCCTCTAGGAGTCTGGGGTCCTTGTCCTACATTTCCTTGTTCTAGGTCTCCTATCTCATTCTCATGAATGATATTTCCAAACTCATCGGTCCTATCTGGTTGGTTGGTAACCACATACATGGTTCCTTCCTTATCAATGTATGAACCCTCTTCAAACTTGACCACCGGGTGTTCAAGTCCAAAGGATTGATCTAGATTTTTGAGTTGGACCACCGATCGCCTCAGACCATCCTCATAGATGCGAGCACCTAATTGGTTGGTCCGTATATATTCCAACTGTGTCTTATAGGGACCTTCTGGTGTTTGTAGATGGGCAGTCCCTGAGCCACTTGCAGGTTTTCCCATGCTAAAAGACATTTCTGAATCACTTGTGTCTGAACTTAGTAAAAGATGACCACTTAGTTGTCGTGCCCAAGACTTGGATGTATGGTTGACACTAGCCTCAGAAGATCTAATGCTTTGTTTATCCTTGCCTAAGTGTCTACCAGATCTCAGGTTCATAAGCTTTAGTCAAGAGTCCAAATTTTCCCTTTGATGTCGTTGACTCAGAGTTTGCTAAATCCGTATGTTTGGTCAATCGGATATTTAAAAAGAAACAGTTATAAGTTAGTTAAGGGGAATGTCATGTGATATGATCATACTGATCTTGTTCGCGAGGAGATGTAAGGGTAGAGGAAGTGTCTTGCAAGAGGGAAGAAAAATGAGAGAAGTGAAAAAGTCTCTATTCTTGTAATTGTGCAAGTTGAAAGTGATCAGACCAAATGGGTTCAATCAAGTAGAAGATGTATTGCTCTTCTGTCACTCTAACTTTCTATATTTCAAAGACATTCATGAAGTATTTCTTTCTCATTCATTGTGTGCATGCGTGTATTGTTTCCTGTTTTGAACATAAATGTTCTATACTTGCATTATAGTTATATGAGTGTGGTAAAACTAAAAATTCGATACCTGAGTAATTGAGTTGTATGTGAGAAGATTTATGCGCTAGGATTTGTTCATGAGAGTAAATTGTTTGAGTCAGTAGTTATGTGTTGTTGAACCCCAACACATTTGGCAATCCTACTGCATTTGCTAAAGAAGCAAGAGATGCATGATGGGAAGAAGAGGAACATTTAATAAAGTTTACTGTACAAGAGTGCAAGCAGTACAAGCGGATAACATGGATTCATCTTCTGAACCTTATGACTGGTACGAAGCACAAGAGGATTCTAATCTGGAATCTGAAGAGGAGGAAGGAGGAACACGTGTAGTAGAAGCAAGGCTGGTGGGTGGAATACTAGAAGGATTGATCCTAATAGAAGCAGTTGTAGGAGTTAGGAGACAACTCCAATTTGATCCACTTGGAGGGATGACCAGGCAAAGAACTAGGCATACACCTCAGCCAGTGTCCATGGTGTAACCACCTCCAAATTCTAGTAGTAAAAGCAGCACATTTTAGAGGAGGTTCAAAGGAGGATGCAGACTGCCATGTTGCTCAATTTGAAATAAAGTGGACAGCAAATGGATACCAAACAATATGTGATGATGTAATAAAACTCCAACAATTTTTTGCTACATTAGAAGGAAAGGAAATGAGCTAGTTTAGACAATATGGTATTGCTCATTTTGCTACTTATGATGCACTAAGATTAGCATTTTTACAAATATTTGGGAAAGAGAAAACTCTTTTGGATGTTTGAGGAAGTTGACAGCAATTAGACAAAAGAACATGTTAGCGGAAGATTATGCTCAGAAATTTTAATGGAAAGATTATAAGTCAATGAGAGATCGACCGACGAGATGTTGGCGGGTTATTTCCTCAAAGGATGAAGGAGAAGCATTCGAAACGAGCTTTCCAACAAGCTATAGAGCTCAAAAAATGGACTTTGGATGAAAAAGTTATGTCAAATCAGGCTCCTGGGGGTCAAAACAGGCAAACAGGACCTTTTGGCAAAAATCACGATTTTGTGAACTTTCAGAGAATCGCGATTTTGTGAAATCAAGAGAATTGCAATTTTGTGAACTTCAAGAGAATCGCGATTTTGTGAACTTCAAGAGAATCGCGATTTTGTGAACTTTTAGAGAATCGCGATGTTGTGAAGTCAAAGAATCGCGATGTTGAGCACAAACTCGTGTTTTTGAAAATCGCGATGTTGAGCACAAAATTGTGTTTCTGAAAATCGCGATGTTGAGCACAAAATCGTGTTTCTGAAAATCGCGATGTTGAGCACAAAATCGTGTTTTTGAAAATCGTGATGTTGAGCACAGAATCGTGTTTTAGAAAATCGCGATTTTGAGCACAGAATCGTGTTTTAGAAAATCGCGATGTTGAGCATAGAATCGTGTTTTAGAAAATCGCGATTTTGAGCACAAAATCGTGTTTTTGAAAATCGCGATGTTGTCTCAGAGAATCGTGATTCACAAAATCGTGTTTTTGGCTGAAAATTATGATTTGTGAGAATCACGATTTTGAGCACAATCACAGGATCGCATTTTCACAAAATCGTGTTTTTGCTGAAAATCGTGTTTTTGGCTGAAAATCGTGATTTGTGAGAATCGCGATTTTGAGCACAATCACAGAATCGTGTTTTTGACATGAAAATCGTGATTTCTTAGAATCGCAATTTTGGGCAGAGAATCGTCTTTTCACAGAATCGTGTTTTTGACATGAAAAGCGTGATTTTTCAAAATCGCGATTTTGAGCACAATCACAGAATCATGTTTTCTCAGAATCGTGTTTTCTCAGAATCGTGTTTTCTCAGAATCGTGTTTTTGACATGAAAATCGTGATTTTTCAGAATCGCGATTTTGAGCACAGAATCGTGTTTTTGAAAATCGTGATGTTGAGCACAAAATCGTGTTTTTGAAAATCGCGATGTTGTCTCAAAGAATCGTGATTCACAAAATCGTGTTTTTGGCTGAAAATCGTGATTTGTGAGAATCGCGATTTTGAGCACAATCACAGGATCGCGTTTTCACAAAATCGTGTTTTTGCTCAAAATCATGTTTTTGGCTGAAAATCGTGATTTGTGAGAATCGCGATTTTGAGCACAATCACAAAATTGTGTTTTCACAGAATCGTGTTTTTGTTGAAAATCGTGTTTTTGGCTGAAAATCGTGATTTGTGAGAATCACGATTTTGAGCACAATCACAGAATCGCGATTTTGAAAATGACCACAGAATCGTGATTCTTTTAGCCAACTTTTAGGCGGGAAAACAGAAAATCGTGATTTTTCAAAAAAAAATGAATTTTCACAGAATCGCGATTTTCATCACAGAATCGCGTTTTTTAGCGGGAACTTCGAATTTTTGAGCGCTGAGCAATGGCGAGCTCCGTAAGAGCAGAAAATCATGAAAAAACACAGCGCTTGCTCTCCCTTGCACCTCCTAACTCCTTCCCACACAATAATGCATGAAAGATGGTATGAAAATGGTGAAAATGCACTAACAAACAAGAAATTTCTATGAAGAAGAAGATGGGAGAAGGTGGAGATGATGATGATGATGAAGATGAAGAGAAAAAACAGAAAATGAACTGAAATGACAGCTTTTTTACCTTCCAACGTCGCAAATCTACGATCTTACCATCACAACGCTCGTCCTCGAAGCTCTCTCCCCGGCAACGGTGCCAAAATTTGCTGTAGCTCAAGCGTAAGCACCACCTCCTTTACTTGTCAATTCGCGGAGACGTGAGGACCGGTATGAAGACCACGAGCAAGTGAAGGCACAAGTGCGTGAGTGAAAGCACACAAACATGCACACACATACACACACGCACACAAGGTAAGATCAAAGAGAGGAACAATGGAAAGCTTCGATTGCAAATGAGTTCTCTTACAAAAGCTCTATTCTCTAACAAGCTACCCCCAAAAATGACCTCTCTAGCTCTTTTTATAGTTTTATGACTAGTTTTGGCCCTGTCCAGACCTAGTGTCCGGCCTAGTTAAAAATTAGGTTCCAAGGCTTATTTGAGGGCTCAAACGGAGTCTAAAAATTATGAAAATTGGTAGGATAATAGTTCTAATACTTCTCAAGCTCAAGGACTCCTCGGCTTGAACAAAATGGAGTTATAAAAATAGATAATGGTATTTACAATGGTTTTTAGTGATGAAAATCACTATTTTTGTAGGGGATTCTTCTGAAAATTTGACATACACTTCTTGGAGCTCCCTACTTGCTCCCTTTCCTTGTGTGTCCACCTTTTGATGTGCTTCCATGCTTTGTCCTTGACTTTGAGCTTCAACAACATGTATGATACTTTGATGCCTCTTTTTACAGGTGGACAAGCTAGTGCTGGTCCTAATGAGGCAACTTCTCAGCCTTTGCAGATTTCATATGATGATGCAGATCATTCCATTTCTGATGCAGATTTACATGATGCGCTTGTTGATGAGAGAGCTGATATTGAGCAGGCAAAAACTATGCCAAAATGGCTGGTGCAGACTTTGCGTGACAGCAAATTAGATGCACCTTTGTCATATCGTACTCGTTCAGGCTCTCATAGTGCCTCCTTTGCATCAGATTGCTATGCTATGGCTGCATCTAGTCTCTGTGATGAGAATGAGCCTGTTTCTTTTGATGAAGCACAAAATTCAGAAAATTGGATGGCTGCTATGCAATCTGAATATGATGCTATAATGAAGAATGGTACATGGTCTTTATGTGACTTGCCTCCTGGCAAGAAGGCCATTGGCACTAAGTGGGTATACAAGATGAAGCGTAAACTTGATGGTACAATTGACAAGTATAAGGCTAGGCTTGTTGCAAAGGGTTATGCACAGGAAAGAGGCATTGATTTTGATGAGACCTTTGCACCTACATGCCGTATGACTACTGTTCGGAGCATTTGTGCACTTGCAGCCCATCATGGTTGGAATGTACATCAATTGGACATTAAAACAACATTTCTGAATGGTGACTTGCATGAAGAAGTGTATGTTTTTCAGCCCCGTGGCTTTGTGCAGAAAGGGCATGAAAACCAAGTTTGCAGGTTAAAGAAGGCATTATATGGTTTAAAGCAAGCACCACGTGCTTGGTATGAGAAGATACATGCCTATCTGATTGCACATGGTTTTGAGAACAATCCAACTAAAAGCACCTTATATGTTAAATGTGCTAATGATGTGCTTCTGATCATTGTTGTCTATGTTGATGACATGCTGCTCACTGGTCCTATTGAGACACATATTGCTGATTTTAAGGCTGATTTGCATGCCTCATTTGAGATGTCTGATTTGGGGCATTTGCATCACTATTTGGGCATTCAGTTTATGCACGTTCATGGTGGAATGGCTTTGTGTCAAACAAAATATATTGACACATTATTGCAGTGTTTTGGCCTTGAAGACTGTAAGCCTATTGCCACTCCTATGGAGACAAGTTTACGATTGAGTCTTCATGATGCTGGAGATGCATTTGATGCTGTTCTCTATCAGCAGGCTATTGGATGCTTGATTTACTTATGCATTACTCGGCCAGATATTTAGTTTGCTATCTCACAGATGAGTAGGTTTATGCATCGCCTAGGAGTCACGCATTGGAAAGCGGTTAAGCGCATCTTTCGCTACTTGAGTGGTACTCGGCTACTTGGGTTGTTTATCCCAAGGGGGCATCACTACCGCCAGATTTGCATGCTTTTTCTGACTCAGATTGGGCTGGTTGCTATGACACTTGTGTGTCCACTAGTGGTTTTTTCTTCAAGCTTGGTAGCTCATGTATATCTCGGTTGAGCAAGAAGCAGCCTACTGTGGCCACTTCCAGTTGTGAGGCTGAGTATAGGGCAGCTTTCACAGCGACTATTGAGTGTGTGTGGCTCAGACGCCTTATGGCTGATTTGGGTGTTGGCCAGTCTTCTGCCACCACCATCTTCACTGACAGTCAGAGCGCATTGGCAGTTGCGAGGAACCTTGTGTTCCATGCTCGCACTAAGCACATTGAGGTGCATTATCACTATGTCAGGGAGAGGTTCTCTGTTGGGGAGATCAGCTTGGCATATGTGCCCACGCAGGAGAACATTGCAGACCTTTTCACGAAGGCTCTGCCTAGGGAGAAGTTTGAAGCTTTCCGCAAAGCTTTGGGCTTACTTCCTTTTGTGGAGTGATTTCCACATAGCTTGGCACTTCCTTATACATGAGTGCCAGCTCCTTGTTCACCGCATCACTCCCAGGGGAGATTTGTTGATATATTTAGGTAGTGATGTGTGTCACATACACATCCACCGACTCATTTTCAGCCATACATACATCCTCAATTTGCTTCCTCAAGTATGCAACACGTGCTTCATTACGCACGGCATACAAAGAAGCAAGAGTGTCCCATGCTTGTCGTTATGTAGAACATGATCGAATGTGTGGAACTATATGGCGCTTCACTAAAAGCGCAATCAAAGCATGAGCTTAAGCATCTTTTCCATCCCATCTAAGGTGCTTCTATGTAGGTGGAGAAGGAGAAACCACTGTACTCGAAGAATAAGCTCCATTTGTGATAGTAGACTATGAAGTAGAAGCACCTGCGGGTCTTTGATCTACATCTGCCACTATGTTCCAAAGTTGTTTAGCAACAAGAACATGCTTCATCATGTAAGACCAGATCAGATAGTTGGTCCCATCAAGCTTTTCTTGAGCTTGAAGCATGCCAAACAAGTCATTGTTGCCCGCCATTTCACAAAAGAACAAGAATGTGACAAAATCTTCACTTCGACGAAAGCTGAAATGAATGCTAAAATTTTAGATCATAGACCGTCACTCTTGATGGTGATTCTGATTGCACGAATGGCTTCAAAATGGGGGTAAAACCCCAGTGCACCTGATGGAAATGTTTCTTGGCTGCTAAAATTCACAGTTCTATGCTCCGTAGTCGATTTGCACTATTAAAAGTGCTCGCACGTCGCGACACAAAAAACCGAAACTTGAGAAGGAGCCGAACCTGCTCTGATACCACTATTGGGTGTGTGTAGAAGTGCGAGAGATACACAAGAAGCACACACAAAGAGCACAAACACCACAAGACACACGCAGAAGACGATGGCTGGAATAGCTCTCTCTATTAATGATGAACTAAACTGAAGTAAGAGCTGAATAATATCCCTAAGTACAAAGTACCACCACATATGAGAGTATCAAGTATGTGGTAACATGGGGAAAAAACCTCTAGCTAGCACTAGAGTAAAAAGTGCCCATGTATAGGGAAAAGGTTCACATCAAAGCTACTCGAGGAACACATAAGTGTAACAAAATAAGCCCTGGAACCTAATTTTTAACTAGGACAGACACTAGGTGTGGACAGGGCCAAAACTACTCAAAAAACTATAAAAAGAGCTAGAGAGCTCATTTTTGGGGTTGGCTTGTTGTAGATTTCAGCTTTGTAATAGATTTCTTTTGGAATCAAAGTCCTTCCATTGTTCCTCTCTTTTCTCTTGCCTTGTGTGCATGTGTGTGTGTGTGCGTGCATGTATGTGCTTGTCACTCACATTTCCTCACCACAATTGCTCACGATCTTCATATCGGTCCTCATGTCTCCATGGATTGACAAGTAAAGGAGGTGGTTCTTACGCTAGAGCTACAGACTTGTTTTTTGCATGCTTCCTTGTCTCATCCGTTTGCCTGGATCTCTTGGCTACTATCCATAGGCATGCTGGGAGTAGTCACGCCAAAGGGAGTGCCGTAGGTGGGAGTAGTTGTGCGGGAGACCCAATACTCTGAAACTATAATACTATCGAGATGCATGTTGGGAGTAGTCATGCCAAAGGAGTGTTTTAGGTGGGAGTAGTCTTGGGAGAGACCCAATACACCAAAGGGAGTGCCCTAGGTGGGAGTAGTCTTGCGAGTGGCCTGATAAGTGATAGGTGCTCAAGATATGAATTGTAGAAACTGCTCCTCTATCATGGAATTAGGAGTGAGCAGTGGACTCTTTCCCATCATGCTCTACAATAGATAACTCAAATAATTAGCATATGTATAATAATGGTAATATAGTAAAACAATAGTCTACAAAAATTAATAGAGTTAGACAAGTTTGGTACTAAGACTTCATTTCATTCTAAACACAAATAAATATGTATAATTGTTTGTTTCATAAGTCCCCTATTCTAGCATCCTCTCAGAGTTTTGATGCACAGAGCATATATATCTCTACATTGCGGACTTCCAGATCTCTTGGTATGGTCATCCCTCCCCGATCATCATCCTCATACATCATATCATCTGTTACCTTCTCATGTACTTAGTCTTCTTCAAAGGCCTCTTGTTCTGGGATAATGATGTCTTCCTCTTCGACTACCACATGCATCTAACAGTCCATTGTAGATGGAACTTCTCTATGTCCATGTCCTCACAAATTTGTCTACTATGTGGAGTGACTTGTAAAAAAAATAGCCATTGTAGTTCTTTTGGATCTAATGTAAAGACAACTTGGTCACAATGTTCGAGAAGCGCAAATGTGTCTCTTTCATCCATCCGTAGCTCTTTGGATTATAATTGAAGCAAACCATTCTTGTCGTGCCTCATTGTCGCATTTCTTCTAGTGGTGTCTACTTCGAACAGCTTCACATCAAACACAAAGTAGTCAAACCTCTTGAACCATAGGTTCAAGATACCTTGGATTCCTTCGCAATACTCGAGTTGACCTTCATGCACATTGTCATCTCTTGCACTAGCTCTACTTTTTTGGAGAAATTTGATCAACACCCCACAATCAAAAGTAGACCTATTTTGATCGATGCATGTGATCTGAAAGTATCCTCCATGAGACCACAGATGTGTATGTGTGTGTATGCATGTGTATGTGTTTGTATGTGTATGTGAGTGTATGTATGTGTGTATGCATATGCGTGTGTCATAGATGTGTATGTGTGTATGCGAATGTTTGTATGTATGTATGCATATGCATGTGTATGCATATGCAAGTGTGTGCATATGCATGTGTATGCATATGCATGTGTATGCATATGCATGTGTATGCATGTGTGTATGTATGCATGTCAGTGTGAGTGCATGTATGTATATGTGTATGTATGTGTATATATGTATGTGTGTATGTGTGTATGTATATGTGTGTGTATGTGTATGTATGTGTATGTATGTGTACGCATGTACATATATATATATATATATATATATATATATATATATATGTGTGTCTATTTGACTTTATGTGTGTGTATATGTGTATGTGTATTTGTATATGTATATGTATATGTATATGTGTGTGTATGTATGTATGTATGTATGTATGCATATACTTTTGAATGCATTTGTGTGTATGTATGTGACTATATGTATGTGTGTATATGTGTATGTGTGTGTGTCTATGTGTCTGTATGTGTATATGTGTGTGTCTCTGTGAGTTTATTTGTATGTGTCTATGTGTGTGTATGTATGTGTCTGTATGTTGTGTATGCATGTTTATGTATATGTGTATGTGATTGTATATGTATGTGTGCGTATGTGTATGTATGTGTGTGTATGTGTGTATGCATATGTGTGTGTATGTGTATGTCTATGTTTATGTGCATGTGTATGTGGATGTGTATGTGGATGTGTATGTGTATGTGTGTGTATGTGTATGTGTATGTGTATGTGTATGTGTATGTGTATGTGTATGTGTATGTGTATGTGTATGTGTATGTGTATGTGTATGTCTATGTGTATGTGTATGTGTATGTGTATGTGTATGTGTATGTGTATGTGTATGTGTATGTGTATGTGTATGTGTATGTGTATGTGTATGTGTATGTGTATGTGTATGTGTATGTGTATGTGTATGTGTATGTGTATGTGTATGTGTATGTGTATGTGTATGTGTATGTGTATGTGTATGTGTATGTGTATGTGTATGTGTATGTGTATGTGTATGTGTATGTGTATGTGTATGTGTATGTGTATGTGTATGTGTATGTGTATGTGTATGTGTATGTGTATGTGTATGTGTATGTGTATGTGTATGTGTATGTGTATGTGTATGTGTATGTGTATGTGTATGTGTATGTGTATGTGTATGTGTATGTGTATGTGTATGTGTATGTGTATGTGTATGTGTATGTGTATGTGTATGTGTATGTGTATGTGTATGTGTATGTGTATGTGTATGTGTATGTGTATGTGTATGTGTATGTGTATGTGTATGTGTATGTGTATGTGTATGTGTATGTGTATGTGTATGTGTATGTGTATGTGTATGTGTATGTGTATGTGTATGTGTATGTGTATGTGTATGTGTATGTGTATGTGTATGTGTATGTGTATGTGTATGTGTATGTGTATGTGTATGTGTATGTGTATGTGTATGTGTATGTGTATGTGTATGTGTATGTGTATGTGTATGTGTATGTGTATGCGTATGCGTATGCATATGCGTATGTGTATGCGTATGCGTATGCCTATGCGTATGCGTATGCATATGCGTATGTGTATGCGTATGCGTATGTGTATGTGTATGCGCATGCTCATGCTCATGCACATGCGTATGCTATGCATATTCTATGTGTATGCTATGCGCATACGCATGCACGCATGCGCATATGCATGAGCATGTGCGCACATACGCATGCGCATGTGTATGCGTATGCGTATGCGTATGCGTATGCGTATGCGTATGCGTATGCGTATGCGTATGCGTATGCGTATGCGTATGCGTATGCGTATGCGTATGCGTATGCGTATGCGTATGCGTATGCGTATGCGTATGCATATGCGTATGCGTATGTGTATGTGTATGTGTATGCGTATGTGTATGTGTATGTGTATGCACATGCGCATGCGTATGCGCATGCGTATGCACATGCATATGCACATGCACATGCGTACGCGTATGCGTACGCGTATGCGTACGCGTATGCGTATGATGTATGCGTACGCGTATGCGTATGATGTATGCGTACGCGTATGCGTATGATGTATGTGTACGCGTATGCGTATGATGTATGCGTATGCGTATGCGTATGTTTTATGTGTATGTGTATGTGTATGTGTATGTGTATGTGTATGTGTATGTGTATGTGTATGTGTATGTGTATGTGTATGTGTATGTGTATGTGTATGTGTATGTGTATGTGTATGTGTATGTGTATGTGTATGTGTATGTGTATGTGTATGTGTATGTGTATGTGTATGTGTATGTGTATGTGTATGTGTATGTGTATGTGTATGTGTATGTGTATGTGTATGTGTATGTGTATGTGTATGTGTATGTGTATGTGTATGTGTATGTGTATGTGTATGTGTATGTGTATGTGTATGTGTATGTGTATGTGTATGTGTATGTGTATGTGTATGTGTATGTGTATGTGTATGTGTATGTGTATGTGTATGTGTATGTGTATGTGTATGTGTATGTGTATGTGTATGTGTATGTGTATGTGTATGTGTATGTGTATGTGTATGTGTATGTGTATGTGTATGTGTATGTGTATGTGTATGTGTATGTGTATGTGTATGTGTATGTGTATGTGTATGTGTATGTGTATGTGTATGTGTATGTGTATGTGTATGTGTATGTGTATGTGTATGTGTATGTGTATGTGTATGTGTATGTGTATGTGTATGTGTATGTGTATGTGTATGTGTATGTGTATGTGTATGTGTATGTGTATGTGTATGTGTATGTGTATGTGTATGTGTATGTGTATGTGTATGTGTATGTGTATGTGTATGTGTATGTGTATGTGTATGTGTATGTGTATGTGTATGTGTATGTGTATGTGTATGTGTATGTGTATGTGTATGTGTATGTGTATGTGTATGTGTATGTGTATGTGTATGTGTATGTGTATGTGTATGTGTATGTGTATGTGTATGTGTATGTGTATGTGTATGTGTATGTGTATGTGTATGTGTATGTGTATGTGTATGTGTATGTGTATGTGTATGTGTATGTGTATGTGTATGTGTATGTGTATGTGTATGTGTATGTGTATGAGTATGTGTATGTGTCTGTGTGTGTATCTGTGTCTGTGTGTGTGTGTCTATGTCTGTGCATGTGTGTGTGTATGTGTACATGTACGTGTACGTGTACGTGTATGCATATGCGTACGTGTACATGTGCACGTTCACATACGTACACGTATGCATGTGCGCACATGTGCGCGTATACATATGTGTGCCCATATTCGTACACGTACATGTATGTGTATGTGTACATGTACGTGTATGTGTACATGTACGTGTATGCGTACGTGTACGTGTATGTGTATGTGTACGTGTATGTGTGTTGGCACTCAAAGTCAAGCACAAGGTGTAGGAATGCATCAAAGAAGTGGACACACAATCCAATTAAGCATATAGCGAGCTCCATGAAGCACATGTCAAATTTTTAGAAGAAATCCCTATAAAAATTTTGATTTTCATCACAAAAACCCATTGTAAATACCATTTCACATTTTTGTAACTCCATTTTTTTCAAGCCAAGGAGTCATCAAACTTGAGACTATTAGAAGTATCATCCTACCAATTTTCATAATTTTTAGACTCCGTTTGAGCCCTCAAAGAAGCTTGTGACCTAATTTTTAATTAGGTCAGATACTAGGTCTATACAGGGCCAAAACTACTCAAAAAACTATAAATGAGCTAGAGAGCTCATTTTTTGAAGTTAGCTTGTTAGAGATTGAATCTTTGTAAGAGATTTCTTTTGTAATTGAAGACCCTCTATTGTTCCACTCTTTGCTCTTACCTTGTGTGCCTGTGTGTGTGTGTGTGTGTGTGTATGTGTGTGCATGCTTGTGTGCTTCTCACTCACGCACGTGCTTTCACTTGCGCACAGTCTTCATACCAGTCCTCACATCTTCATGGATTGACATTTATGAGGTGAAACTCCTCCACATTGGTACTTTCCATTGTGGTAGAGTGACACTAAATTTGGCACCGTTGCCAAGGCAAGAGCTTTGAGGATGAGCATTGTGATGGTAAGATGTAGAGTAGCGATGTTGGAAGGTAAAAAATGGTCATTTTCTATTCAGCTTTTTATTTTTGTCCTCCTTCATCTTCATCATCATCACCATCTTCCCCCATCTGTTTTTCGACTGTGCATTCACTTTGTTTTCATTTGTGGCTATGAGCAAGAAGCCTAGAGGGAGTTCAGAGTTGAAATGTTGAAGAAATACTCTTGAAATACTCTCAAAACACCAAAAATCTGACTGACCAATCATGCACATGACACGACCAGTGTGTGATAACTCAAGTGCAATATCATGAGTTGGGAGAGGGATTTTGCATCTGCAAGCACATAGGTTTGACAAGGAGGACACAAGGTACACATATTTGCAAAAATTTTTGAATTTGGACTTTAAAAAGTCCAAGTATTGTGATCGGTTGAGGTCAGGTATCATGATATCAGAATTCCGGTGTGTGATGATACTTGGCAGGTATCATGTATCATTGATACCTCACTCCCTGAGTATCACAATACCTCACAAGTATCATGTATTATAGAGTTGAGTATCATGTATCATGAATACACAAGTATCGTATTGTAGATTATCTGGTATCATGTATCATCGGATCGTGTATCGTGATACTTCACAAGTATCGTGTGTCGTGGCCATCCCGTATCGTATCATTTGAATGCAAGTACCATGTATCGTGTATTGTACTCAAGCCAAATTGTTGAGGGGTAAGAAATTGGAAGTTAAAGTGGTTAGTCAAAATTTTGCTAACTTTGATGTCGCTGACTCAGAGTTTGCTAAATCTATATGTTTGGTCAATCGGATATTTAAAAAGAAACAATTATAAGTTAGTTAAGGGGAATGTCATGTGATATGATCATACTAATCTTGTTCGCGAGGAGATGTAAGGGTAGAGGAAGTGTCTTGCGAGAGGGAAGAAAAATGAGAGAAGTGAAAAAGTCTCTATTCTTGTAATTGTGCAAGTTGAAAGTGATCAGACCAAATGGGTTCAATCAAGTAGAAGATGTATTGCTCTTCTGTCACTCTAACTTTCTATATTGCAAAGACATTCATGAAGTATTTCTTTCACATTCATTGTGTGCATGCGTGTATTGTTTCCTGTTTTGAACATAAATGTTCTATACTTGCATTATAGTTATATGAGTGTGGTAAAACTAAAAATTCGATACCTGAGTAATTGAGTTGTATGTGAGAAGATTTATGCACTAGGATTTGTTCATGAGAGTAAATTGTTTGAGTCAGTAGTTATGTGTTGTTGAACCCCAACACATTTGGCAATCCTACTGCATTTGCTAAAGAAGCAAGAGATGCATGATGGGAAGAAGAGGAAGATTTAATAAAGTTTACTGTACAAGAGTGCAAGCAGTACAAGCGTATAACATGGATTCACTTCTGAACCTTATGATTGGTACGAAGCACAAGAGGATTCTAATCTGGAATCTGAAGAGGAGGAAGGAGGAACACGTGTAGTAGAAGCAAGGCTTGTGGGTGGAATACTAGAAGGATTGATCCTAATAGAAGCAGTTGTAGGAGTTAGGAGACAACTCCAATTTGATCCACTTTGAGCGATGACCAGGCAAAGAACTAGGCATACACCTCAGCCAGTGTCCATGGTGTAACCACCTCCAAATTCTAGTAGTAAAAGAAGCACATTTTAGAGGAGGTTCAAAGGAGGATGCAGACTGCCATGTTGCTCAATTTGAAATAAAGTGGACAGCAAATGGATACCAAACAATATGTGATGATGTAATAAAACTCCAACAATTTTCTACTACATTAGAAGGAAAGGAAATGAGCTAGTTTAGACAATATGGTATTGCTCATTTTGCTACTTATGATGCACTAAGATTAGCATTTTTACAAATATTTGGGAAAGAGAAAACTCTTTTGGATGTTTGAGGAAGTTGACAGCAATTAGACAAAAGAACATGTTAGCGGAAGATTATGCTCAGAAATTTTAATGGAAAGATTATAAGTCAATGAGACATCGACCAACGAGATGTTGGCGGGTTATTTCCTCAAAGGATGAAGGAGAAGCATTCGAAACGAGCTTTCCAACGAGCTATAGAGCTCAAAAAATGGACTTTGGATGAAAAAGTTATGTCAAATCAGGCTCCTGGGGGTCAAAACAGGCAAACAGCACCTTTTGGCAAAAATCACGATTTTGTGAACTTTCAGAGAATCGTGATTTTGTGAAATCAAGAGAATCGCGATTTTGTGAACTTCAAGAGAATCGCGATTTTGTGAACTTCAAGAGAATCGCGATTTTGTGAACTTTCAGAGAATCGCGATGCTGTGAAGTCAAAGAATCGCGATGTTGAGCACAAAATCGTGTTTTTGAAAGTCGCGATGTTGAGCACAAAATTGTGTTTCTAAAAATCGCGATGTTGAGCACAAAATCGTGTTTCTGAAAATCGCGATGTTGAGCACAAAATCGTGTTTTTGAAAATCGCGATGTTTAGCACAGAATCATGTTTTAGAAAATCGCGATTTTGAGCACAGAATCGTGTTTTAGAAAATCGCGATGTTGAGCACAGAATCGTGTTTTAGAAAATCGCGATTTTGAGCACAAAATCGTGTTTTTGAAAATCGCGATGTTGTCTCAGAGAATCGTGACTCACAAAATCGTGTTTTTGGCTGAAAATCGTGATTTGTGAGCATCGCGATTTTGAGCACAATCACAGGATCGCATTTTCACAAAATCGTGTTTTTGCTGAAAATCGTGTTTTTGGCTGAAAATCGTGATTTGTGAGAATCGCGATTTTGAGCACAATCATAGAATCGTGTTTTTGATATGAAAATCATGATTGTTTAGAATCGCAATTTTGGGCAGAGAATCATCTTTTCACAGAATCGTGTTTTTGACATGAAAAGCGTGATTTTTTAGAATCGTAATTTTGAGCACAATCACAGAATCATGTTTTCTCAGAATCGTGTTTTTGACATGAAAATCGTGATTTTTCAGAATCGCGATTTTGAGCACAGAATCGTGTTTTTGAAAATCGTGATGCTGAGCACAAAATCGTGTTTTTGAAAATCGCGATGTTGTCTCAGAGAATCGTGATTCACAAAATCGTGTTTTTGGCTGAAAATCGTGATTTGTGAGAATCGCGATTTTGAGCACAATCACAGGATCGCGTTTTCACAAAATCGTGTTTTTGCTGAAAATCGTGTTTTTGGCTGAAAATCGTGATTTGTGAGAATCGCGATTTTGAGCACAATCACAAAATCGTGTTTTCACAGAATCGTGTTTTTGTTGAAAATTGTGTTTTTGGCTGAAAATCGTGATTTGTGAGAATCGCGATTTTGAGCACAATCACAGAATCGCGATTTTGAAAATGACCACAGAATCGTGATTCTTTCAGTCAACTTTTAGGCGGGAAAACACAAAATCGTGATTTTTCAAAAAAAATTGAATTTTCACAGAATCGCGATTTTCATCACAGAATCGCGTTTTTTGGCGAGAACTTCGAATTTTTGAGCGCTGAGCAATGGCGAGCTCCGTAA
This sequence comes from Ceratopteris richardii, assembly GCA_020310875.1. Lineage (NCBI taxonomy): Eukaryota > Viridiplantae > Streptophyta > Polypodiopsida > Polypodiales > Pteridaceae > Ceratopteris > Ceratopteris richardii. The sequence continues at coordinate 126,781,972 of CM035430.1, read as the reverse complement.
GGGCACAAAATCATGAAAAAACACAACGCTTGCTCTCCCTTGCACCTCCTAACTCCTTCCCACACAATAATGCATGAAAGATGGTATGAAAATGGTGAAAATGCACTAACAAACAAGAAATTTCTATGAAGAAGAAGATGGGAGAAGGTGGAGATGATGATGATGATGAAGATGAAGAGAAAAAAATAGAAAATGAACTGAAATGACAGTTTTTTTACCTTCCAACGTCGCAAATCTACGATCTTACCATCACAACGCTCGTCCTCGAAGCTCTCTCCCCGTCAACGGCGCCAAAATTTGGTGTAGCTCAAGCGTAAGCACCACCTCCTTTACTTGTCAATTCGCGGAGACGTGAGGACCAGTATGAAGACCACGAGCAAGTGAAGGCACAAGTGCGTGAGTGAAAGCACACAAACATGCACACACATACACACACGCGCACAAGGTAAGATCAAAGAGAGGAACAATGGAAAGCTTCGATTGCAAATGAGTTCTCTTACAAAAGCTCTATTCTCTAACATGCTACCCCCAAAAATGACCTCTCTAGCTCTTTTTATAGTTTTATGACTAGTTTTGGCCCTGTCCAGACCTAGTGTCCGGCCTAGTTAAAAATTAGGTTCCAAGGCTTATTTGAGGGCTCAAACGGAGTCTAAAAATTATGAAAATTGGTAGGATGATAGTTCTAATACTCCTCAAGCTCAAGGACTCCTCGGCTTGAACAAAATGGAGTTATAAAAATAGATAATGGTATTTACAATGGTTTTTAGTGATGAAAATCACTATTTTTGTAGGGGATTCTTCTGAAAATTTGACATACACTTCTTGGAGCTCCCTACTTGCTCCCTTTCCTTGTGTGTCCACCTTTTGATGTGCTTCCATGCTTTGTCCTTGACTTTGAGCTTCAACAACATGTATCATACTTTGATGCCTCTTTTTACAGGTGGACAGGCTAGTGCTGGTCCTAATGAGGCAACTTCTCAGCCTTTGCAGATTTCATATGATGATGCAGATCATTCCATTTCTGATGCAGATTTACATGATGCACTTGTTGATGAGAGAGCTGATATTTAGCAGGCAAAAACTATGCCAAAATGGCTGGTGCAGACTTTGCGTGACAGCAAATTAGATGCACCTTTGTCATATCGTACTCGTTCAGGCTCTCATAGTGCCTCCTTTGCATCAGATTGCTATGCTATGGCTGCATCTAGTCTCTGTGATGAGAATGAGCCTGTTTCTTTTGATGAAGCACAAAATTCAGAAAATTGGATGGCTGCTATGCAATCTGAATATGATGCTATAATGAAGAATGGTACATGGTCTTTATGTGACTTGCCTCCTGGCAAGAAGGCCATTGGCACTAAGTGGGTATACAAGATGAAGCGTAAACTTGATGGTACAATTGACAGGTATAAGGCTAGGCTTGTTGCAAAGGGTTATGCACAGGAAAGAGGCATTGATTTTGATGAGACCTTTGCACCTACATGCCGTATGACTACTGTTCGGAGCATTTGTGCACTTGCAGCCCATCATGGTTGGAATGTACATCAATTGGACATTAAAACAGCATTTTTGAATGGTGACTTGCATGAAGAAGTGTATGTTTTTCAGCCCCGTGGCTTTGTGCAGAAAGGGCATGAAAACCAGGTTTGCAGGTTAAAGAAGGCATTATATGGTTTAAAGCAAGCACCACGTGCTTGGTATGAGAAGATACATGCCTATCTGATTGCACATGGTTTTGAGAACAATCCAACTGAAAGCACCTTATATGTTAAACGTGCTAATGATGTGCTTCTGATCATTGTTGTCTATGTTGATGACATGCTGCTCACTGGTCCTATTGAGACACATATTGCTGATTTTAAGGCTGATTTGCATGCCTCATTTGAGATGTCTGATTTGGGGCATTTGCATCACTATTTGGGCATTCAGTTTATGCACATTCATGGTGGAATGGCTTTGTGTCAAATGAAATATATTGACACATTATTGCAGCGTTTTGGCCTTGAAGACTATAAGCCTATTGCCACTCCTATGGAGACAGGTTTACGATTGAGTCTTCATGATGCTGGAGATGCATTTGATGTTGTTCTCTATTAGCAGGCTATTGGATGCTTGATTTACTTATGCATTACTCGGCCAGATATTCAGTTTGCTATCTCACATATGAGTAGGTTTATGCATCGCCCAGGAGTCACGCATTGGAAAGCGGTTAAGCGCATCTTTCGCTACTTGAGTGGTACTCGGCTACTTGGGTTGTTTATCCCAAGGGGGGATCACTACCGCCAGATTTGCATGCTTTTTCTGACTCAGATTGGGCTGGTTGCTATGACACTCGTGTGTCCACAAGTGGTTTTTGCTTCAAGCTTGGTAGCTCATGTATATCTCGGTTGAGCAAGAAGCAGCCTACTGTGGCCACTTCTAGTTGTGAGGCTGAGTATAGGGCAGCTTTCCCAGCGACTGTTGAGTGTGTGTGGCTCAGACGCCTTATGGATGATTTGGGTGTTGGCCAGTCTTCTGCCACCACCATCTTCACTGACAGTCAGAGCGCATTGGCAGTTGCGAGGAACCCTGTGTTCCATGCTCGCACTAAGCACATTGAGGTGCATTATCACTATGTCAGGGAGAGGTTCTCTGTTGGGGAGATCAGCTTGGCATATGTGCCCACGCAGGAGAACATTGCAGACCTTTTCACGAAGGCTCTGCCTAGGGAGAAGTTTGAAGCTTTCCGCAAAGCTTTGGGCTTACTTCCTTTTGTGGAGTGATTTCCACATAGCTTGGCACTTCCTTATACATGAGTGCCAGCTCCTTGTTCACCGCATCACTCCCAGAGGAGATTTGTTGATATATTTAGGTAGTGATGTGTGTGAACACTCTAGGACCGCCGGGGCACTTTTTTCCCTCTTTAGGAGGTTTTTCTCCCCCAGCTTGTATATACGCCTATTGCCCTAATGGGCTACTTATCTTTGTACATTCTCTAGTAATACATTCAGTATTGTGTGTTTGTGCTCCAAGCTTCTTGTTCTTCCTTGTGCTGTTTGCGTGCTTCCGCAGACGTCTATCTCCAACATCCCTTTTGCAAACAAACGGAGTGTAGTAGCAAAGCTTTGAAAAGATTCTAGTAATCCTTTCAACAATGTAGAAATGAGTGATGCATCTGGAATGATCTCATCTATGTTTGCCAATTACTCTTTCAAGTTCTTGATGTGTGTCACATACACATCCACCGACTCATTTTCAGCCATACATACATCCTCAATTTGCTTCCTCAAGTATGCAACACGTGCTTCATTACGCACGGCATACAAAGAAGCAAGAGTGTCCCATGCTTGTCGTTATGTAGAACATGATCGAATGTGTGGAACTATATGGCGCTTTACTAAAAGCGCAATCAAAGCATGAGCTTAAGCATCTTTTCCATCCATCTAAGGTGCTCCTATGTAGGTGGAGAAGGAGAAACCACTGTACTCGAAGAATAAGCTCCATTTGTGATAGTAGACTATGAAGTAGAAGCACCTACGGGTCTTCGATCTACATCTGCCACTATGTTCCAAAGTTGTTTAGCAACAAGAACATGCTTCATCATGTAAGACCACATCGGATAGTTGGTCCCATCAAGCTTTTCTTCAGCTTGAAGCATGCCAAACAAGTCATTGTTGCCCGCCATTTCACAAAAGAACAAGAATGTGACAAAATCTTCACTTTGACGAAAGCTGAAATGAATGCTGAAATTTTAGATCATAGACCGTCACTCTTGATGGTGATTCTGATTGCACGAATGGCTTCAAAATGGGGGTAAAACCCCAGTGCACCTGATGGAAATGTTTCTTGGCTGCTAAAATTCACAGTTCTATGCTCCGTAGTCGATTTGCACTATTAAAAGTGCTCGCACGTCGCGACACAAAAAACCGAAACTTGAGAAGGAGCCGAACTTGCTCTGATACCACTATTGGGTGTGTGTAGAAGTGCGAGAGATACACAAGAAGCACACACAAAGAGCACAAACACCGCAAGACACACGCAGAAGACGATGGCTGGAATAGCTCTCTCTATTAATAATGAATTGAACTGAAGTAAGAGCTGAATAATATCCCTAAGTACAAAGTACCACCACATATGAGAGTATCAAGTATGTGGTAACATGGGGAAAAAACCTATAGCTAGCACTAGAGTAAAAAGTGCCCATGTATAGGGAAAAGGTTCACATCAAAGCTACTCGAGAAACACATAAGTGTAACAAAATAAGCCCTGGAACCTAATTTTTAACTAGGACAGACACTAGGTGTGGACAGGGCCAAAACTACTCAAAAAACTATAAAAAGAGCTAGAGAGCTCATTTTTGGGGTTGGCTTGTTGTAGATTTCAGCTTTGTAATAGATTTCTTTTGGAATCAAAGTCCTTCCATTGTTCCTCTCTTTTCTCTTGCCTTGTGTGCATGTGTGTGTGTGTGTGTGCGTGCATGTATGTGCTTGTCACTCACATTTCCTCACCACAATTGCTCACGATCTTCATATCGGTCCTCATGTCTCCATGGATTGACAAGTAAAGGAGGTGGTTCTTACGCTAGAGCTACAGACTTGTTTTTTGCATGCTTCCTTGTCTCATCCGTTTGCCTGGATCTCTTGGCTACTATCCATAGGCATGCTGGGAGTAGTCACGCCAAAGGGAGTGCCGTAGGTGGGAGTAGTTGTGCGGGAGACCCAATACTCTGAAACTATAATACTATCGAGAGGCATGTTGGCAGTAGTCATGCCAAAGGAGTGTTGTAGGTGGGAGTAGTCTTGGGAGAGACCCAATACACCAAAGGGAGTGCCCTAGGTGGGAGTAGTCTTGCGAGTGGCCTGATAAGTGATAGGTGCTCAAGATATGAATTGTAGAAACTGCTCCTCTATCATGGAATTAGGAGTGAGCTGTGGACTCTTTCCCATCATGCTCTACAATAGATAATTCAAATAATTAGCATATGGATAATAATGGTAATATAGTAAAACAATAGTCGACAAAAATGTAATAGAGTTAGACAAGTTTGGTACTAAGACTTCATTTCATTCTAAACACAAATAAATATGTATAATTGTTTGTTTCATAAGTCCCCTATTCTAGCATCCTCTCAGAGTTTTGATGCACAGAGCATATATATCTCTACATTGCCGACTTCCAGATCTCTTGGTATGGTCGTCCCTCCCCGATCATCATCCTCATACATCACATCATCTGTTACCTCCTCATGTACTTAGTCTTCTTCAAAGGCCTCTTGTTCTGGGATAATGATGTCTTCCTCTTCGACTACCACATGCATCTGATAGTCCATTGTAGATGGAACTTCTCTATGTCCATGTCCTCACAAATTTGTCTACTATGTGGAGTGACTTGTAAAAAAAATAGCCATTGTAGTTCTTTTGGATCTAATGTAAAGACAACTTGGTCACAATGTTCGAGAAGTGCAAATGTGTCTCTTTCATCCATCCATAGCTCTTTGGATTATAATTGAAGCAAACCATTCTTGTCGTGCCTCATTGTCGCATTTCTTCTAGTGGTGTCTACTTCGAACAGCTTCACATCAAACACAAAGTAGTCAAACCACTTGAACCATAGGTTCAAGATACCTTGGATTCCTTCGCAATACTCGAGTTGACCTTCATGCACATTGTCATCTCTTGCACTAGCTCTACTTTTTTGGAGAAATTTGATCAGCACCCCACAATCAAAAGTAGACCTATTTTCATCGATGCATGTGATCTGAAAGTATCCTCCATGAGACCACAGATGTGTATGTGTGTGTATGCATGTGTATGTGTTTGTATGTGTATGTGAGTGTATGTATGTGTGTATGCATATGCGTGTGTCATAGATGTGTATGTGTGTATGCGAATGTTTGTATGTATGTATGCATATGCATGTGTATGCATATGCATGTGTATGTATATGCATGTGTATGCATATGCATGTGTATGCATATGCATGTGTATGCATGTGTGTATGTATGCATGTCAGTGTGAGTGCATGTATGTATATGTGTATGTATGTGTATATATGTATGTGTGTATGTGTGTATGTGTGTATGTGTGTATGTATATGTATGTGTATGTGTATGTATGTGTATGTATGTGTATGTATGTGTATGTATGTGTATGTATGTGTACGCATGTATATATATATATATATATATATATATATATATATATATATATATATATATATATATATATATATATATATATATATATATATATATATATATATATATGTGTGTGTGTGTGTGTGTATTTGACTTTATGTGTGTGTATATGTGTGTGTATTTGTATATGTATATGTATATGTATATGTGTGTGTATGTATGTATGTATGTATGTATGTATGTATGTATGCATATACTTTTGTATGCATTTGTGTGTATGTATGTGACTATATGTATGTGTGTATATGTGTATGTGTGTGTGTCTATGTGTCTGTATGTGTATATGTGTGTGTCTCTGTGAGTTTATTTGTATGTGTCTATGTGTGTGTATGTATGTGTATGTATGTTGTGTATGCATGTTTATGTATATGTGTATGTGATTGTATATGTATGTGTGTGTATGTGTATGTATGTGTGTGTATGTGTGTATGCATATGTGTGTGTATGTGTATGTCTATGTTTATGTGTATGTGTATGTGGATGTGTATGTGGATGTGGATGTGTATGTGTGTGTGTGTATGTGTATGTGTATGTGTATGTGTATGTGTATGTGTATGTGTATGTGTATGTGTATGTGTATGTGTATGTGTATGTGTATGTGTATGTGTATGGGTATGTGTATGTGTATGTGTATGTGTATGTGTATGTGTATGTGTATGTGTATGTGTATGTGTATGTGTATGTGTATGTGTATGTGTATGTGTATGTGTATGTGTATGTGTATGTGTATGTGTATGTGTATGTGTATGTGTATGTGTATGTGTATGTGTATGTGTATGTGTATGTGTATGTGTATGTGTATGTGTATGTGTATGTGTATGTGTATGTGTATGTGTATGTGTATGTGTATGTGTATGTGTATGTGTATGTGTATGTGTATGTGTATGTGTATGTGTATGTGTATGTGTATGTGTATGTGTATGTGTATGTGTATGTGTATGTGTATGTGTATGTGTTATGCGTATGCGTATGCATATGCGTATGCATATGCGTATGCGTATGCCTATGCGTATGTGTATGCATATGCGTATGCGTATGCGTATGCGTATGTGTATGTGTATGCGCATGCTCATGCTCATGCACATGCGTATGCTATGCATATTCTATGTGTATGCTATGCGCATACGCATGCACGAATGCGCATATGCATGAGCATGTGCGCACATGCGTATGCGTATGCGTATGCGTATGCGTATGCGTATGCGTATGCGTATGCGTATGCGTATGCGTATGCGTATGCGTATGCGTATGCGTATGCGTATGCGTATGCGTATGCGTATGCGTATGCGTATGAGTATGCGTATGCGTATGCGTATGCGCATGCGTATGCGTATGCGTATGCGTATGCATATGCGTATGCGTAAGCGTATGCGTATGCGTATGCGTATGCGTATGCGTATGCGTATGCGTATGCGTATGCGTATGCGTATGCGTATGCGTATGCGTATGTGTATGCGTATGCGTATGCGTATGCGTATGCGTATGCGTATGTGTATGTGTATGTGTATGCACATGCACATGCGTATGCACATGCACATGCGTATGCACATGCACATGCGCATGCGTATGCGTATGCGTATGCGTATGCGTATGCGTATGCAAATGCGTATGTGTATGCGTATGCGTATGCGTATGCATATGCGTATGCGTATGCGTATGCGTATGCGTATGCGTATGCGTATGCGTATGCGTATGCGTATGCGTATGCGCATGCGTATGCGTATGCGTATGCGTATGCGTATGCGTATGCGTATGCGTATGCGTATGCGTATGCGTATGCGTATGCGTATGCGTATGCGTATGCGTATGCGTATGCGTATGCGTATGCGTATGCGTATGCGTATGCGTATGCGTATGCGTATGCGTATGCGTATGCGTATGCGTATGTGTATGTTGTATGCATATGTGTATGCGTATGCGTATGCGTATGTTTTATGCGTATGCGTATGCGTATGCGTATGCGTATGCGTATGCGTATGCGTATGCGTATGCGTATGCGTATGCGTATGCGTATGTGTATGTTGTATGCATATGTGTATGCGTATGCGTATGCGTATGTTTTATGCGTATGCGTATGTTTTATGCGTATGTGTATGTGTATGTGTATGTGTATGTGTATGTGTATGTGTATGTGTATGTGTATGTGTATGTGTATGTGTATGTGTATGTGTATGTGTATGTGTATGTGTATGTGTATGTGTATGTGTATGTGTATGTGTATGTGTATGTGTATGTGTATGTGTATGTGTATGCGTATGTTTTATGTGTATGTGTATGTGTATGTGTATGTGTATGTGTATGTGTATGTGTATGTGTATGTGTATGTGTATGTGTATGTGTATGTGTATGTGTATGTGTATGTGTATGTGTATGTGTATGTGTATGTGTATGTGTATGTGTATGTGTATGTGTATGTGTATGTGTATGTGTATGTGTATGTGTATGTGTATGTGTATGTGTATGTGTATGTGTATGTGTATTGTATGTGTATGTGTATGTGTATGTGTATGTGTATGTGTATGTGTATGTGTATGTGTATGTGTATGTGTATGTGTATGTGTATGTGTATGTGTATGTGTATGTGTATGTGTATGTGTATGTGTATGTGTATGTGTATGTGTATGTGTATGTGTATGTGTATGTGTATGTGTATGTGTATGTGTATGTGTATGTGTATGTGTATGTGTATGTGTATGTGTATGTGTATGTGTATGTGTATGTGTATGTGTATGTGTATGTGTATGTGTATGTGTATGTGTATGTGTATGTGTATGTGTATGTGTATGTGTATGTGTATGTGTATGTGTATGTGTATGTGTATGTGTATGTGTATGTGTATGTGTATGTGTATGTGTATGTGTATGTGTATGTGTATGTGTATGTGTATGTGTATGTGTATGTGTATGTGTATGTGTATGTGTATGTGTATGTGTATGTGTATGTGTATGTGTATGTGTATGTGTATGTGTATGTGTATGTGTATGTGTATGTGTATGTGTATGTGTATGTGTATGTGTATGTGTATGTGTATGTGTATGTGTATGTGTATGTGTATGTGTATGTGTATGTGTATGTGTATGTGTATGTGTATGTGTGTGTGTATGTGTATGTGTATGTGTATGTGTATGTGTATGTGTATGTGTATGTGTATGTGTATGTGTATGTGTATGTGTATGTGTATGTGTATGTGTATGTGTATGTGTATGTGTATGTGTATGTGTATGTGTATGTGTATGTGTATGTGTATGTGTATGTGTATGTGTATGTGTATGTGTATGTGTATGTGTATGTGTATGTGTATGTGTATGTGTATGTGTATGTGTATGTGTATGTGTATGTGTATGTGTATGTGTATGTGTATGTGTATGTGTATGAGTATGTGTATGTGTATGTGTATGTGTATGTGTATGTGTATGTGTCTGTGTGTGTATCTGTGTCTGTGTGTGTGTGTGTCTATGTCTGTGCATGTGTGTGTGTATGTGTACATGTACGTGTACGTGTACGTGTATGCATATGCGTACGTGTACGTGTGCACGCTCACATACGTACACGTATGCATGTGCGCACATGTGCGCGTATGCGTATGTGTGCCCATATGCGTACACGTACATGTATGTGTATGTGTACATGTACGTGTATGCGTATGTGTATGTGTATGTGTATGTGTACGTGTATGTGTGTTGGAACTCAAAGTCAAGCACAAGGTGTAGGAATGCATCAAAGAAGTGGACACACAAGACAAATGAGCATATAGCGAGCTCCATGAAGCACATGTCAAATTTTTAGAAGAAATCCCTATAAAAATTTTGATTTTCATCACAAAAACCCATTGTAAATACCATTTCACATTTTCGTAACTCCATTTTGTTCAAGCCAAGGAGTCATCAAACTTGAGACTATTAGAAGTATCATCCTACCAATTTTCATAATTTTTAGACTCCGTTTGAGCCCTCAAAGAAGCTTGTGACCTAATTTTTAATTAGGTTAGATACTAGGTCTAGACAGGGCCAAAACTACTCAAAAAACTATAAATGAGCTAGAGAGCTCAGTTTTTGAAGTTAGCTTGTTAGAGATTGAATCTTTGTAAGAGATTTCTTTTGTAATTGAAGACCTTCTATTGTTCCACTCTTTGCTCTTACCTTGTGTGCCTGTGTGTGTGTGTGTGTGTATGTGTGTGCATGCTTGTGTGCTTCTCACTCACGCACGTGCTTTCACTTGCGCACAGTCTTCATACCAGTCCTCACGTCTTCATGGATTGACATTTATGAGGTGAAACTCCTCCACATTGGTACTTTCCATTGTGGTAGAGTGACACTAAATTTGGCACCGTTGCCAAGGCAAGAGCTTTGAGGATGAGCATTGTGATGGTAAGATGTAGAGTAGCGATGTTGGAAGGTAAAAAATAGTCATTTTCTATTCAGCTTTTTATTTTTGTCCTCCTTCATCTTCATCATCATCACCATCTTCCCCCATCTTCATCTTCACCTAAAATTTCTGTTTTTCGACTGCGCATTCACTTTGTTTTCATTTGTGGCTATGAGCAAGAAGCCTAGAGGGAGTTCAGAGTTGAAACGCTGAAGAAATACTCTTGAAATACTCTCAAAACACCAAAAATCTGACTGACCAATCATGCACATGACACAATCAGTGTGTGATAACTCAAGTGCAATATCATGAGTTGGGAGAGGGATTTTGCATCTACAAGCACATAGGTGTGACAAGGAGGACACAAGGTACACATATTTGCAAAAATTTTTGAATTTGGACTTCAAAAAGTCCAAGTATTGTGATGGGTTGAGGTCAGGTATCATGATATCAGAATTCCGGTGTGTGATGATACTTGGCAGGTATCATGTATCGTTGATACCTCACTCCCTGAGTATCACAATACCTCACAAGTATCATGTATTATAGAGTTGAATATCATGTATCATGAGTACACAAGTATCGTATTGTAGATTATCTCGTATCATGTATCATCGGATCGTGTATCGTGATACTTCACGAGTATCGTGTGTCGTGGCCATCCCGTATCGTATCATTTGAATGCAAGTATCATGTATCGTGTATTGTACTCAAGCCAAATTGTTGAGGGGTAAGAAATTGGAAGTTAAAGTGGTTAGTCAAAATTTTGCTAACTTTGATGTCGCTGACTCAGAGTTTGCTAAATCCGTATGTTTGGTCAATTGGATATTTAAAAAGAAACAATTATAAGTTAGTTAAGGGGAATGTCATGTGATATGATCATACTAATCTTGTTCGCGAGGAGATGTAAGGGTAGAGGAAGTGTCTTGCGTGTTAGGAATCAAGCTTCAATATTGAGAACTTGGAAAGCTTGGATTATCAAATGGTTATCCATTCTACCATGACACTTTTTATATCTCTTCCATATTTTAGCATGAAAGGTTTTTTAACCATAAGAGGAGTTTTCGTAGAAACTAGCTCTTAAGTTATTTGCATAAGAATCTTCTCCTTAAGTTTTTTTTAATAGATAAATAAATGCCTTACGTGTATCAAGGCATGGATAAATAAATGCCTTGCATGTATCAAGGCATAGATAGCAAGTTTTCTTAACGCACTTGTTTGAACCGCCTCTCTTAGAATGATTACATCAAATCAGGAAAGTTCTTCTTCCTTCATTTCATCCACGTAGTAAACCAAGTGCTGATATAAATCTCCATTCTCGGAAATGAAAAGTTGTATGAGTCCTCCTCTGTACCACATTTTGTGTGTTGAATAGAAGAGAGTTATTCTCTATCTCTCTCTCTCTGTCTATATATTCATTGTTTTTTAGCTCCTCGTTGAAGTCGTACATGACTAGAGTCTGTCATATGAACACTCATATAAGTCCGTCAATACGTGCTATTTCTCTGCATACATAGCAATCGATATACGTGTTATTTCTGTGCATACAGAGCGATTGATATATCTCATTAAGGTGCTGCAAGTAATGATAGTCTGTGATTAGATATGCCATGTTTCAACATGCATGCACTAAAGTGACTTGCATCAATTTTTTGGACACACATTAGTTTTCTTTTATGTATTGAATGAATCTCGTGTTATGCGATACTTATGGTTACATACTGCAGGGACATCAAGATCCTTTGAGTGGAAGTATACTTTGTGCAAATATATGTCTGCATAGTTACACAATACTCTTTTATGCATAAGAGAGACTGTTGGACTGAACTGTCTCTCCGAGGATCAATATATGAGTTGCGTGAAGTTAACATATGTTTATTGTGCTGGTCGTCAATGATGTGCTACTCATGAAACATCTGTTACATCCTCATTTCAATGCTCTAGACTACAGGGATTTATATTGATGGAGACAATCAACTAAAATTTTGGTGGGATTTGCTTGAGTAGATGTTATGAACTCAACTACGGAGGACTGCTAGCAACACATAGATTGATGATCGGTTAGTGTAATGATTGTTCTTCTTAAGGTTGTTGAAGATATGGACTTGTTGTGAGCTTTGAATGCACTCATGCAACTACTGAATGGATGAAGTTCGTATTGTTGTAATATGATTGGAAGTAGTGTCACAATAAGAGTATGGTCTATGTTTGTTCTATACATATACAAGATACTCTATGCAGCTCATGGGAACCATGGTACGTGTGCACTTATGTATGAAGTGTTGGATGCTAACACATCCTTATAATTTTGATGTGTTGAAATGCAATGGTTATTGGTATCATGCCTTGATGTAAGAATCATGTGGTAAATGTATGATATTTGAGGTTGAGTAACTGTGATCATAATTGGTTATTTGTTTGAGACATGCAAGCAAGTTGAATCAGGATCTTGGGGAGCTTGCCATTTTTCTACTGCTCTTCTCCCCCTCCCATTTTCCAACAGTGGTATCAGAGCCAGATTGCCTTGATACTTGAAGCTTCATATTTCATATTTGTTGGAATGGAGCATTTTTAAGTAGAGATAAGTTTGCTACTCTCAAAGAGATCACAAGTATTGCAAAGGTCGATGGTTAATGGCTAATCAAAAAAACTCATCAGTGTTCTTCTTGTAACACATTGTAATTACACTCAAAAGATTTTTTTAACACAACTGGTATGGAGAGCTTCTACATCAAGAAGAAGTACACCATCAAGCTACCACTACATCAAAAGTGAATCATCATAAGGTAAAGAGTTTTTCTCTGTAAACGTTGTTGCAAAATCTTTTCTTTTTCAGGAGCATCACCACAATTGCATCTCCTTGAGAGAGCCTATGGCATGAAGTCCACATCCTGAAGAAGGCTGTTAGCATCAAAAAGAGTGTGTGCTGAGGATTGACTCGAAGTTTAAGCAGTGAGAGAACTCGACAAAGATCGATTAGTTCTTGAAGCTCAAACATTTGGGATTTTGGATGATTGAAGAGTTCGTGGTGCATGAACAAGGAAGCGGAAAAAAGTCCAAGACCAATAAGCCGATAACACAAAATCATCTATCCTTAGAAGAAGCTCAAGCAAAAGTGTTTCAAGGCAAGGTACAAAGAAGAATGGCTGCTGTCAAGAATTTAGAAGACAAAAGACAAAAATATTCATAGGGACAATTGTCGTCATCAACAAGTGAAGAAGACAAGACTATCAAAGGAATGAAGACGGGACAGTCAAAGAAATCCAAGCAAGCATAAGGACTGCCATCAAGAGTCAAGAAGATAATACGAAACTAGCGACAGGTAAAGACTAGGAGAAAAATTCCTCCAAAAGAAGACAACCACAAGGGTTGCCATCAAGAATCAAGAAGATGAGACAAAATCAGTAGCAGGTAAAGACTAGGAGAGAAATTCCTCCAAAAGAAGATAGCTACAAGTGGAGTTGTTAAGGCTGCATCAAAGTAGCCAAAGAAGAAGAAATGGCTTAGTGAAGCCACCTACAAGGAAAGGTTCCTAGTAGCAAACCAGGAAGAGGAGTGGATTTCCATTAAGAATCCACAAGACAAGGAGAAATCCAAGCAAAGAGTAGGAGAGAAATTCCTCCAAAAGAAGACAGCCACTCCCAAGGAAGGGTTGTGAGTAGGAGACCACCAAGAGGAGTGTGTCCAAGTGTAGGAGAGGCAAGTGAAGCCATCTCAAGGAGGCTAGTAAGTCCACTAAGTGGCAAGCCAAAAGCTTCCCTACTGAAGGTTCGTAAGATATCTGAATTCTTGTCATGAAGAAAATTATGAAACAAAGATTTCTCATGGAAGAAAATCAAGCGGAGAAAGCATCCATACGAATCCACAAGAAAAATGGAAATTTAGAAGTCTGTTTTGAAGATTCAAAACAGGAATGTGCAGCCAACATGAAGATAGAAAGAACAGTCATACAGGTTGAAGAGCAAAGGGGAGATTTAGAAGTCTGTTTTGAAGATGCAAAACAGGAATGTGCAGCCAACATGAAGATAGAAAGAACAGTCATACAGGTTGAAGAGCAAAGGGGAGATTTAGAAGTCTGTTTTGAAGATGCAAAACAGGAATGTGCAGCCAACATGAAGATAGAAAGAACAATCATACAGGTTGAAGAGCAAAGGGGAGATTTAGAAGTCTCTTTTGAAGATGCAAAACAAGAATGTACAGCCAACATGAAGATAGAAAGAACAGTCAGGCAGGTTGAAGAGCAAGGGGGAGATTTAGAAGTATATGGAAAACAAACAAAAGCAGCACAAGCATCAAAGCTAATCATGGAGGCAGCCAAGCTGAAATTAGAAGCAGCCAAGTTGCTCATGAGGGCAGCCATAATAATGGAAGAAAAAGTATTTGAGGCATTGTAGCTCAGTGATGAGTAGCACCTCCTTTAATGTCAATCCGGGAAGACGTGAGGATGGTATGAAGACCTCGAGCAAGTGGCGGCACAAGTGCGTGAGTGAGAAGCACACAAGCATGCACACACATACACACACACGCGCACACACGACAAGACAAAGAGAGAGAATCAATGGAGTTCTTTAGATTACTTTCAAAAGCTCTTACAAGTTTGTTTCAATTACAATCTAACCTCAAAAATGAGCTCTCTAGCTCCTTTTATAGTTTTTGACTAGCTTTGGCCCTGTCCAGACCTAGTGTCCGGCCTAGTTAAAAATTAGGTTCCAGGGCTTATTTGAGGGCTCAAACGAAGTCTAAAAATTATGAAAATTGGTACGATGGTACTTCTAATACTCCTCAAGCTCGAGGACTCCTCGCTTGCACAAAATGGAGTCTATTCTACCAAAAACGGGATTTACAATGTTTGTGTAGTGATTAAAATCACTTGAGTTGTACATAATCCATGGGAAAAATGATCTGGCCTTGTTGCCGTATTGTGCATGACTCCTCTGTTGCTTTGTATGCCAACACTCCCCCCTTCCTAGCGTCTGTCGCCCCTGACAGACCTTTGTTCCCTCGGGTGGTCGATGTAATATTGGATGACATTGGTGGCCAGTTCATGTTCTCCTATCCTTAAACCTCTTGCGAGATCAACTTCCAATGCATCCCAATTTATTGCACCAGGGGTTTCGGGTTGCGGGGTGGTGTAGTACTCTGAATACATTGCTTGTTCACAAGCAAACAGTTGAAGCAGATGTGTTGGCTTTGGTGCGAAAACCTCCGAGTGATACTCCCAGAAACCTGATCTGAACATCTCTTCGAAGGTCTGTTTGTAGCAGGCCGGGAGGTATTTGATACGTGCATGCCAAGCGTAAGCCACACGAATACTGGGGGTGGTGCTCATGTCATACACCAAGTCGTAATTTCCATTGCTGAACCCCGGGAGACGTACCTGTGGTGCGGCTGCATTTCTGAAGGTCTTCAGGACTACTTGCATCATATCTAAGATTTTAAGCATCATTTGCGCTGCTACATCTTGCATGGGCTTCAAGCGCGGCATCCAGTGGCGAATGGTCCCCATCATATATGCTACCGATGGTGGTCCTTGTGGTGGCGCGATGTATGGGTAGTTCAGCCATTCCTTGCATTGCGCGTTGTTCTGTACCTTGATATTAAATGCCTTCCACGACCTACGGCGGGGGACTGGACCGTAGCATGGGTTGTACAGGAGGTGCAACGGCGCATTGTTCCATGTGCGTAGCATTTCTGGATAGGTCTCTAAAAGTTTCTGCTGCCATGTTGGTTGACGAATCTTGCCTTTTTGCACCTCTGGAGGAAGGTCTCCGGGTTGAAATTGGGTCGCAAAAGTAGGAATCTGACCCGTGACTCTTTGTATTTCTGCATTATAATCAGCCAAAATAATATAATACGGCCTGTATTGGAGTTCCGATGAGAGAATCAAGCGTCTCGATGACAGGTTCTTAAAGTAAGCTGATTGTAACACAGTCTCTTCTATGACCCTCATGGCTTGATTTTGCACTACGGTGCGCTCTTCGTGCGAACTCCCTATTTCCTCCACTTGACGTAACCAAGGGGGCCGTGGTGCCTCGAATGTGTCCTGCGCTTCTTCTGTTTGTTGGCCTCCTGGGAATGGTTGCGGATCGTATTCTTCGTCAAACGTTTGTTCCACAGGAATTTGCACAACTTCTTCGTCCGTGGGAGCCTCTGGAGGGGAAGATGGTCCCTCATATTGTAGTAGGCGTGTTTGCAGTTCAGTGACCTGTTTCTGGAGATCTTTTATGGCCTCTGCGTCTGTGAGAAGTGAAGCCGCAGAGGGTGTGGTTGGATGGGCTGCTGTTGGTGCTTGTTGGTGTTCCTGCTTCAGTTGTCCCAGCTCCTCCGATAGCTTATCATGTGCTTCGAGCAGCATGGCATAATCTTCCAATATAATCTTGATATTATCGGGGGTCACTGCTTGAAACTTGGATGGGCTGATGGGTGCCCCCGGTGTGCTCTCAATAGCTGCCTCCAGGTTCTCTTGATTTTGTATTTGTAGGCGTCTATTCTCTTCCTGAGCAGCCGCAAGATGGCGTTTGAGTAGTGCCATATTTCGCTGAAGTTTAGAGTTGCGTTCCAGCTGTGTCCGTAGGTGACCTTCTACCACCTGCACCGCTTCCTGATCTACGTTTTGTAACTGTACCTCCAATATGTTATGGGCTTCTTGGAGGGTTTGGAACTGTGTGTGGAGGCGAGCGTTCTCCTCTTCTAGTGCCGCAAGGCGGTGCTGTAGTGTCTCTGAGTGCTCGTGCAGGCGTTCGTTTTGTTGCTGGAGCTGAATGTAATCTGTTCTTAAATTTGATATACAAGCCATCATGGTGTCCAATGCATTACCTATAGATGAGTGGGGGGTGTTTACCGTGGAAGATGCATGGGAAGGGAATTGGGGAAGGGAGACAGTGAATGATGTGTCTACGAAAGTTGTGTGTGTGGGTGAAATTGGTGGAGGGGGAATGGGAGGAGGTGAAACCGTGGGTGGAGGTGCCATGGGTGGTGAAATGTCCATACCTTCAGGAGTGGGTGTTAGTGTGGGGCCTGCCATATACATTGGTATGGTAGGTGGTGTGTGTGTGGAAGTGGTGAATAGATGTGAAGTGGGGTGGGGAGCTGAAAAGACAGGGAATGGTTGAGAGCCTGGTTGAAAAGCCCTAGCAAAGAGGTCATGGAGGGATTGTAGGAATGGAGAGAGGGATGTCGGGGGTTGAGGTCGTAAATTTGAGGAGGGCTGAAAGGGTTGCGTGGTAGCAGGGAAGCCCATGAATGTGGATCTAGGGTCAGGATGACCCGTGGCTGAGGGCGTTGGGGATGGTTGCCCTAGGGCAGGCTCTAGGAGGGGTTCAGCGGATTGTGTAGTGTTGGGGTTTGCTTCGAAGATTGGATTATCAGTGGTAGAGAATAGGGTGGCACTAGAGATGGGAGTACGGAAGATGAAGGTTGGGTCAGTGGGTTGAGTGGTCGATGGGATTTCCACTGTCTCTGTTCTAGGAGGTGATGGTGGGGGAGTAGGTGGTAGTGGTTCGGTGGACTCCTCATGGGTGGCTGGGTGCTGTTGGCTAGCTGTTTGGGAGGTTGTCCTGATAGTTTCAGGTGTAGTAGTTGGCTCTTCTGCAACTGGAACGGGAATTTGGATATTTTTACCTGAGCGAGGTCGTGTCTGGAACCTTCGTGGGTCATATTGAACTGAAGGCCTCTGAATGGCAGTGCGCACTGCTTCTACTACTCCATATGTTTCTGCCATCAATAAGAGACCTTCCCTGTACTCTGAATCAACTCCCGCTTCTTCCAACAACTGAGTCATAAGTACTCTGCTGCTCTGTTCAGTGAGTAGTTGCTGGGATCGCACTCTTTCCATGATCTGATACAGCCTTCGGAGTTCTGCTGTATAGGCTGGGGCTTCAGTCGTCTCTTCTTCATACGCTTCTTCTTCTTCCGGGTGTCCTTGTTGTTGACTTTGCTGGGCGTCACTCCAATGTACATGTCTACCGTCTGTAGACTTTCTTCTTCTCCGTGAGGATGTGCCCTGCTCCTCTGCCTCTGAATAAAACTCCACATCGGAGAATTGTGTGCTTTGTAGGAATGCTTCGAAATCCTGGGGGTCCAGTCCTTCAGCCTCTCCGGTGGCGGCAAACTCGAATTCGGTTGGAACAGGAGGAGCCGATGGGGTAGCTTGTGTCGTAGTGTCCGATTCCGACCTGGGTATCCTGATGGTAAAGGGAGGTACAGTGGCCTCTCTTAGTGGTGATGCCTCGGGAGTAGTCAGGACTTCCCTTGCCTGGACACAAGGAATCGCGCCCCTCATGCGCTTGGACTGATGTGTGGATGTCTTGAGCCTTTTAAACATTTGTAATTGTGCCCAAGTTAAGGCACGTTCAATGGGGACATCATATGCTAGGCATCGATAAATGATGCGTGTGATTGCACAGCATCCGTTCACCACTAATTTCCTAGAAGCCCGTTTGTTTGCTTCATACAACTGATCTATAATCCATACTGGTAGCTTAATGGGTAACTGTGTACTTGAGCCGCAATGACTCAAGGACTTGTACCAATGAGACTATACCTCGATTGCCATACAAGTGCATATAGTGGAGTTCTTTTCACACATTTAATTATCAATCCTAAGGAGTGACTTACCAAGTGTATGAAGACATGTGCACACGTGATAGAAAATGAAGTGAGTTAGCTATTCAAGCATGAGAAAAGACTAATACTACCCACACCTACTGAAAAACTGGAAGTGTTGCCGCAAGCCTCTTTTCAGCAGTTTTGGTTTTTTGAGGTTTTTTCCCAGCCCAGAACTCCGAACATAGGCAATAGGGTACTCGTTTCGAAGCTCTCGCCGAGACGAATCCAACGGTAGTGGTTTCACTCAATTCTGACCACTCTGCTGCAAGTTATGGCAGAAACAGTGAATTACGGGAACTACTAACACCCGCGTTTTTGCTTCTCCTAGCTTACGCACGCACTACAGCCACTCAAAACAAGGGGGAAGGGGTAGACAACAGTCCTACACTTGCGTTTCAAGCATCACACACACATACATGAGCAAAATGAAGATCAAAATCAGCAAGGAAGAGGCAAACTCGAAATTTCAGAAGTGCTCTTCTTCACAATGACAAGAAGTCCTTTACAATGAGTCACTTTTGACTTATATACTAGTGCCCTAAGTTTGGTCCTTTCACACAAGAGACCGGCACTTTATTCACTAAAATGCTAACTTTCTACTAATGTACATGGATAATTCACTAATCTTCTGAGGGGATGCATCTAGAGGACTCCTCTAGTGCATTTACAACGGAAAATATATACAAAAGTGGTTATGTTACAAAAAATTGTGTGCCCAAATCGGAAAAATTTTGGGGCCCGTCTTTTTTTCTCTGTTTTCTGCGCTCTTTAGCTCTGCAACACTCTCCCCCTCTTCGTCTCTGTCGTCCCTTGACAGACTTTGCTTCGCGAACGCGTCCCTTGGGCTGTGTTGCCTGATTCTTGATCTTGCTTTTCTCCGCACGCTCCCCTTGGTCAGTATTGTCTGCAGTTAAATAGACATGCAGATTCGATGGCCTTCTTGATTCAAGCTCTACTACTCGAGAGCCTGATGTAGTTGTCTTGCCTGTTGACTCGGGTTGCCACGCACGCCACCAGTGACTAGGAATGTGCTGGTCTTAGTCACCCTCTTCAACTTTTCAGCCTCTACCCCTTTCTAACTTTTGGGCCTACTCTGATGTTTGAAAAGTCCACTACTCGGGACCCAGGGGTTTAGCTTTGTAGCCTGGTGCGTGCCCCTGCGGGGCTCTGTGCAGAGATGGATGTTGCGCCCCTGCGGGGCTTCCTGAAGATATATGTTCTTTTTCTCTTCTTAATGAATAGGTTTGGACTTTGATTTTCTTCTTCTTTTCTTCTTGCTTGATTGTCCCTCTACACGTCCCTCCTCCTGAACTCTGTCGTCCTCGACAGGCTTTCTGAGGCGACGCGTGTATGTTTGAATGGCGGTTTGCTCTCGTTGGTTCAGCAAATTTGCATGACATAGCATGAATTCTTTCCATTGCTTTGACTTCACTCCGTCTTCTGGCGCTTGTCGATGATCAGCAAAAAAGCTTGTTTCATAGGCCACCAGCCTTGCATTTAAATTGGAAGTCATCTTTACAAAAATCTCCGAATCGATTTCAAAGAAGCCGGTGAAGAATGCTTCTTCGAAGGTCTGCATATATGTTGATGGCAAAAACATAAGGCGGGAGTAGTATGCCATGATGGTTAGTCGGCTCGGAATGGTTGATAGATCAAAAATAAGGGCTTCCGACCCTTGTGTAATGCCAATGAAATTCAAAAATGTGTACTTCGCATGCTGGAAAACCTTTAACACTGTAATGAGCATGCTAAATATTTTATTTGTCATCTTGACTGCTAAGTCCGGCACTGTGGCATATTTGGCAATCCAGAATTCCATTGTCTTTACCATATATTCTTCAGTGGGTAGATAATTATGTGGCGGACTAGGTAGTAATGGGTAATTTAGCCACTGATTATTGATGGAGCCTTGACGCTGTGCTTCCCAAAATTGCGTCCACGAGCGTCTGCGGGGTACAGGACAAAATGATGGATTTACCTGAAGCGCGTATGGTGATGCTTCCCACTGTACCCGCAAAGTCGGATTCTTCTCCAAAATTTTTCTTCGCCATATGGGATCCGCCTTCTCAAATTCCTCTTGAGTATACTTGAAAGTGTCATGCTGGAATTGAAGGTTGAGGTCCGGATCTTTATTCGTGGTAGTCTTTATATACATGCGCGTCTGTTCTTTAAGTAGACCATATGGTACATTGAAGGGCTTCAAAATTTGATCTAGCTATTTATTGTCTATTCGAGCTTCTTTCATTATTTGTATTATTTGATCTTCAAAATCAGCAGTGAGCTGGGACACCAGTAGTGCCCTTTCTGGTCTGCTCAATTCTGCAATGTCGCGTGTGTTAGGTTCTAGTGGAACCTCCTTTTCCGCCCTTATTGGAGAATGATACAAGGGAGGAGAGAGAGGACGTACCTCTTCCTCCACAGTAGCCGTGGTTTCTGGAGGAACTACTGGTGTCCCTTGTTTCTCTTTTAGCTCAATCTGCTCCTGCAGCCGTTTAATGATGTCATCTTTATTCTTGAGCTCCTCTTCAGCCTTGGTAAGTTTTTCTTGATGTTTGATTAATTCCTGTGCCACGATATGCATGTGATCTGTGTCTTCCTTGCACTGTCGGAAATAATCTTTCTCGGCTTTTTTCCATTTCTTTCGTAGAGCTGCAGTATCATTCATGTATTTCTGTTCCCATTCTGCAACTGTCTCTTGCTCCTGTTTGAGCTGATCTGCCATCTTGGTCAACTTTGCTTCCATGTCTTTTATGTCCTCATTTGTTTTGTCAAGATCTGTCGATGGTTGATCACTGAGGAGAGCTGTCATTAGCTCTTTGTTTCTGTCCCTTAGTTGGTCTGCTTCTTCCATGCTCACCTTGAGCTGTGACTCGAGTACTTTGCTACGAGTCTGTATTCTGGTTTTCTCTTTCTCCGTTACTTCCAATTTCTTCGTCAGCTCCAATACTTGCTCTTTCAGGTGGGCATTCTCCTTTTCGAATGTTTTGCATTGTGTTTTGGTTGTTTTTATTTCCTCCTGTTTCTTCAACACCTGAGCTTCTACTTTAGATAATTTCTTTGCCAAATTCATACCTTCTTTCTGAAGCTTTTGTTTGTCGAGCATTGCCTGGTCGTAATCTTCATCAGCATCAAGCATCAGTTGTTGAGTGTCGAGTGCCGTGCGGATCATATCCTGCACCACCGGCTTGAGCTGAGCTATATCCACATTCAACCATGTTTTCGTTATGTCTGGTGTTTCTCCTGTATGTACATCTTGGCCCTGTTCTACATGGATCAATTCTTTGTGTGGTTGTCGGACCTGTAGTTGTATATTAACTTCTGCTTCATTTGTGACCGTTTTACGAACTTTCGTGGCACTCCCTTGAAATGTTACATCCAGAGGGGACGGTTCTGCCACAACCCTTAGTGGTGTGAAGGGTTCTTCGTCTTCTTTCTCTTCTTCTTGAGGCTTGTCCTCAGATATCATTGCATGCACCTCATTATCATTTGGGTCCTCCTCTATGTGGGTGATGGAGGCATCCTTCGCTTGCATAGTGTTTTGCCCTTCTTCTTCTGTCTTTTCTGTGGTTGGATTCTGGCCTGCCAGCGACGATTGACCTTTTTCTTTGTTGTCAACTTGGGCTTCGTCATAATTGACTTCATTTAATTCGGCCCACTGGCCATCATCTTTTGATTCACTTTTAATATCTACATCCAGTAACGATGTAGTTTGCTTTTCTTGGGCGTCGGATCCTGAACTTGAATTGTCTAGCCCAATCTCCCGATACCTGTGTACCTTAGTAAGTTTTCTTTTGGGTTTTTGAACTGTTGCAGTCTGTTGATAATGATGACCTTGCACTGGGAGATTGATTTGCCCTTCTGTATACTTGTGAGTCTCCTCCAATGCTTGAGTTAAGTCTTCTTCCGTAATTTTCCTGGGTACTTGAGTGGTGGTGGTAGGCAGCACATGTACTCTCTTTGATTGTGGTGCTTCTTCTTCTTTCTGCAGAACTTCTCTGGGCCGCTTTGTACCTCTCATGGTTCCTCTCATCCTCGGTTGCGAACTTGTTTCTGTTTCTTCTGCTTGCTTACTCCCTTTCTTTTGTTTTGGTACTGTAGCACTCTTGACATATTGAGCCAGCTCCATTGAAGATGGCATCTCCCTCAAGTACTCCCGCATGCCCAATGCATGGTAAATCATGATTGTGAGGGCAGTGGTTCCATTAAGGAATTTTTTATTCTCCCACTTCTTCTTGGCCTCGAACAATCTTTCCTGCACGTATGGTGTGAGATTTACCTGATTGCCGATCTGTTTTGTGGCATGAGACAACAATTGGACAATAATTTTTTGAGGGGCCGTGTATCTGTTCATACTCGGAAAACAAAAATGTTGATGAATCAACCTGACCTCCTCTTCAATATCCACTCTATTAATGTCGACAAAGGTTCTAGTATTTGCTCCACGAATTTCTTCTTTGGCCGTGTTGATACCATCTTTCTCCCATTCAAAAGCTTCTTTGATTAAGTCGTGGGAGAACTGAATGACTACCCATTCGCCATTCTTATCCATCACATTGGCTTCTGGCACCAATGGATCATGTAGTGCTGGTCTCAAGGTGTTCATGACTTGGGTACATCGTTGGAAGTCCGGCTTGTAGATGGGTAGCTCAAAATACTTGTGAATTCCTGCTTTCTTCAGGATATCGATTGTAGATGGCATTCCATGTAATATCTTGAAGTCCTGGGACATGATCGGAAAGTGGTGATCCGTGTCCATGATCTTTATGTTGGCCAAGAAAAGATACTCTTCCACTGGCTGCTCATCTCTGAACCAGTGTCCTTTTGCTTTCGTAAGACATTGGGGAGGAAATTCTTGGACCTCCTCTTGGATTGTAGCTTCAGAGTCTTCAGAAGCCATCTGCACTTAATATAGAGCATGAATTAGTATCCATATTTTGTCCAGAAATCCTCCTCCATGTGTTGATTAATAATTTGATATTGCTCCGAGTGCATGGTGCCGTCCCTTTCCCGTGGGTGTGAGAAGGGTAATACCTGAATTTTTCATATATTTTTATATTTTTCGCTGAAAAGAAAACATAAAAGTTAGTCCATAGCCGAAGCGTAGTTTATGTACATAGTGTGTCCATTCCTAACAGTCGAAAGCTAAGAGCTAGTCTCACTTGGAGATCGTGCACCACTACTTTGATAATGTACATCCTGTGCCGAATGCTTGGCCTTGTAATGTGGCCCTATCATGCATACTTTGGGTGCATCAGACACAACATGAGTGCAATCGGGTGCTTTATCTCCTCGATCTCTTGCTCCTTGTGGTAGCTTTGGTTTCCAGATCCATTTTGAGAACACTGAGAGAGGTCGTTGGGTTATCCCTTGTCCGATTGAATTTGGCCTTTCTGGGCGATCCTCTCTGATGATTCACATGTGTGGTTGACTTTTGCCTCGTCTGCTGTGGTGTTTCCTCTTTGGTCTTCACATTTTGTTTAGCTGCTTGTATGACCTTTTTGGGAATCCATATCTGATGTCGAGATCCTTGAGCTTCAAGCAAGGGCTTGGGAATCCATATTTGTACTGGTTCTTTTCGTTTGCAGTTCTTTGTAGCTGATTTGGTGATGTCCGTTTCCTTCTTCAAAGCGCTTGTAGACATTTTTTGACTCTGTACCTGATCCTTTCGTACCCACATATATTTGGATGGTGGTCTGTTCGAGTATCTGCTCGTTAGTTTCCAATAGTTCGATCTTTGGAGGCCTTGAGCCTGTTTAGGAGAGAGCGTCTCCTCGATCGTTGGCTGATCTTCATTTACTTCGGGTAGCTTCGACGCTACAGGGGATGTCGGAATGATTAAAGTTTCAGTTTCTATGCATTTGCTCTCTGAGGGTTGAGCACAGTCACTACTATCTTTCGTCGCTTCTTGAACTTCCTCTGATCTTGGTATTGACATGGCTTGGTTACATGGTTTCTCTTCAAGCAAGCTGAAAACCTCTTTATGCCCTATCGTGGCTGAAATATATCCTTGAGCCAAATGGATACATGCTTCTGTTTCAATGATCCAGTCTTGTCCTAGAATGAAGTCTTCCATTAAATCGTTATCCTCACATACTAGGACTCTTTGTTCCATGGAGGAATTTCCTATGTGGAGGGACACATTAGTTGTTCCAATACAGTCTAGGGTGTGACCTCCAATTCCTATTAGTTTGGCTTTCGTGGGATTCAATTCCAATTGCAATTCGTTCGCTATCCTCCTTCGCATGCAGCTAAGGCCTGCTCCTGAGTCTATCAATGCGTCTATCAATTTATACTCCGTCTGACCAATCCCTAGGTTTAGGTAAGGTTGTGTTTTACATATACCCGTTGTATCACCATTTTTGACCTGATAGTTTGCCATAGGGATGGGCTCTTCTCCTTGGATATAGCGTTCATCTCTTTGCCTGATCCACTCCTTGCGTTTTCTAATGCGTTCTAGTGCTTCTTATCGGGCTTCCTCTCGAATTCGTTCTTCTTCCGTCTTCCTATTTTGAGCTCCCAACAGTCTAGCTAGCATTTCATCGGTCAGAGGCTCCATGAATCGTTTCACTCGGCATCCACTGATGTAATTGGGAAGAATGTCTCTGTCTAGTGTGGCGAGATTGACTGCACCACTAGTGGAGATTCGATTTATGATCAGGGGACCATATCCGCGTTTTTGGAGCTTCTTTGCGTGCTGTTTTAGGGTGTATACTAGGACTAAGTCGCCTTCTTTTAGTCCCTTATCTTTAATATGTGAGTCATAGTATGCCTTTTGTCTCCGTTTAGCGGCATAGATGCCTGCTACCGCTTGCAATCTAGTCTCATGCAGCTTTTCAATTTGATCTAATTGCTGAGACAATTCATGACCGTTCCACTCATTTTGCTGGGCTACTTTTAATGTAGGCACTAAGAAGTCAATTGGCAAAATTGCATTCTGCCCATACACTAGGTTGAAAGGTGTAGTTCCAATGGCCGTTTTATATGCCACTCGGAAGGCCCAAATTGCGTGATGCAATTGTTTGTCCCAGTCTGACCTTCCATTATCGACAATCTTTGTCAAGACAGTACAAAGTACTTTGTTGGAACTTTCAGCCTGTCCGTTGGCTTGAGGATGGTATGGGGCTGATTTTTTGTGGATCACTAGAAATTCATTCATTAGAGATTCAATGACTTCGTTTAGGAAATGAGTTCCTCGATCACTCACTATTTCGATCGGTAGTCCAAATCGTGTGAAAATGTGCTCAAAAAGAAATTTTGCTGTAGTTTGAGCATCATTTTTGCGAGTGGCTTTCGCTTCTACCCACTTTGTCAAGTAGTCGGTGGCTACTATGATGTATTCCGTATGTGATCCTTTCGCAGGTGGGTTGATAGGCCCTATGAAGTCAATTCCCCACTTGGTAAATGCTCTCGCACAAACCATGGGTCTCAAAGGCATGTCATCTCTTCTAATGGGATATTTTGCTTTCTGGCACGTTTCGCAGCTTCTCACGTATGTCTCTGCGTCCATATGTAAAGTTGGCCACCACAAGCCTGCAAAGAGAATCATCTTGACCGTTCTATCTGCTGAAAAATGTCCTCCCGCAGCTCCTGCGTGTGCCATTTCTAATATGGGAAGATATTCTCCCTCATGTACGCATAACCTGAGTTGATTGTCTTTTCCTCTTCGAAACAGTTGTTTCCCTATTATCACATAATCCTTGCTCATTTCTTCTAGGGATCGCTTTCTTGCTAGACTAGCTCCTATTTCGTGCTCTTTCGTTTTGAGGAATTGCACTAATGATTTACTCCAATTAGGCGCTATGGTAGAAAAGGGTAAGGACACGTGATCCTCTGGGCTAATTTCTTTACATTCCACACAATTACTTACATGCTCGTGAACATCCTTGGACATATCAGGCCAATATACGCCTAACCTCTTTAATTCTCGTATTGTTCCCTGCATTCCTTGATGGGTTTTCCACTTGTTTATGTGTGCCTGGTTAATCACTTGTTTTTGTTCATCCTCCTCAACACATCTCAATAACACTCCGTTAGGTTCCTTATAATATACGCTCCCAGCAACAATGTGTAAATTCCTTGTTTGAAGAATTTCTTTTTTGCTATTTCTGTTGATTGGGTGTTGAGGGCCATGCGTAAGTATAGGGGTCAGTTTTTCTGCCCACTTCGGACATACTTCTAGATTAAACAGATAAGCATCTGGTAAATCGTCGGGTACTCCGCTAGGTGGCTCTCCGTGTTTTAACCTAGAAAGGTGGTCTGCTCTCACATGTGTGTTTCCTTTTTTGACCACTACCTCAAAGTCAAACTCCATTAGTAACAAGAACCATCGTACCAATCTCCCTGTGTTGCAAGGCTTATTGACTAGATACAACAAGGCTTGATGGTCAATGAAGAATTTGAACTTGTTGGCTAAGAGGTAATGTCTAAACTTCTTCACTGCGTAGACCATTCCTAAGCCCTCTCTTTCCGTAGTCGTGTAATTTCTCTCTGCTTGGTTTAATTGTCTACTCGCGTAAGCGATTGGATGATCAAGCTTTCCTTCATCGGCCGGTTGAGCCAGGATACATCCAATTGCATAGTTAGAAGCATCAACATGAATATGAAAAGGCTTGTTCCAGTTGGGTGATTTTAGAATTGGGGCTGTACTCAGCCTCTTTTTAAGCTCGTTGAAGGCCTTCTCACACTCGTCCGTCCAAGTGAACTGAGTCAATAGACCGTATAAGGGTTTAGCTATTATGGCATACATGTGAATAAACCTACGGTAATATCCACAGTGTCCCATAAAGGCTTGTACTTCTTTCGCATTCTTGGGTCTTGGTAAGTCCAATATGACTTTAATCTTATCCTCATCTGTAGATATTCCATTCTTTGAAACAATGTGTCCTAGGATTTTTCCTTGTCTTACCATGAAGACACATTTTTCTGGGTTTAAGCAAACTCTATACTGCCTACATTTGTTGAATATTTTCCGCAGTTCCGGTATGTGGTCTGGTCGTTGATTTGAGTATGTGCACAGATCATCTACGTATACTTCCATGCTTTTTCTCAGAAAGTCTTTGAAAACATGACACATCAATCGTTGGAAGGTGGCAGGCGCATTAGTGAGCCCGAAAGGCATCACTCTAAATGCATAGATTCCCCATTCAGTCGCGAATGCGGTTTTATGCTGGTCCTCAGTTGCAATAGCTACTTGGTTATAACCAGAGAATCCATCCAAGAAGCTATAGACCTCCTTGCCGGCAACTCTTTCCAAAAGATGGTCTGTGATGGGTAGAGGGAAACTGTCGCGTATAGTTGCTGCATTTACTTTTTTAAGTTGATACACACCCTTAGCTTTCCGTTTTTCTTGGGCACTACCACTAGTGGCGATACCCATTCTGTGTGTTCAATCTCATAAATGAATCCTGCCGCTAGTAATTTGTCAATTTCTTCCTTTATTTTCGCTGCATAAACTTCATTATACGTGTAAGGGCGTTGTTTAGAAGGTTTTGCGTCTGCTGTCATAGGAATTCGATGAGCGCAGATGCTTGGTTCTACACCCTTAAGGTCTTTGTACGTCCAAGCAAATACATCTCGATATTCTCGGATGAGGTGTATGAGATCCTCTTCTTCCTCGTCTGATACGTCTTTCCCAATATACGTGCACCTTTCTTCTCCTTCTTCAACCGTCACAATAATTTTTTTTGTTTGTTCTTTGTTGTCATACGCCTCTCCGTCTCGTGCTTCTCGTTTAGGCATTTGAGTTGCTATTTTCCTTTCTTCCACTTCGTATCTTTTAAAATGTTCTGGAACTTCGAAGTGGTCTGGTTCAGGTTCCACTTTACTTGTGTCCTCTCTATGCTCGTGCATTCTTGGGATGGTGTCAATTGCTAAGACTTCTGTCGGTCTTTCTTTGGATTCCTTTTGCATGATTTCTAAATACTGTTCTTCAGAGTCAAACTCCTGTTCCATTTCTATGCTTTCGTACTCTTCTTTCCACTCTTCCTCTACAATTTCTCCTGCTTCTACTTCTTGGAGAACAACCATGTAGAGGTTCACGTCATATCCTTCCTCGTCTATACAGTCGTTCATCGTCAAGACTTCCTCATTCACGCACACGTCTAATGTGGCTAGGATTTCCATCCAGCCATGTGGTTCGAAGAGTTCGTCTGAAAAAATTTGAGGCGTATAGTCGGGGTCTTTTATCGATCGATAATTAGGGTGCCCTATTGGCCACATTTGTTTTTTACACTCCTCCTTCTTGGCTTCTTTGCACATCCACAACTGGGCGTCCTCGTGCATCCAAGATTGGTCACTTGATCCAGCACTGTGAATGGATAGGTCATCTTCCTCTTTGTGGACTGGATTCCATTGTAATGGAGGGACATCCCGATAAGCGAATGTGTGCAGGTTTATCTTGGTGGTGTTCCCTTGATGTTGGAGATATAATGAATCTCTGCCCCAATCTTGTACTACTCGCATCTGTCGCATGAATGGTCGTCCCAATATCATTTCGTAATTGTTTTGCTTTTTCGAACTTACATATGGCCAATGTGTGTACAAACTCTACTCCACAAGTGGTCAGTTTGATTCTTTCCAATATTCCTAAGGGTTTCTCTACATGACCATCTGCTAATTGGAGCTTCATGCGCGTGGGTCGTAAGGCAGGTTTTCCCCATTTTTCCCATATTTCCTTGGTGGCGATCCCTACTCCCGCTCCCGTGTCTAGGATGGCCTTGGTTATGTACCCATTGTAGGTGACAGGTAAGCACGTATTACCTTCGTCTCCTTCACTAAATTCTCCTACCTTGTCAACTGGGACTTGTATTGTGGAGTGGTTTTCTTTTTCCTTTCTGTTCATTTCTCCTCTCTCTACTGGTTGCTCTATTTGATTTGCTAGCTGTCTCCATAGATGTGGTCTAAGTTGAAGCAACTCTTCCACCGTCAATTTGCATTGCACCTTTGTTTTCTTAAGTTCTGTTAGATTGTGTGAACTCTCTTCTGAGTTTCCTTTTTTTTCCCATGCACTGTGGGTGCTCGTATTATTATAGACTCTCTTTCATATTCTCCCATGTAATTAGGCAACGTTGAAATGCTCATGGTTTCCTCTCTTTCTTTATCAAACCTTGACACTTCCTCATATGCTTCCTCTAGGTTATGATCATGGTGACTATCTTCTCAACTATTTCCTCAAAAGGAGGTGGACTGATTCCATCCTTTTTCCATTGCTCTTCTCTAATTCTTTCCCACAAGTCTTTGGACCAATCTTCCTCTAGGTCGGGTATTATGGATACCTGTTCCCCTTGAAATTTCATTCGTTCATTTCGATCATCTTCCCGTGTAGGTTCCTTATCCTTAGGTTGGATGCACTCTTCGTATAGTTCCTGTGCGATCCTTGTTTCAGGCAAAATTGGGATAGTTTTTTCTAGAGTCGCCTGTGTTACTTCTATGAGCTTTTTGCATATCGCCAGTCTTTCTTTCTCTAATTCCCCTTGAGGATAGAGTCCTTTCATGTTGCTCTAGGTTCGGTCCCATTTTGATTCTAGCTTGTATGCTTTTAACCACATGTCCAATTCCATCTGGTTTTGGGTCCGCTAGAATTGATTCTGGCTTCTTTGCCTCAGAGTTGATTGGTGGGGTTTCAGGGATCTCCTTATGCGTTTTTTGTTCATTATGCTTTCTAGAACCTTTTGCTTGTTTTTTGCTGTCTTGGCTCTTGTTTCTTGCCCATTTTTCTTTGAGCTTTTCTCGTCTTTCCCTCCATTTTTGTACTTTGGTGTTTTGGGAATTCTCACATGAGTTCTCCGAATCCTTGACTATTTGAATGTTTGGTTCTACTGTTTTATTGTTCTCTAGTTTTTCTTCCGGTTGATTTCCTTTTTGTTGTTTTGCTTGAGCTCTAGTAATAGCTTTCAGTGGTACAGTGTACTCCTTATCACTTCCAGATTCTTCTATGACCTCTATTACATTAATTGGTGCAGTGCCTTGAGTTTTTGTAGGGTTCTTAGGGCAATCTCTGAAAAGATGTTCTTTCCCGCAATCACTACAATATCCTTCCCAAATCCTGGGTGGTGGGGGGTTGTAAGGTCGAGGACACTCCCGAATGAAGTGATCCCCTCCGCATCTATAACACGGTCCTCTCTGCACTGGTGGTCTAATGGGGATCTCAATGGTTGTTGTGCTTTGGGCATTGTGTACATTAAAGTTGCAGTTTCCGCTCCATAATTCTGATCAAATCCTTCATATCCATAATAGGCCACGTCATATGCTGGTTCATATTCCATCATGTTGGCTTCATATGGATAGTACTCTCCTGGTGGGGGTTCATACCCTTGGTTGGTTGATTCTACATTGGTCGCTATTGAAGCTGGTATTATGGCTCTTTCCAAGTTTTCTTCTGGTTGAGTATACTTCACAGGTACAACTTGTTGAGGTTCTGACAATTGGGGTCCCAACACTGGTTGTGGTGGTGGATACGGTGCTTGCTCATATTGTCTTGGAACTCCTACCGGATACGGGTTGTATCTAGGCATCTCCCTACCAAGCTCTCTAGGTGGGTATCCATAAGGTCGGTATTGTGGTGGATTGACAGGTCGTGGTTGCCTATTAAAGGGACAGTTCTCAGTTGTATGATTGGTATATTTTTGCTCGATGTGGCAGTATGAAGAAGTCCCTTGTTGTTGCTGTCTGTTGTGTGGATACATTGGTTGTGCACCGGCTCCTCCTCTGGCACACAAGTGTGTGGGATGTTCTCCTCCACATAAGTTACACCTCCTCAACATAGGCACTCTTTGAGCTGGATATTGGTAAGCTCTCTGTCCTTGGACTCCTAGTTTCTTAGCTAATAGTTCTGCTAGTTCTTCCACATTACTAGAATTAGACGTCACCGTGCTTCTTGAGTCTTCTGATTTTGTGAGGTCGGTAGTACCTTTAAGGTCCTCTGCAAGGTTATCTTCCAAGTCGATGCACTCTTGAAGACACTCACTCAATGTTTGTAGCCTTTTCACATACACTAGGGTTCTTAGGGTCCCGTTAGAGAGTCCATCTAAAAACAATGACATCATCTTTTGTTGAGTCGGTCTCTCAGCCACTGGGCATCTATCCACATATTGATTGAATCTTCGGGCAGCAGTCTTCACAGTTTCTTTAGGGTTTTGTTTAAAGCTATGGATTAAAGAAGCAGAATTGTGTTTAATCCCTCTCTTTGTGAATTCTCTGATGAATTCTTGAAAGAATTGCTCCATGTTTCCAAAGTGATTGGGATCTAAAGGTTGGAACCAAGTTAGAGCTGTTCCTGTGAGGGTGAGTCCAAAAGACTCATACTGCACAAAGAAGTCCTCTACTTGCTCCGCTCTTAGAACTTGTTTAAATTCGCCAATATGATCATATGGCTCCCCTAATCCATCATAATGGTTTCTCACGCACTTAGCTACTTGGATTGGTCTCAATCTCCTCATTGGTTCAGGCGGTCTGGGCATTACAGGGAAGACTGGGGCAACTGGTCGTAATGGAGGCATTCCTGGCTGCCCTCCCACAGGTGGTCGTGGTCTCACCGGTGGTCGGAAATGGTTCCCCATCCCTGTGTGGGTCTGATTGTGTGTGTGCACTCCTGGAGTGGCAAATTGTACATGAGTACGGTTGGGCACACTTCTTTGGCTGGTCTGTCCTGATGTGGTATGTTCCGTCTCTTGTTGATTTCCAAAAGGGTTCTGCGAGGTAGTTGCCTGCTCTCTCTGAGGAAATACAGGTGCACCCATATATCTCAGTCGAGCCCTGTCTAGGACACCTACAGGCCAATATCTTCTTTGATTCTTATCCAGGTAAGTAAGTCTAGTTTCGTCATCTGGGTCTTTCAACTCATAGAATGTCATGGGGTCTCTCCTATTCCTTGGACAGGTACATCAGTTTGAAGCAATAAGTCTGCTCCGTGAATCATGTAGACTTCCAACAAGTAGTCGTCTTGAGGTATCAAGTCTCCTCTCAAGACCCGTGATACTTGTGACCTGCCTCTAGGGGTGGTCACTAACTCTTCAGAGTTGTCGGGATCCATGAACTCTCCTCTTTCGTTGATCTTCTCAGGAAATTCAGTTACTATGTAAATGTGACCCATTTTGTCAATGTAAGCACCTCCCTCGTATTTGACAGCTGGTCGTGGTATGATGGTGACATTTTGGGCAGTTGCCATCCTGGCGACAAGGTCTGTCGCCAGGATGGCAACTGCCCAAAATGTCACCATCATACCACGACCAGCTGTCAAATACGAGGGAGGTGCTTACATTGACAAAATGGGTCACATTTACATAGTAACTGAATTTCCTGAGAAGATCAACGAAAGAGGAGAGTTCATGGATCCCGACAACTCTGAAGAGTTAGTGACCACCCCTAGAGGCAGGTCACAAGTATCACGGGTCTTGAGAGGAGACTTGATACCTCAAGACGACTACTTGTTGGAAGTCTACATGATTCACGGAGCAGACTTATTGCTTCAAACTGATGTACCTGTCCAAGGAATAGGAGAGACCCCCATGACATTCTATGAGTTGAAAGACCCAGATGACGAAACTAGACTTACTTACCTGGATAAGAATCAAAGAAGATATTGGCCTGTAGGTGTCCTAGACAGGGCTCGACTGAGATATATGGGTGCACCTGTATTTCCTCAGAGAGAGCAGGCAACTACCTCGCAGAACCCTTTTGGAAATCAACAAGAGACGGAACATACCACATCAGGACAGACCAGCCAAAGAAGTGTGCCCAACCGTACTCATGTACAATTTGCCACTCCAGGAGTGCACACACACAATCAGACCCACACAGGGATGGGGAACCATTTCCGACCACCGGTGAGACCACGACCACCTGTGGGAGGGCAGCCAGGAATGCCTCCATTACGACCAGTTGCCCCAGTCTTCCCTGTAATGCCCAGACCGCCTGAACCAATGAGGAGATTGAGACCAATCCAAGTAGCTAAGTGCGTGAGAAACCATTATGATGGATTAGGGGAGCCATATGATCATATTGGCGAATTTAAACAAGTTCTAAGAGCGGAGCAAGTAGAGGACTTCTTTGTGCAGTATGAGTCTTTTGGACTCACCCTCACAGGAACAGCTCTAACTTGGTTCCAACCTTTAGATCCCAATCACTTTGGAAACATGGAGCAATTCTTTCAAGAATTCATCAGAGAATTCACAAAGAGAGGGATTAAACACAATTCTGCTTCTTTAATCCATAGCTTTAAACAAAACCCTAAAGAAACTGTGAAGACTGCTGCCCGAAGATTCAATCAATATGTGGATAGATGCCCAGTGGCTGAGAGACCGACTCAACAAAAGATGATGTCATTGTTTTTAGATGGACTCTCTAACGGGACCCTAAGAACCCTAGTGTATGTGAAAAGGCTACAAACATTGAGTGAGTGTCTTCAAGAGTGCATCGACTTGGAAGATAACCTTGCAGAGGACCTTAAAGGTACTACCGACCTCACAAAATCAGAAGACTCAAGAAGCACGGTGACGTCTAATTCTAGTAATGTGGAAGAACTAGCAGAACTATTAGCTAAGAAACTAGGAGTCCAAGGACAGAGAGCTTACCAATATCCAGCTCAAAGAGTGCCTATGTTGAGGAGGTGTAACTTATGTGGAGGAGAACATCCCACACACTTGTGTGCCAGAGGAGGAGCCGGTGCACAACCAATGTATCCACACAACAGACAGCAACAACAAGGGACTTCTTCATACTGCCACATCGAGCAAAAATATACCAATCATACAACTGAGAACTGTCCCTTTAATAGGCAACCACGACCTGTCAATCCACCACAATACCGACCTTATGGATACCCACCTAGAGAGCTTGGTAGGGAGATGCCTAGATACAACCCGTATCCGGTAGGAGTTCCAAGACAATATGAGCAAGCACCGTATCCACCACCACAACCAGTGTTGGGACCCCAATTGTCAGAACCTCAACAAGTTGTACCTGTGAAGTATACTCAACCAGAAGAAAACTTGGAAAGAGCCATAATACCAGCTTCAATAGCGACCAATGTAGAATCAACCAACCAAGGGTATGAACCCCCACCAGGAGAGTACTATCCATATGAAGCCAACATGATGGAATATGAACCAGCATATGACGTGGCCTATTATGGATATGAAGGATTTGATCAGAATTATGGAGCGGAAACTGCAACTTTAATGTACACAATGCCCAAAGCACAACAACCATTGAGATCCCCATTAGACCACCAGTGCAGAGAGGACCGTGTTATAGATGCGGAGGGGATCACTTCATTCGGGAGTGTCCTCGACCTTACAACCCCCCACCACCCAGGATTTGGGAAGGATATTGTAGTGATTGCGGGAAAGAACATCTTTTCAGAGATTGCCCTAAGAACCCTACAAAAACTCAAGGCACTGCACCAATTAATGTAATAGAGGTCATAGAAGAATCTGGAAGTGATAAGGAGTACACTGTACCACTGAAAGCTATTACTAGAGCTCAAGCAAAACAACAAAAAGGAAATCAACCGGAAGAAAAACTAGAGAACAATAAAACAGTAGAACCAAACATTCAAATAGTCAAGGATTCGGAGAACTCATGTGAGAATTCCCAAAACACCAAAGTACAAAAATGGAGGAAAGACGAGAAAAGCTCAAAGAAAAATGGGCAAGAAACAAGAGCCAAGACAGCAAAAAACAAGCAAAGGTTCTAGAAAGCATAATGAACAAAAAACGCATAAGGAGATCCCTGAAACCCCACCAATCAACTCTGAGGCAAAGAAGCCAGGATCAATTCTAGCTGACCCAAAACCAGAGGAATTGGACATGTGGTTAAAAGCCTACCAAGCTAGAATCAAAATGGGACCGAACCTAGAGCAACTGAAAGACTCTATCCTCAAGGGGAATTAGAGAAAGAAAGACTGGCGATATGCAAAAAACTCATAGAAGTAACACAGGCGACTCTAGAAAAAACTATCCCAATTTTGCTGAAACAAGGATCGCACAGGAACTATACGAAGAGTGCATCCAAACCTAAGGATAAGGAACCTACACGGGAAGAATGATCGAAATGAACGAATGAAATTTCAAGGGGACCAGGTATCCATAATACCCGACCTAGAGGAAGATTGGTCCAAAGACTTGTGGAAAAGAATTAGAGAAGAGCAATGGAAAAAGGATGGAATCAGTCCACCTCCTTTTGAGGAAATAGTTGGAGAAGATAGTCACCATGATCATAACCTAGAGGAAGCATATGAGGAAGTGTCAAGGTGTTGATAAAGAAAGAGAGGAAACCATGAGCATTTCAACGTTGCCTAATTACATGGGAGAATATGAAGAGAGTCTATAATAATACGAGCACCCACAGTGCATGGGAAAGAAAAAGGGAAACTCAGAAGAGAGTTCACACAATCTAACAGAACTTAAGAAAACAAAGGTGCAATGCAATTGACGTGGAAGAGTTGCTTCAACTTAGACCACATCTATGGAGACAGCTAGCAAATCAAATAGAGCCACCAGCAGAGAAAGGAGAAATGAAAGGAAAGGAAAAGAAAACCACTCCACAATACAAGTTCCAGTTGACAAAGTAGGAGAATTTAGTGAAGGAGACGAAGGTAATACGTGCTTACCTGTCACCTACAATGGGTACATAACCAAGGCCATCCTAGACACGGGAGCGGGAGTAGGGATCGCCACCAAGGAAATATGGGAAAAATGGGGAAAACCTGCCTTACGACCCACGCGCAATGAAGCTCCAATTAGCAGATGGTCATGTAGAGAAACCCTTAGGAATATTGGAAAGAATCAAACTGACCACTTGTGGAGTAGAGTTTGAACACACATTGGCCATATGTAAGTTCGAAAAAGCAAACAATTACGAAATGATATTGGGACGACCATTCATGCGACAGATGCGAGTAGTACAAGATTGGGGCAGAGATTCATTATATCTCCAACATCAAGGGAACACCACCAAGATAAACCTGCACACATTCGCTTATCGGGATGTCCCTCCATTACAATGGAATCCAGTCCACAAAGAGGAAGATGACCTATCCATTCACAGTGCTGGATCAAGTGACCAATCTTGGATGCACGAGGATGCCCAGTTATGGATGTGCAAAGAAGCCAAGAAGGAGGAGTGTAAAAAACAAATGTGGCCAATAGGGCACCCTAATTATCGATCGATAAAAGACCCCGACTATACGCCTCAAATTTTTTCAGATGAACTCTTCGAACCACATGGCTGGATGGAAATCCTAGCCACATTAGACGTTTGTGTGAATGAGGAAGTCTTGACGATGAACGACTGTATAGATGAGGAAGGATATGACGTGAACCTCTACATGGTTGTCCTCCAAGAAGTAGAAGCAGGAGAAATTGTAGAAGAAGAGTGGAAAGAAGAGTACGAAAGCATAGAAAGGGAACAGGAATTTGACTCTGAAGAACAATATTTAGAAATCATGCAAAAGGAATCAAAAGAAAGACCGACAAAAGTCTTAGCAATTGACACCATCTCAAGAATACACGAGCATAGAGAGGACACAAGTAAAGTGGAACCGGAACCAGACCACTTCGAGGTTCCAGAACATTTTAAAAGATACGAAGTGGAAGAAAGGAAAATAGCAACTCAAATGCCTAAACGAGAAGCACGAGACGGAGAGGCGTATGACAACAAAGAACAAACAAAAAAAATTATTGTGACGGTTGAAGAAGGAGAAGAAAGGTGCACGTATATTGGTAAAGACGTATCTGAAGAGGAAGAAGAGGAACTCATACACCTCATCCGAGAATATCGAGATGTATTTGCTTGGACGTACAAAGACCTCAAGGGTGTAGAACCTAGCATATGCGCTCATCGAATTCCTATGACAGCAGATGCAAAACCTTCTAAACAACGCCCTTATACGTATAATGAAGTTTATGCAGCTAAAATAAAGGAAGAAATTGACAAATTACTAGCGGCAGGATTCATTTATGAGATTGAACACACAGAATGGGTATCGCCACTAGTAGTAGTGCCCAAGAAAAACGGAAAGCTAAGGGTGTGTATCAACTTGAAAAAAGTAAATGCAGCAACTATACGAGATAGTTTCCCCTTACCCATCACATATCATCTTTTGGAAAGAGTTGCAGGCAAGGAAGTCTATAGCTTCTTGGATGGATTCTCTGGTTACAACCAAGTAGCCATTGCAACTGAGGACCAGCATAAAACCGCATTCGCGACTGAATGGGGAATCTATGCATTTAGAGTGATGCCTTTCGGGCTCACTAATGCGCCAGCCACCTTCCAACGATTGATGTGTCATGTTTTCAAAGAATTTCTGAGAAAAAGCATGGAAGTATACGTAGATGATCTGTGCACATACTCAAATCAACGACCAGACCACATACCGGAACTGCGGAAAATATTCAACAAATGTAGGCAGTATAGAGTTTGCTTAAACCTAGAAAAATGTGTCTTCATGGTAAGACAAGGAAAAATCCTAGGACACATTGTTTCAAAGAATGGAATATCTACAGATGAGGATAAGATTAAAGTCATATTGGACTTACCAAGACCGAAGAATGCGAAAGAAGTACAAGCCTTTATGGGACACTGTGGATATTACCATAGGTTTATTCACATGTATGCCATAATAGCTAAACCCTTATACGGTCTATTGACTCAGTTCACTTGGACGGACGAGTGTGAGAAGGCCTTCAACGAGCTTAAAAAGAGGCTGAGTACAGCCCCAATTCTAAAATCACCCAACTGGAACAAGCCTTTTCATATTCATGTTGATGCTTCTAACTATGCAATTGGATGTATCCTGGCTCAACCGGCCGATGAAGGAAAGCTTGATCATCCAATCGCTTACGCGAGTAGACAATTAAACCAAGCAGAGAGAAATTACACGACTACGGAAAGAGAGGGCTTAGGAATGGTCTACGCAGTGAAGAAGTTTAGACATTACCTCTTAGCCAACAAGTTCAAATTCTTCATTGACCATCAAGCCTTGTTGTATCTAGTCAATAAGCCTTGCAACACAGGGAGATTGGTACGATGGTTCTTGTTACTAATGGAGTTTGACTTTGAGGTAGTAGTCAAAAAAGGGAACACACATGTGAGAGCAGACCACCTTTCTAGGTTAAAACACAGAGAGCCACCTAGCGGAGTACCTCATGATTTACCAGATGCTTATCTGTTTAATCTAGAAGTATGTCCGAAGTGGGCAGAAAAATTGACCCCTATACTTACGCATGGCCCTCAACACCCAATCAACAGAAATAGCAAAAAAAGAAATTCTTCAAACAAGGAATTTACACATTGTTGCTGGGAGCGTATATTATAAGGAACCTAACGGAGTGTTATTGAGATGTGTCGAGGAGGATGAACAAAACAAGTGATTAACCAGGCACACATAAACAAGTGGAAAACCCATCAAGGAATGCAGGGAACAATACGAGAATTAAAGAGGTTAGGCGTATATTGGCCTGATATGTCCAAGGATGTTCACGAGCATGTAAGTAACTGTGTGGAATGCAAAGAAATTAGCTCAGAGGATCATGTGTCCTTACCCTTTTCTACCATAGCGCCTAATTGGAGTAAATCATTAGTGCAATTCCTCAAAACGAAAGAGCACGAAATAGGAGCTAGTCTAGCAAGAAAGCGATCCTTAGAAGAAATGAGCAAGGACTATGTGATAATGGGGAAACAACTGTTTCGAAGAGGAAAAGACAATCAACTCAGATTATGCGTGCATGAAGGAGAATACCTTCCCATATTAGAAATGGCACACGCAGGAGCTGCGGGAGGACATTTTTCAGCAGATAGAACGGTCAAGATGATTCTCTTTGCAGGCTTGTGGTGGCCAACTTTACATATGGACGCAGAGACATACGTGAGAAGCTGCGAAACGTGCTAGAAAGCAAAATATCCCATTAGAAGAGATGACATGCCTTTGAGACCCATGGTTTGTGCGAGAGCATTTACCAAGTGGGGAATTGACTTCATAGGACCTATCAACCCACCTGCGAAAGGATCACATGCGGAATACATCATAGTAGCCACTGACTACTTGACAAAGTGGGTAGAAGCGAAAGCCACTCGCAAAAATGATGCTCAAACTACAGCAAAATTTCTTTTTGAGCACATTTTCACACGATTTGGACTACCGATCGAAATAGTGAGTGATCGAGGAACTCATTTCCTAAACGAAGTCATTGAATCTCTAATGAATGAATTTCTAGTGATCCACAAAAAATCAGCCCCATACCATCCTCAAGCCAACGGACAGGCTGAAAGTTCCAACAAAGTACTTTGTACTGTCTTGACAAAGATTGTCAATAATGGAAGGTCAGACTGGGACAAACAATTGCATCACGCAATTTGGGCCTTCCGAGTGGCATATAAAACGGCCATTGGAACTACACCTTTCAACCTAGTGTATGGGCAGAATGCAATTTTTCCAATTGACTTCTTAGTGCCTACATTAAAAGTAGCCCAGCAATATGAGTGGAACGGTCATGAATTGTCTCAGCAATTAGATCAAATTGAAAAGCTGCATGAGACTAGATTGCAAGCGGTAGCAGGCATCTATGCCGCTAAACGGAGACAAAAGGCATACTATGACTCACATATTAAAGATAAGGGACTAAAAGAAGGCGACTTAGTCCTAGTATACACCCTAAAACAACACGCAAAGAAGCTCCAAAAACGCGGATATGGTCCCCTGATCATAAATCAAATCTCCACTAGTGGTGCAGTCAATCTCGCCACACTAGACGGAGACATTCTTCCCAATTACATCAGTGGATGCCGAGTGAAACGATTCATGGAGCCTCTGACCGATGAAATGCTAGCTAGACTGTTGGGAGCTCAAAATAGGAAGACGGAAGAAGAACGAATTCGAGAGGAAGCCCGACAAGAAGCACTAGAACGCATTAGAAAACGTAAGGAGTGGATCAGGCAAAGAGATGAACGCTATATCCAAGGAGAAGAGCCCATCCCTATGGCAAACTACCAGGTCAAAAATGGTGACGCAACGGGTATATGTAAAACACAACCTTACCTAAACCTAGGGATTGGTCAGACGGAGTATAAATTGATAAACGCATTGATAGACTCAGGAGCAGGCCTTAGCTGCATGCGAAGGAGGATAGCGAACGAATTGCAATTGGAATTGAATCCCACGAAAGCCAAACTAATAGGAATTGGAGGTCACACCCTAGACTGTATTGGAACAACTAATGTGTCCATCCACATAGGAAATTCCTCCATGGAACAAAGAGTCCTAGTATGTGAGGATAACGATTTAATGGAAGACTTCATTCTGGGACAAGACTGGATCATTGAAACAGAAGCATGTATCCATCTGGCTCAAGGATATATTTCAGCCACGATAGGGCATAAAGAGGTTTTCAGCTTGCTTGAAGAGAAACCATGTAACCAAGCCATGTCAATACCAAGATCAGAGGAAGTTCAAGAAGCGACGAAAGATAGTAGCGACTGTGCTCAACCCTCAGAAAGCAAATGCATAGAAACTGAAACTTTAATCATTCCGACATCCCCTGTAGTGTCGAAGCTACCCGAAGTAAATGAGAATCAGCCAACCATCGAGGAGACGCTCTCTCCTAAACAGGCTCAAGGCCTCCAAAGATCGCACTATTGGAAACCAACAAGCAGATACTCGAACAGACCACCATCCAAATATATATGGGTACGAAAGGATCAGGTACAGAGTCAAAAAATGTCTACAAGCGCTTTGAAGAAGGAAACGGACATCACCAAATCAGCTACAAAGAACTACAAACGAAGAGAACCAGTACAAGTATGGATTGCCAAGCCCCTGCTTGAAGCTCAAAGATCTCGACATCAGATATGGATTCCCAAAAAGGTCATACAAGCAGCTAAACAGAATGTGAAGACCAAAGAGGAAACGCCACAGCAGACGAGGCAAATGCCACCACCTCCAAAGAATCATCAGAAAAGATCACAAAGCAATGTCAAATTCCATCGGACTGTGGATAAGGCAAATGGAACACCAACAACTACACGAATCGAGGAAACCCGACAACCTTTCTCAGTGTTCTCAAAATGGGTGTGGAAACCAAAGCAACCACAAGGAGCAAATGATCGAGGAGAAAAAGCACCCAATTGCACTCATGTTGTGTCTGATGCACCCAAAGTATGCATGATAGGGCCACATTACACGGCCATGCATTTGGCACAGGATGTACATTATCAAACTAGTGGTGCACGATCTCCAAGTGAGACTAGCTCTTAGCTTTAAACTGTTAGGAATGGACATACTATGTACATAAACTACGCTTCGGCTCTGGACTGACTTTTATGTTTTCCTTTCAGCAAAAAATATAAAAATACATGAAAAATTCAGGTATTACCCTTCTCACACCCACGGGAAAGGGACGGCACCATGCACTCGGAGCAATATCAATTTAGTAATCAACACACGGAGGAGGATTTCTGGACAAAATATGGATACTAATTCACACTCTATATTAAGTGCAGATGGCTTCTGAAGACTCTAAAGCTACAATCCAAGAGGAGGTCCAGGAATTTCCTCCCCAATGTCTTACGAAAGCTAAGGGCCACTGGTTCAGAGATGAGCAGCCAGTGGAAGAGTATCTTTTCTTGGCCAACATAAAGATCATGGACACGGATCACCACTTTCCGATCATGTCCCAGGACTTCAAGATATTACATGGAATGCCATCTACAATCGATATCATGAAGAAAGCAGGAATTCACAAGTATTTTGAGCTACCCATCTACAAGCCGGACTTCCAACGATGTACCCAAGTCATGAACACCTTGAGACCAGCACTACATGATCCATTGGTGCCAGAAGCCAATGTGATGGATAAGAATGGCGAATGGGTAGTCATTCAGTTCTCCCACGACTTAATCAAAGAAGCTTTTGAATGGGAGAAAGATGGTATCAACACGGCCAAAGAAGAAATTCGTGGAGCAAATACTAGAACCTTTGTCGACATTAATAGAGTGGATATTGAAGAGGAGGTCAGGTTGATTCATCAACATTTTTGTTTTGCGAGTATGAACAGATACACGGCCCCTCAAAAAATTATTGTCCAAT
The DNA here is from genome assembly GCA_020310875.1 of Ceratopteris richardii. NCBI lineage: Eukaryota > Viridiplantae > Streptophyta > Polypodiopsida > Polypodiales > Pteridaceae > Ceratopteris > Ceratopteris richardii. The sequence goes on along the minus strand of CM035430.1, from coordinate 126,738,746 downwards.
TATTGTCTCATGCCACAAAACAGATCGGCAATCAGGTAAATCTCACACCATACGTGCAGGAAAGATTGTTCGAGGCCAAGAAGAAGTGGGAGAACAAGAAATTCCTTAATGGAACCACTGCCCTCACAATATTGATTTACCATGCATTGGGCATGCGAGAGTACTTGAGGGAGATGCCATCTTCAACGGAGCTGGCTCAATATGTCAAGAGTGCTACAGTACCAAAACAAAAGAAAGGGAGTAAGCAAGCAGAAGAAACAGAAACAAGTTCGCAACCGAGGATGAGAGGAACCATGAGAGGTACAAAGCGGCCTAGAGAAGTTCTGCAGAAAGAAGAAGAAGCACCACAACCAAAGAGAGTACATGTGCTGCCTACCACCACCACTCAAGTACCGAGGAAAATTACGGAAGAAGACTTAACTCAAGCACTGGAGGAGACTCACAAGTATACAAAAGGGCAAATCAATCTCCCAGTGCAAGGTCATCATTATCAACAGACTGCAACAGTTCAAAAACCCAAAAGAAAACTTACTAAGGTACACAGGTATCGGGAGATTGGGCTAGACAATTCAAGTTCAGGATCTGACGCCCAAGAAAAGCAAAGTACATCGTTACTGGATGTAGATATTAAAAGTGAATCAAAAGATGATGGCCAGTGGGCCGAATTAAATGAAGTCAATTATGACGAAGCCCAAGTTGACAACAAAGAAAAAGGTCAATCGTCGCTGGCAGGCCAGAATCCAACCACAGAGAAGATAGAAGCAGAAGGGCAAAACACTATGCAAGCGAAGGATGCCTCCATCACCCACATAGAGGAGGACCCAAATGATAATGAGGTGCATGCAATGATATCTGAGGACAAGCCTCAAGAAGAAGAGAAAGAAGACGAAGAACCCTGCACACCACTAAGGGTTGTGGCAGAACCGTCCCCTCTAGATGTAACATTTCAAGGGAGTGCCACAAAAGTTCGTAAAACGGTCGAAAATGAAGCAGAAGTTAATATACAACTACAGGTCCGACAACCACACAAACAATTGATCCATGTAGAACAGGGCCAAGATGTACATACAAGAGAAACACCAGACATAACGAAAACATGGTTGAATGTGGATATAGCTCAGCTCAAGCCGGTGGTGCAGGATATGATCCGCACGGCACTCGACACTCAACAACTGATGCTTGATGCTGATGAAGATTACGACCAGGCAATGCTCGACAAACAAAAGCTTCAGAAAGAAGGTATGAATTTGGCAAAGAAATTATCTAAAGTAGAAGCTCAGGTGTTGAAGAAACAGGAGGAGATAAAAACAACCAAAACACAATGCAAAACATTAGAAAAGGAGAATGCCCACCTGAAAGAGCAAGTATTGGAGCTGACGACGAAACTGGAAGTAACGGAAAAAGAGAAAACAAGAATACAGACTCGTAGCAAAGTACTCGAGTCGCAGCTCAAGGTGAGCATGGAAGAAGCAGACCAACTCAGGGACAGAAACAAAGAGCTAATGAGAGCTCTCCTCAGTGATCAACCATCGACAGATCTTGACAAAACAAATGAGGACATAAAAGACATGGAAGCAAAGTTGACAAAGATGGCAGATCAGCTCAAACAGGAGCAAGAGACAGTTGCAGAATGGGAACAGAAATATATGAATGATACTGCAGCTCTACGAAAGAAATGGAAAAAAGCCGAGAAAGATTATTTCCGACAGTGCAAGGAAGACACAGATCACATGCATATCGTGGCACAGGAATTAATCAAACATCAAGAAAAACTTACCAAGGCTGAAGAGGAGCTCAAGAATAAAGATGACATCATTAAACGGCTGCAGGAGCAGATTGAGCTAAAAGAGAAACAAGGGACACCAGTAGTTCCTCCAGAAACCACGGCTACTGTGGAGGAAGAGGTACGTCCTCTCTCTCCTCCCTTGTATCATTCACCACTAAGGGCGGAAAAGGAGGTTCCACTAGAACCTAACAAACGCGACATTGCAGAATTAAGCAGACCAGAAAGGGCACTACTGGTGTCCCAGCTCACTGCTGATTTTGAAGATCAAATAATACAAATAATGAAAGAAGCTCGAATAGACAATAAACAGCTAGATCAAATTTTGAAGCCCTTCAATGTATCATATGGTCTACTTAAAGAACAGACGCGCATGTATATAAAGACTACCACGAATAAAGATCCGGACCTCAACCTTCAGTTCCAGCATGACACTTTCAAGTATACTCAAGAGGAATTTGAGAAGGCGGATCCCATATGGCGAAGAAAAATTTTGGAGAAGAATCCGACTTTGCGGGTACAGTGGGAAGCATCACCATATGCGCTTCAGGTAAATCCATCATTTTGTCCTGTACCCCGCAGACGCTCGTGGACGCAATTTTGGGAAGCACAGCGTCAAGGCTCCATCAATAATCAGTGGCTAAATTACCCATTACTACCTAGTCCGCCACATAATTATCTACCCACTGAAGAATATATGGTAAAGACAATGGAATTCTGGATTGCCAAATATGCCACAGTGCCGGACTTAGCAGTCAAGATGACAAATAAAATATTTAGCATGCTCATTACAGTGTTAAAGGTTTTCCAGCATGCGAAGTACACATTTTTGAATTTCATTGGCATTACACAAGGGTCGGAAGCCCTCATTTTTGATCTATCAACCATTCCGAGCCGACTCACCATTATGGCATACTATTCCCGCCTTATGTTTTTGCCATCGACTTATATGCAGACCTTCGAAGAAGCATTCTTCACCGGCTTCTTTGAAATCGATTCGGAGATTTTTGTAAAGATGACTTCCAATTTAAATGCAAGGCTGGTGGCCTATGAAACAAGCTTTTTTGCTGATCATCGACAGGCGCCAGAAGACGGAGTGAAGTCAAAGCAATGGAAAGAATTCATGCTATGTCATGCAAATTTGCTGAACCAACGAGAGCAAACCGCCATTCAAACATATACGCGTCGCCTCAGAAAGCCTGTCGAGGACGACAGAGTTCAGGAGGAGGGACGTGTAGAGGGACAATCAAGCAAGAAGAAAAGAAGAAGAAAATCAAAGTCCAAACCTATTCATTAAGAAGAGAAAAAGAACATATCTCTGCACAGAGCCCCGCAGGGGCACACACCAGGCTACAAAGCTAAACCCCAGGGTCCCGAGTAGTGGACTTTTCAAACATCAGAGTAGGACCAAAAGTTAGAAAGGGGTAGAGGCTGAAAAGTTGAAGAGGGTGACTAAGACCAGCACATTCCTAGTCACTGGTGGCGTGCGTGGCAACCCGAGTCAACAGGCAAGACAACTACATCAGGCTCTCGAGTAGTAGAGCTTGAATCAAGAAGGCCATCGAATCTGCATGTCTGTTTAACTGCAGACAATACTGACCAAGGGGAGCGTGCGGAGAAAAGCAAGATCAAGAATCAGGCAACACAGCCCAAGGGACGCGTTCGCGAAGCAAAGTCTGTCAAGGGACGACAGAGACGAAGAGGGGGAGAGTGTTGCAGAGCTAAAGAGCGCAAAAAGCAGAGAAAAAAGATGGGCCCCAAAATTTTTCCGATTTGGACACACAACTTTTGTATCATAACCACTCTTGTATATATTTTCCATTGTAAATGCACTAGAGGAGTCCTCTAGATGCATCCCCTCAGAAGATTAGTGAATTACCCATGTACATTAGTAGGAAGTTAGCATTTTAGTGAATAAAGTGCCGGTCTCTTGTGTGAAACGACCAAACTTAGGGCACTAGTATATAAGTCAAAAGTGACTCATTGTAAAGGACTCCTGGTCATTGTGAAGAAGAGCACTTCTGAAATTTCGAGTTTGCCTCTTTCTTGCTGATTTTGATCTTCATTTTGTTCATGTATGTGTGTGTGATGCTTGAAATGCAAGTGTAGGACTGTTGTCTACCCCTTCCCCCTTGTTTTGAGTGGCTGTAGTGTGTGCGTAAGCTAGGAGAAGCAAAAACGCGGGTGTTAGCAATTCCCGTAATTCACTGTTTCTGCCATAACTTGCAGCAGAGTGGTCAGAATTGAGTGAAACCACTACCGTTGGATTCGTCTCGTCGAGAGCTTCGAAACGAGTAACCTATTGCCTATGTTCGGAGTTCTGGACTGGGAGAAAACCTCAAAAAACCAAAACTGCTGAAAAGAGGCTTGCGGCAACACTTCTAGTTTTTCAGTAGGTGTGGGTAGTATTAGTCTTTCCTCATGCTTGAATAGCTAACTCACTTCATTTTCTATCACGTGTGCACATGTCTTCATACACTTGGTAAGTCACTCCTTAGGATTGATAATTAAATGTGTGAAAAGAACTCCACTATATGCACTTGTATGGCAATCGAGGTATAGTCTCATTGGTACAAGTCCTTGAGTCATTGCGGCTCAAGTACACACATAATACATATACATATACATATACATATACATATACAATATACATATACATATACATATACATATACATATACATATACATATACATATACATATACATATACATATACATATACATATACATATACATATACATATACATATACATATACATATACATATACATATACATATACATATACATATACATATACATATACATACATATACATATACATATACATATACATATACATATACATATACAAGTACATATACATATACATATACATATACATATACATATACATATACATATACATATACATATACATATACATATACATATACATATACATATACATATACATATACATATACATATGTCACAAGGAAGGAGATAAGGAAGAGAGCTCACACACACACTCTCACTCTCAAGGAGAAGCACACACACAGATTGAGGCAAGGAAGAATGATCTTCTTCTTCTTCTTCTTCTATTACATAAAAGGAATGTACAAGAATGACCTAAAAACAAGAATACAACAAGTGCAATATATAAAGATCAGTACATAAGGAAAAACCTAATATCCGCAAATGAGTGAGGTGGCAAGAAACAAATGTGCCATCAATCTCGGTAGGTAAATCTAATAAAGCTCATTGAAGTATCCCTGACATATATTGGTATGACCACTATACATGTTAGAGAAACGAAAAACTGTTACGTGTCATCCTGGATCATCACATGTTGAGCTTGATATCTCAACACTCCCCCTCAAGCTCAATGCCATATCGTGTAATCCAAGCATCTCTCGAAACTTCTTTAACTTCTCAGCTCCAAGTTCTTTGGTGAAAATATCAGTAACCTGCTCATCTGTTCTTACATAAACAAGATCAATATCACCTGCTAATACCTTCTCTCTGATGAAGTGATAATGTAACTCGATATGCTTTGTTCTAGCATGGAAAACAGGGTTCCGTGCTAACTACATGCTGCCAAGATTATCACAATAGATAGTGATAGGCTTTTGCACTTCCACACCTAAATCTACAAGTAACATCTCCAGCCATGATGCCTCACATGCTTCCATTGCAGCACCTCTATACTCAGCCTCTGTACTCGACAAAGCAACAGTGGGTTGCTTCTTGTTGCTCCAGGTAATAGCTACACCTCCAAGTGAGAAAAGAAAGCCACTAGTAGATCTTCTATCTGGAGTACTACCAGCCCAATCTGCATTGGTGTATCCATGAACCTGCAACTCCACACTAGCTTCATAAAACAATGCATAATCCAAAGTAGTACTCACATAACGTAGAGTGTGCCTCAGAGCATCCAAATGTGGCCTCCTGGGAACCTGCATAAACTGACTTTCAAGTCCAACAGTATAACTTAGATTAGGCCTTGTAATTGTGAGATATATAAGACTTCCCACAATTTTCCTATACATAGTAGCATTTTCCAATGCTTCACCTGACATAGTATCCAATTTCAAATTCTGATCTAATGGCATAGAAATTGGCTTACAATCAGCCATACCATACTTTTGTAGCATATTCAAGGCATATTGCCTTTGCGACATCCATATACCTGTTTCTGTATGTATAAAATCAATGCCCAAGAAATAGCGCAGCACAAGAAGATCTTTCATGTCAAATTCCTGCATAAGACGTTTCTTTACCTCTTTGATGCTTTCTTCATTATCACCACCTACAATCAGGTCATCAACGTAAATAGCCACAATAGTGATGCCATCATCAGCCTTCCTTGCATATAGTGAGTGATCTGCATCACACATAGAGAACCCAATGCTGGTTAAGTAATCAGCAATCCTTTCATGCCATGCACGAGGGGCTTGCTTCAGCCCATACAAAGCCTTTTGCAACCTACAAACATATTTTGGATGATTTGAATCTTCATATCCTTGTGGCTGGTCCATATATACTTCTTCCTGTAACTCACCATGTAGGAAAGCATTCTTCACATCGATCTGATGAAAAGTCCATCCTTTTGCTGTAGCTAATGCAACAAGTGTTCTGACAGTAGACATTTTAGCTACAGGGATGAATGTTTCCTCATAATCAATGCCATATGTTTGTGCATAACCTTTAGCTACCAATCGTGCTTTATACCTGCTTATGCTACCATCAGCATTATGCTTTACCTTGTAAACCCATTTGCAGCCTATGGATTCCTTTCCTTGTGACAATGGAACCATCTTCCATGTATCATTTCCATAAAGTGCAGCCATCTCCTCATCCATAGCTTTTTCCCAATCTACATTACCAATTGCATCTTCAAAACAAGAAGGTTCAGCATCTTGTATTACCTTTGTCATGTAGGCACAATGGCGAGCCATGTAACTATTATATGTCAATTGTTGCACTAAATTACGCATCCTCCCAGATCTTCTTGGTCCTGGGTCACTTCTTCTTGTATCATCTGCATGTGCCCTTCTTACTCGTGGAGTCTTCACAGAGGGCAATCCAAGTTCCTCATCAATACTCTTTTCTGAACCACTTGAATCTCCATCAACATCTTCAAAACCTGCACCTGTTTTACTACCAGCAGAAAGCTTTTCTTTACCTTTCTTGGATGTATTTGATGAATTTGTTGGACTGAAATTTCCATGCAATCTTCCACTCCATGGATTTGAGTTGGAACTATTGCTTGGTGATGCATCCGGTCCACTCAAAACTTGAGATTCTGCACTAGATTTTTCAGCATTTTCTTTGTCATTTGGTTTAAGATTCAGTACTTCTTTGGCATCTACATAGAAGCTTGACATTTCATCAAATACCACATCTCTGCTCACCTTCACCTGTCGTGTGAGTGGGTTATAACATTTGTACCCCTTTTGCTCAAGGGAATATCCAATGAAGACACATTTTTCTTCTTTCGGATCAAGCTTCGTCCTCAACTCATCTGGAACATGTACATATGCAATACAGCAAAAAACTTTCAGATGTGATAAGTTTGGCTTTTTACCTGTAAACTTCTCTTCAGGTGTAACTTGATGTACAACGACAATCAGAGTTCTGTTCATGATGTATACAGTAGTATGCACAACTTCTGCCCAATAATAATGAGGCATATTCTTCTCAGCCATCAAGGCTCTTGCTATTTCTGCAATATGTCTATTTTTGCATTCAGCAACACCATTCTATTGTGGTGTGTCCCTGCATGAAAACTAACGCTGAATTCCATGATTTTTTAGAAAACTGCTGAACTCATTTGACATGTATTCACCTCCTCCATCAGTTCTTAATGTTTGAATGTACTTCCCTGTCTGCTTTTCCACCATAGCTTTAAAATTCTGGAAGTGAGTGAACACCTCACTCTTCTCTTTCATGAAATATACCCTTAGTTGGCGTGTATGATCATCAATGAAGGTAACATAAAACCTGCAACCGCCCATAGATGTGGTCTTTGCTGGACCCCAAACATCTGTATGTACTACTTCTAGTACATTCTCACTAACATGCTTGTCATGTGGAAATGATGCTCTTGATTGCTTACCAAAATGACATGCTGCACATACCTTTTGCATTTCTGTAACTTTGAAATTTGGTAGTCCATGGACAATCTCCTTTGACTGCATCATTTTCAGCCTTTGCAAGTTTGCATGTCCAATCCGTTTGTGCCATATCTCTATATCTGCAATAACTCCTGCACCTTTTGCAAACATGGCTGCATTCATTTCAGGAATCTTCACATTTAAGGTGAACATCCTACCCACTTTGTTTCCTTTGGCAACCAATCATCCATCCTGCTTGTACTCTTCTACATATAATCCATCAACATTGAACCTGACTTGTAATCCGTGGTCAACCATTTGTCCAACAGAAACCAGATTCTTTGTTATAGTTGGAACATGCAACACATCAGCAAGATGTTTTACCTTCCCGTCCTCCATAGACAATGCTATGTTTCCTGTATGCTCAATAGGATGCGATGTATCATCACTTGTTTCAATCCAGGAACTGGCATTTTCTGCAAACTACTAAACCATTTTGCATGACTGGTCATGTGATTTGAAGCACCTGAATCAACATACCAGACATTATCATTCGATTTTGAAACACAAGAAGACATCGTATTCATCATGTGATGTTGAACCATAAACAACTTCTCAGAATCATCTGCACTTGTGGATGCATAGTTGTTTTGCTGCCTTCTGTTATTTTGATTCTTTAACCTGCAATCACGTTGAAAGTGTCCAGGTTTACCACAATTCCATCTTCCTTTACTATCATTACCTGAATCATTTCTTTGGAAATTTCTGTGACCTCTTTGGCTCCCCCTATCTCGAAACTGTCCTCTTCCTCCTGCATGATTCTGTTGTTGACCTTGGTCTTGGTTACTGTTTCCTCTTCCACTTTCCAAAACCTCTACCTCTGCCTCTTCCTCTGCCACAGTAGAATACCTGCTCAGAATTGGGCTTTCCTTCGGAGTTTGAGTCCTCACAAAGATTCTTTTCTTCAATAAACAGCATAGATACCAGATCAGCAAAATTCGGAATATTTTCCCTGGTCTGTATGGAAGTTCTGAACTGCTTATATGCAGCTCCTAAACCACGAAGGCACACTTCCACCTTATCATCATCATCTACATTCACACCAATAGATGCAAGTGACATCACATATGCCTTTGATTTTAAGAGTGTAGTCACTTACCGTCATTCTCTTCTTTTCCAATGTATGCAGCTCGTTCTTGAGTTGCAATTTTCGTGCCTTTGTATTAGTCTCATACAAGGTGACCAAGCTGTTCCAAGCCTCTTTTGGAGTCTTGGCATCCTGTATGTGTCCAATCATGCTATCCTGTATGCTAACAGATAGCCAATACATTACCTTTCGCGCTCCTTGATTCCATTCCTCATATGCTCTTAACTGATCTGGAGTCTGATTCCTTTCTGTTAACTGGAGAGCATTTTCATTCTCTCCTTCAATATACTTCCAGTAG
>CM035430.1:126691919-126724419 GCA_020310875.1 Ceratopteris richardii | reverse complement strand
TTGTAAGTATCATGCTGAGGATTTTATTTGTCATTTTGATAGTTAGATCGGGTACTGTTGCATAACAATGCAGCCAAAATTCAATGGTTTTTACCATATAATCTTCTGTTGGTAGATAGTTATGAGGTGGACTTGGGAGTAGCGGATAATTCAGCCATTGTTTATTGATCACACCATTCTTCTGCATGTCCAAAAATTCTCTTGCTTCTCTGCGATGGGGTGTTGGACAAAATGAAGGGTTTACCTGTAATAAATACGGTGCTGCTCATTAGGCAAAAAAGTGGACCTTGCATGGGCCTTGTAAGGATTCCTAATTTTTAGGGATTAAAGAGCTTAAAATTGAGATTAGCAGGGCACATGAAACCACTAGTGGTTTGAAGAATAAAATATTATTTGATGAAGAATTGAATGAGAACTCTTAAATCGTGCACATTCTTGACCTTCGGATATATTTCATCAACGGTGTGTGTTAAAAGTTTTGAAAAGTAAGAGAGAGAGGGCATCAGTTTTTGTGGGAGTGTCCCCACTAGCTTGAACACTCTTTGCAGCTTTTTTGGCCATTAGATTGGATGATATCCAACGAACGGGTGCAAATCATGCTGATCGCAAATCGGGGAAGAACTGTAGCCTTTAGATCATCATGCTTATCTGATGGCCATCGTTAAAAGGCGCCAAGCTCTTCAATGGTGCCAATGTGAACCATTGATAATGGCTCCATCCAAAGGCTGTAGATAAGAGCGCCGTTTCTTCATGGAATTCAAATTAGATCGTTCAATCTTGAGCTCGATCCAATGGCAAACAGAGATCCGCACAGTCCGTCATCATTACTCTGATCCAAACCCTTTATTCTAAAGGAAATCCAAGGGTACATGATCAAAGTAACCTTGACTTTTGCTATTTTTTCTTAGCCTTTAGATCTCTCAAGTAATCTAACGGCTGTGAATGATTTGAAAGCCTTTCAAAACCACACTCAAAAGGAAAACTATGAATTATACCTGGTTTTTTCATATTTGACCACACAAAAACAAGGGAACCCTATGCCTAGTCTATGTGATTAAGCCACTAGACTGTGTCCACCACCCTCTTCTCATTGGTCCATCACTAATCACCGTTTAATCCAAAAGACCCAAGGAGGGTTCATTTTTTTCCCTAATGTTGCCAGTGCACCTGCAATGTAGGATTTTTCTCCAAAAATTTTCTTCTCCATACTGGCAGTGCAACTTCAAATTCTTCTTGAGTATTATTGAATGTGTCATCTTTGAAGTGCAACTGCTCATCTGGACTTCTCTATGTGATCTTCTTTATGTATTGCCTTGTTTTCTCTTTCAATAATCCATACGGAATGTTGAAAGGCTTCATTATGGTATCCAAGTATTTGCTTTTTATTTTTGCTTCTTTCATTACTTTGATCACTTCATTTTCAAAATTCTCTGTCACCAATAGTGCACGTTCCTTCTGAATTATTTCTGCAGTATATGGCATTGGATGATCATAATGTGGTTCCGTGATCTGCTCTTTTATTGGAGAAGTATAAATTGGGGGAGATAGAGGACGTACCTCTACCTCATCAATAGGACTCTTTGGTCTGGGCTCTACTGGTGTCTTGATGGGTACTTTCTCTTCTACATTGATTTCTAATTGTGCAAGGCGTTCAATCTTCTCCTTAACTTCTTGCATGGCTGCCCTGAGTGCCTCTTTTGCTCCAAGCAGCTCATTACCAATTTCAGCTACCTGGTCCATGTTTTCACTGTAACTCATGACAAGTTTTCCATTGGTGATGTTTAGCTATTTTGTGAGCTCATTAGTTTCATTAATGTATTTTTGTTCCCATTCTTTTGTACGGGTTTGCTCTTGTTTTAGCAGATCTGCATATTTCTCAATCTGATCTCTCAATTCCTTCTGGTCCGTGACTGATGTCTCTGGCTTTTCTACAGGTTGGTCATATAGTAATGCCTTCATCAATTCTTTATTTTTGTTGCATAAATTATCATTTTCTTCCATGTATACTTTTAGTTGTGTTTCAAGCAGATTACTTTGAGCTTTCATCCTCTCTTTGTCTACTTCACTGGCTTCATGCTATCTTTGTAAATCTTCCAGTTGTATCTGTAGCTGATGATGCTGTCTCATCAATGTATTACATTGCTCTTTAACTGCGGTTATCTCCATATCCTTAGCTGAAATTTCTTGTTGGGCCTGGATTAGCTGTGCGGACAATTTGACTTGAAATTGATTCTTGTCCTGCATGGCCTTGTCATAATCCGCATCTGTTTCCATCCTTTGTTGTTGCGTGTCCATGGTTGTTTGTATCATTTGCTTGACCACATGTTTTAATAGAGTAACATCAACATTCAGCCATGTGGTAGGGATGCTAGGTTCTTCACCTGTTGTAACATCTTTCCCTTGTGCAACATGTAGTGTAGTATCATGGGGCTGCCGAATATGGAGTTGTATCCGTGGCTCAGCCTCCTTGTAGTCAATCTTGCCTTGTGGCGTATCGTCAGGTATATCAATTACAATCTGTCCCTTATTTTGTTGTAAACTGTCGTCTTGGTCTACATGAGTTTGCATTTCCTCTTTTACAGGTTGCACTGCATCTTTGTTTGTGATTGGAGCTTCCTTGATGCTGATTTTGGAATGATCGTTCAATTGAATAATGTGTACTGATTCAGTGGGTGCATCTGGGTTTCTTGCTTGGGACTGTTGATTGTCAGGTGTAACTTCGACCTGATTTATCTCTGTCCAATCGTCATTGTTCATTTCTGTTCTTATGTCAGTGTCCAAAGTGTCTTTCTCTAGGCTGGATTCCTCATTAGAGCTCGAATCTTACAGGCCCAGTTCCTTATATCTGGCAGCTTGTTCTGGGGTCTGTTCTTTATTCTTTTGCTGCTTGGCTTTGCTTGCTTGTCTGTATTGATGACCTTGAATGTTCAAGTTTACTTGTCCCTGCATGTACATATGCATCTCTTCTAGAGCTACAGAGAGGTCCCTTTTTGTGATCGGTTGCTGTGTCAAAGGAATTTTGGGCAGTGTATGGGTCCTCTTTGATTGTGGTGTCTCTTGAGCTTCTTCCTATCTAATGCATTTAGTCCCTCTCATGGGTTTCTTTGAACTGGTTCCCACTTCTTCAAAAGAGATGACTGTTTTCTTTTTCTTTGGAACCATTGCAAACTTTGCATATTTTGCAATCTCTGTGGAATTTGGCATCAAACGTAAACAATTCTTCATTTCAAGTGCCTCGTAGATGAGCAATGTCAATGCTGAACTTCCATTCAAGAACTTTTTCTGACCCCACTTTTTCTTTGCTTCAAATAGGCAATCTTGAATATATGGAGTCATGTTTACTTGATTTCCCACTTGTCTCATAGCATGTGAGAGTAATTGCACAACAATTTTTTGAGGTGGTGTGTATCTATGCATACTTTTTTTTCTTAATATAAAGGAAGTTCGGCAATAGCCTACTCTCCCGGACTTGAATTAAATAAAGAAAAGTACAAGAGAAGGGGACTAGTGCCCACGGGACCCCCCAAATCCCACAAAGCAGGGGAAGCTTTTACAGAGCTTATATGACATTACAAAGAAGGTTAATTACCCTCTCATCACCCTCATGTGGGGCCCACTTGGGTTTAAGCTTGTTATCGATCAAAAGGAGTACTTGATGATGCCTAAAGGGGGGGGGGATTTTTTACAGTTGACAATCCTTTTGCCAAGGAGGAACAACGATTTCTCAATTGACCACTCCTTGGGGGAGTCACCGAAGTTGAAATGTTGGTGCACTAAATGAATCGAGTCTTCAATATTTGTTCTATTGATTTTCAAAAACGTTCTATTTTTAGGATCGTGACATTCATCCTTGACATTGGTGAGGCCATCTTGATTCCATCCAAAAGCTCTGTTGATTAGCTCATGAGTGAATTGAATTGTTTTCCATGTACCAACTTTGTCAAGTACTCTTGCCTCTGGTACTGATGGCTTATTCATTGCCGACTGGAGTGTATTCATCACTTCTGTACATCTCTGAAAATCAAGCATGTATATTGGAAGTCTTAGGAATGCGTCAATGCCAGCTCTTGTCCATACATCAGTCATGCGCGGTAATCCTTGTATGATAGTCTTGAAATCTTGTGACATGATAGGAAAGTAGTGGTCCCTATCCATTATCTTGATGGTGGCCATAAAAAGAAGCTCGGACACTAGTTGATCATCAAGAAACCAATGACCTCTTGCTTTCGTGATTGATTCCAAGGGAAGAAGCATGACCTCTTCCTCTTGTGTAGCCTCAGAATTGGATGATGTCATCTACACTCAATATATACCAATAATTAGTGGCAAGCTTGTATCAAAAATCATCCTTCATCTATCCTTCTTGAATTTGGCAACTCTCCGAGTGACTTGTGTCATCCCTTCCCCATGGGTGTGAGAAAGGTAATACCTAGGATTTTTCACACTTATTTATATTGTTTTTATGTTTGTGTCTGAAAGAAAACAGAAAAGTTAATTCATAGCCAAAGCGGTTATTGAATCATTAGTGATTTTCTTTTGGATTATTTTACAAATGCTCTCCTATTTCCCCAGAGGGAAATGTGCTTCACTATCCAAAAGTAGAAGAAGAATGTGTCGAATGCTTGGCCTTGTAATGTGGCCCTATCATGCATACTTTGGATTCTGGTGACTCCAAATGTGTGCAACTCGAATTACTTGGTTGATGCATACAAATTGTCTTGCCTTTTGGCATCCAAATCCGCCTTACTCCCTTGGGATAGTCTGTATCCCTAGCATTCCTGGAGAATATCGTACTTTTCATGTAGTAGTTTTGCTTCGTCTTCTATTCGAATCTTTGAATGATTTTTGTTGCATGTCGAGTTTCCTGCTTTGTCTTGTAGTGGTTTATCTTCAGTTGTTTTGCCTTTAGATCATACTGATTCTCCTTGTGCCTTGGCTCGTCCTTTTTGATGATTGTCACTTGGGCACATGACTTGGGAATCCATATTTGCGTTCGGGCCGGCTATCACCTTCCTCGGAATCCATACTCTAGCAATTCTTTGTGGAACTGGGTGTCCAACGTGACTTGCATTTTTATTCTGTTGTCGTTTTCGATGTCGATAGTGGTTCGTTTGTTGAAGATATGCTGTCACTTGATCCTTTCTGATCCAAGCCTGTCTAGTGTAAGGACTAGGGTAAATTCTAATGTGTGTAGATTTTTGACAGTCGTGTTGACTAGTCCCTCTTATGCTTGGTTCCTCACTGAGGCTTTTATTGGGTAAGACACTAATCTCGTGATTTACTGGCTTAAAAGATTGTGTGAGAGCAAGATTTGGTGCATTCTCACAAGAAGTACTTGGTGGAGGGGTTGCCATAGTGTGAGTGAACATGCATTCATCATCGTGTTCGCTTGAGTGAGCTTTTGGGTGTATACATTTGGCTTTGATCGGTCGTTCATCTAACATGCTGAACACCTCACGATGTCCTATCTTGGCCGAGATGTATCCTAGGGTCAATTGAATAGCCACTTCATATTCATATATCCAATCTTGACTTAACACGAGCTCTTCCAATAAGTCGTGATCATGACAAACCACGAGTTTTTGTTCCATTGTGTTGTTTCCGAGATGTAGAGGTAAGGTAATCTCACCTATACATTGAGTAACTTTTCCTCCTATTCCTATCAGCTGTGCCGTAGATGGGCATAATTCTTCTTTGAGTTTTTGAGTCAACGAATACTTGATACAACTTATGGCTGCTCCTGTGTCAATGAGAGCATCCACCAAGTAGTATTCCTTTGTTCCAGCACCCAAATTCAAATAAGGTTGCATCGTTTGCTATCCTAGGTTTTTAGTGGCTCTAAAGTTAGCCATTGGGATGAGTTCTTCTCCTTGTCAATATCTCTCGTCTCTCTCTCTCATCCACTCCTTTCGTTTCCTGATTCGCTCTAGTGCTTCTTGTCTAGCTTGTTCTCATATTCTTTCTTCCTCTATGTGCCTATTTTTACCCATTATTAGTCGTGACATTATCTCTTCTGTCAATGGTTCTAAGTATTTTTTTTACTCGACAACCACTGATATAGTTTGGTAATACCTCTCCATCTAAGGTTGCTAAACTGATGGCTCTGCTGGTAGATATACAATTGATGATCAATGGGCCATATCCTCTTTTCTGTAGTTTTTGTGTGTTGTTTCAAAGTATAAACCAAAACTAAATCTCCGTCCTTCAAGTTTTTATCTTTAATATGAGCATCAAAATATGCTTTCTATCGCCTTTTCGTAGCATAAATCCCTGCTACCGCTTGTAACCTAGTTTCATGTAACTTTTCTATTTGATCCAATTGAGCTGATAATTCATGTCCAGTCCACTCGTAAGTTGTTGCTACTCTGAGAGTGGGTATTAAGAAATCAATTGGCAAGATAGCAATTTGTCTGTACACCAAGTTAAAAGGAGTAGTACCTATGGCTGTTTTGTAGGCTACTCGGAATGCCCATAAAGCATGATGTAATTGTTTATCCCAATCCAATCTACCATTGTTGACCATTTTTGTGAGAACTGTACACAAGATTTTATTTGAACTTTTGGCGTGTCCATTGGCTTGTGGGTGATATGGGGCTGATTTCTTATGAATTACTAAGAATTCATTCAGTAGGGCCTCTATCACTTCATTCACAAAGTGTGTGCCTCTATCACTCACAATTTCTATAGGCAATCCAAATCTAGTGAAGACGTTCTCGGAGAGAAACTTGGTTGTAGTCCTTGCGTCGTTTTTCTTGGTGGCTCTAGCTTCAACCCATTTGGTCAAATGGTCTGTGGCTACTATTATGTACTCGGCATGGGATCCTTTAGTTGGTGGGCTAATAGGTCCTATGAAGTCTATTCCCCATTTAGTAAAGGTTCTGGTACTCATCATGGGTTTCAGCGGCATTTCATCTCTTCTAATTGGATATTTCGTTCGTTGACAGGTATCACAATGTTGAACATATGTGGCTGCATCTTGATGTAGAGTTGGCCACCACATTCCTGCAAAGAGAATCATTTTTGCAGTTTTATCTGCAGAAAAATGTCCTCCTGCAGCTCTTGTATGTGCCATCTCTAGAACAGCAAGATATTCGTCTTCATGAATGCACATTCGTAAATGATTGTCTCTTCCTCGCTTGAAAAGCTATTTTCCTATGAGAGCATAGTCCTTGCTTTGTTCTGTGAGTGCACGTTCCCTTGCTAGAGTGGCTCCTTCTGGGTACTCTTGGGTCTTCAAGAACTTTACCAAAGGGATGCTCCATCTTGGTGCTACGCTAGAGTAGCATAGACTCCAGTTCTCTTCTGGATTTTGTTCTTGACAAGTTGGGCAGGCTGATACATAGTTATGTGTATCCCTCTGCATGGTTGGCCAATATATGCCTAATCTCTTCAGTGTTTGCCATGTTCCGTTCGCATTTAAATGAGTTTTCCATTGACTAAGTACAGTAGAGCTTGATGATCGATGAAGAATTTGAATTTGTTTGCCAATAAGTAGTGTTGAAACTTCTTCACTACGTACACCATCCCTAGGCCTTCTCTCTCAGTTGTGGTATAATTGCGCTCCGCTTGATTCAATTGTCTACTGGCATAGGCTATAGGGTGGTCTAACTTTCCAGTATCTGCTGGTTGAGCTAATATGCAACCAATGGCAAACTTGGAAGCATCTACGTGAATGTGAAATGGTTTGTTCCAATTAGATACTCGAAGGATTGGTGCTGAACTTAATCGATTCTTTAATTCATTAAAGGCCTTTTCACATTCTTTTGTCCAATTAAACTGAGACAATAATGCATAAAGAGGTCTAGCAATTATGACATACATGTGTATAAATCTTCGGTAGTACCCGCAATGTTCCATAAATGCTTGCACTTCTTTCGCATTCTTTGGTCTCGACAAATCCAGAATTACTATGATTTTGTCTTCATCTATGGAAATTCCATTTTTAGAGACAAGGTGTCCTAATATCTTTCCTTGTCGAACCATGAAGACACACTTTTCGGGATTGAGGCATACTCTATATTGTCGACATTTGGCAAAAATCTTTCCTAGTTCAGGGATATGTTCTGATCGTAAAGCTGAATAAGTGCATAAATCATCAACGTATACCTCCATGCTTTTTCCTCAAGAACTCCTTGAATACATGACACATCAATCTTTGGAAAGTGGCTGGGGCATTGGTTAGACCAAAAGGCATAACCCTAAAAGCGTATACTCCCCATTCAGTTGCAAAGGCTGTTTTATGTTGGTCCTCAGGAGCAATCGCTACCTGATTGTACCCTGAAAAGCCGTCCAAGAAACTATAAACTTCCTTTCCTGCCACTCTTTCCAAAAGATAATCCGTGATGGGTAATGGGTAACTATCTCTTATGGTGGCAGCATATACTTTTTTCAAATTAATGCACACCCTTAATTTGCCATTCTTTTTCGGTACTACCACCAATGGTGACACCCATTCCGTGTGTTCGATCTCATAAATGAACCCAGCATCTAACAACTTATCTATCTCTTCCTTGATTTTTGTTGAGTAAACATTGTTATACGTGTATGGTCTTTATTTGGAAGGTTTAGCTTCAGATGTCATAGGGATTCTATGGGCACAAATAGAAGGATCCACTCCTTTCAAATCCTTATATGTCCAAGCAAAGACATCCCTATATTCTCTTATGAGTCGTATTAACTCTTGCTCTTCTTCCATTGAGACGTCTTGTCCTATAAAAGTACATCGTTCTTCTCCTTCCTCTAATGTTACAATTGTTTTCTTGGTTTCTTCTTTGTTGTCATATGCTATTCCTGGCCGTGCTTCTCGTTTTGGCATTTGAATAGCAATTTTCCTCTCTTCTACTTCGTATTTTTTGAAGTGAGTGGGCACTTCAAATTGATCTTGAGGATTGTTTTCTCCATCGTCTTTTTCTTTATCTAATCCAAGCTCTTCTTCCTGTGTCATTTCTTGATTTAATTCATTGGCTATGACACTTACTCTTTGATTTCCACTTTTTTTCTCCATTAGTTCATGCTCCATTTCAATGCTCTCAAAGTCCTCCTTCCATTCTTTTTCAATTACTTCTCCTTCTTCAGCCTCTTGAAGAACTACCACATATAGGCTCACGTCATATCCTTCCTTGTCAATGCATTCATTCATGGTTATCACTTCTTTGTTTACACATACATCGAGAGTGGCTAAAATCTCCATCCAACCATGAGGTTCGAATTCTTCATCCAGGAATATTTGAGGCATATAAGCTGGATCTTGTACAGACCTAGCAATTCCTTGCCTTTGCTGCCATCCTATCTTTCTCTCCTGTTCCTTTTTTGCGGTTTGGCATATCCATAGATGAGTGTCTTCATTCATCCATGATTGGTCACTTGAACCTATACTGTGAATTGACTGCTCATCCTCCTCCTTATGAATCTGATTCCATTGCAAGGGGGGAACATCTTGATATGTGTATGTGTGGAGATTTATTCTGGTTGTAGTTCCTTCATGTTGTAAGTATACAGCATCTTTTCCCCAATCTTGCACTACCTTCAACTGTCTCATGAAGGGTCTTCCAAGTAGCATCTCATAATTGCTAGCCCTTTCACATTGACAGATTGCTAAGGTGTGCTCGAATTCAACTCCGCAGGTAGTAAAAGTTACTCTTTCCAATAATCCCAAGGGTCATTCCGAGTGTCCATCTGCCATTTGTATCTTCATGTGAGTTGGTCTTAACACTGGCTTTCCCCATTTCTCCCATATTTCTTTAGTTGCAATTCCTACTCTAGCTCCAGAATCTAAGATAGCTTTAGTGGTGTAACCCCTATAAGTAATTGGAAGGCATGTGTTTCCTTCATCTCCCTCGTTGAAATCTCCAACTTTATCGACTCGGATTTTGACTGTTGTCACTTCATCAGGCATCTCCTTCTCTTCTGACTTGGTCTCCAATTGGCTAGTTAGCTTCTCCTTCAAATGTGGTTTTATCTTCAGCAATTCTTCCAATGTCACAGTACAAGGTATTTTGACCTTTCTAAGATGTTGTATGATGTCCGATGTTTGGATTGATGGGTTCTGCTCTTTTTTCCTTATTGAGGGAATGCAGTATAATTCTGAATTATGTTCGTACTCCTAGGTATAATTTGGCAAAAACTTCACACTGTCATTCTCCTTGTCTCTCTTGTAAAATTGTACTAATTCTTCTAAGTTCAGCTATGACATTGAGTGTTCCAATTCACCTTCTGCTTCTAGCTCCTCAAAGGGTGGTTCAATTCCTCCCATTTTCTTCCATCTGTCTTCTTGGACTCTTGCCCACAAGTCTTTAGGCCATTCCCCATCTACTTCGGGGACAACAGATCCTTCTCTTTTATCCTCGCAGTAATTTCCATCACGTGTCTCACCTTCTTTTCCTTTTTCAGGATCATTAGGGATGACACACTCTTGGAATTCCTTTTCGGGAATTCGTGAGTTGGGTAGTCAAAGAATAGGTTTTTCTAGGGTCCGTTGAGCTACTTCGATTAATTTTTTGCATATCTCCAACCTTTCTTTCTCTAAGTCAACTCTAGGATATTCTTTTTCATGTTGTTCAATGGTCGGTCCTGCTCTTATTCATGCCTGGTAGGCCTGAATTCACATGGCTAACTCTTCTGGCATGGGGTTTGCCAAACCTGATCCTACCTCTTCTTTTTTTATCCTTTCCTTCTTGATTTTCTCCCTCCCATTTCTGTTTTTCTTCTTCTCCTTGTTCATTCTTTTCATTCTCCTTCTTTTGTTGTAATTTCTTTTCCTTTATCCTATCTCTACGGTTCTTCCATCTTTGTGTTCGTTTACTTGTGATGCTTTTCCCAGGCTCTTTCGAGTCTTCAACTATTTGGGTTTTAGGTATATTCATTTCTCTGTCGCCTTGATCATTCTCTCTAGTTTTTTCTGGTGTCTCTCTAGCTTTTGCTCTTGTTATTTCTTTCAATGATATAGTGTACTCCTTATCGCTCCCTGACGACTCTATCACTTCTATCACATTGATCTGCACGTTCGAGTTAACTTTGTTGGGGTTCTTGGGGCAGTCTCTGAAAAGGTGTTCTTTACCACAATCACTACAGTATCCTTCCTAGAATGGATGTGGTGGTGGTGGGTTTGGTAATGTACATTCTTTGATAAAATGATCACCTCTGCATCTATAACAAAGTCCTCTAGGTACAGGTAGTCTGTTCATAGGTTGGGGGGGTATGGGTGCTCTAGGAGCTGTGTACATTAATGACACATAGTCCTGCTCATATCCGTAAGAACTATCGGGTCCTTCCATACCATAGGCATATGGCTCGTACATTTGTCCATATTCAATTATAGTGCCCTCATATGCGGAATAATCTCCTTGACTATGGTCATAAGATGGGTCATATGGTTCATTACCAACCACAGGCATGACGGGGACTATTGCTCTCTCAGGGTTCTCTTCCTGTCCAGCTATTTTCACTGGGACAACATTTTGAGGGTGGGGTGGTTGTTGTCCTAACACCGGTTGTGGTTGAGTGTAACCTTGATAAGCATAAGATCATGGTACTGGTGCCTGCTGCTGATATATAGGATATCTGAAGGCTTCCCCTCCTAGATCTCTCTGAGGGTATCCATAAGGTCTTAGTGGCGGTTGGACTGGCCTTGACGGTTGCAAGAGAACAAAGATTACGACCACCACATGCTAGAGAGATGACTCTCCTCCCAACCAAATGCCTCTATATATAGCTCTCGCCAGGGGACTGCCTTCTTGGGCAGGTGGATGCTAATCATCCAAGTGTCAGCCATGTAATTACATGTGCGCCAAGTGCCCAGTGGATGCTTCTAGAAGGTTCTAGAGCTCTTTGGGCAAAATACTCTTCCCATGTACCCCATGGGGATTGAACCCAAGACCTCGTCCTTCACACCCTTGAGTATTAACCATTAGGCTAAGTGGATTACTTGGTTACAAGAGTAAATGACCTACCAGTAAGTCTAGACTCGAGATCTTTGGCCACAGAAACGAATGACCAAACGGAATCCGATTTCATATCTGTCTGAACCAATCGGATCCCTAGATCACCAACTTACTTTATTACATTCTTCCCCCCTTGGAAAATATTTTCGTCCTCGAAAATAGAGCTATATACATACTGTAGGCAACCCCCGAGCCTCATGTTCTAAAAACTGGAAGAACATGGTCATGTTCTAGAACTGGAAGAACATGTCTTATCTCTGTGGTGGCATCCCTGCCCAAATGATTCAAAACACTATCCAGGTTTGCACTTTGATGAACGGGACAAAGTACAAACTAGTGAAGAATAATAAGGGTGGATCTAATGACATCCCTGGCTAATTCACAGTTTTTTGATGTGCGATCTAGGCACAAACATGTGAACTAGGTGGATTCAAATTACTAGTCCATTTCTAGGCATAACTGGTGCATGGGCTTAGTAATGAAGGTGGGATTCTTATCCCTCACAAGACTTTGAGAATTCTTGATTCACTTGAATTTGTTTTGGAGAACTTGAAGTTTGGTTGTCCCATACATCTAACTTTAGATGTCTGTACAATGGTTTACTTTTATCTAACAGTTACTTGATTTTTTCACCCGACTAGAGGACTACTTTGTCCCAATGAGTTGAAAAAAATCCTATGTAAACTGTAGGAGAAAGTTTACCATTTCGGTGGAATCAACCATACTAACTTCACCAATTCAAATTCAAAATGAAAATTGTCCAACTTAGGACATTTTTCTCAAAGATTTTAACTGAAAGTTCTTGGGAATTGTCAATCTGATGAGCAATTCCTAACTTCCCTATTCTAGAGTATACTGGACTCCAGGAAATCATTTATGCTATAACTTGAAGCAAACTCAAATGAATAAGTCCACTTAGACTTATCATCTTTTGAAGATTGAAAAGGTTCTTGTACATAACATCTATCTAGGATGTTCAAGTTAGTTATTTTATTCTAACCGGCTAACCCTGGTCTTTTGCAAAAGGAATCATATACCATATCTAAGCCAATTCCAAAAGATTTGGAAAGCGGAAAGAAATAACTAAGACTCTGTACAACCAATTCAAACTTCGAATATACATAAACTTGTTATGAGTCAAAGACTAGATGACTCAGGACTTCAACTTTTCAAAGATCTATTTCAACAGGGATTTGAAACATTTTCTTTATCTTTAAGAGAAATAAGCTGGATTCTCAAAAAGATTCAAAGAAAATAAAAAACATCATCCAACCACAAGATACTAGTGTGGTAACCAACATCAGTGTGTCGACCCACTGAGGTTCTATCGATGAGTTTAGTTTTCAAATAATGCTTCACTTGAGACTAAGTTCATGTCACATTCAGTCTTTTCGACTCCTAATCGTGAATGCAATTCTTGTGCATTTCTTTGAGTCTAAAAGAGTGAATTTATCAAGTTACACTAGGAACTTGATACTTGACTTAGTCAATTGAATCTTTAGTTGAAAAGATCAACTCAAAGTCAAAGTCCAACTTCTTTCGGAAATTTGTCAAATATTTCTGATCAATAACACTTAAGCTTGAAGTGTTCTAAGAAGATCTTGGAAGTTCCTTACTTCATATCTTCAATTTCCTTGATCTTGAAGTCATCTTGAAGTATCGTAAGATACTACTTTCATCCTTTACGAATTAAACTTTTCTTGAAGTCTTAATTCCCTTGAGGATGAAACCTAACTTCAAAATCCAAACTAGGACTAAAAGATAATTATCATCCCACGGTCCGATGTCCCATACCATCTTTCCTATATCAATCTGAGTATAAAATCTGGTGTCCCATACCACCCTATTTTATATTCACATTAATGTGTGGGTGATTCTTATCCTAAAGTCTAAACATCTCTTGATAGAGTACCTTATCTCTTCAATTCTTTTACGAGAATTTAGAAGTTCCAGGTATTACCTCTAACTAGATTTTCTAGGTTTTGATTCCTTCACATGATCGTCTCACAATCATGTGCTTTACCTTGGGAACTTGAAAACCTCCTAACAGAATTGTTGGTGCAGATCAATCACCAATTGAATGTTTGAAGACTAAAGAATGAAGGATGAGATCAATTTTGAAGCTTGGAAAAAGGATACATTCAGAATATATGAGGAATGTACACATATGTACATTAGTATAGTTATAGTTCACTCAGATCTTTGATTAGTCATAGACTTGTACAAATTTCTCTATAAATACCTTGAAAATGTCGAGGCGTGATATGAGAGCATATGTAAGAATAGATAGAAGTCAAGAAAGAGGAAGTGAGATGTCATGAGACATGTGAAAAGTTAGTTGAGTTTCCTCTCATCACTCAACTTTAACTTTCTGAGTAAATGAAGAAATATTGCGCCCGATCTTTTCGTGTGTGCTCCGTCTGTGGTAAATCATTTGTGAAATCCTTTTGAGGATATCTAAGTTCATAGTTAATGAGTCTATGGCTTAAGTTTCAGAGTCTAATTGTAAACAGGCTAGGAGAATTGTTAGTAGGAACATTCATATGTGTTGAGTGTTCACAGTTCTCTGAAACAGGCGCAAATCTTGATCTTAATCTTTTGGTCAATTCTCACTCCATAGTTTAAAGTTTTGTGCAAGCAAGCACTTAATCTTTAAGTTGGAAGATAATCTACTCGTGGCTAGAAGCATTTGCTTAAACGGGTTTTGTACTGAGAGAATTGAAGTTAAGAAGTTTGGGGTGTCTAAATCGACTTCTCAGAAGTGCAGATTTGGACATAGGTAACTTGTGAAGTTGATTTCTCAAGTTATACTAAACCTTTTGAAGAACTTTAACTTGGAGGAGGTGTGCAACTATTAGGCGACACTCCATACAAAATTTCATAGAAAACTTTACATGTTTGATAGGTCAATGAGAAGAAATTGTGCAGCAGACTTTCTGTGTTTTATCTTCTTCACAGAATTTTTCATCTTTTGATAATTTGGAGATTGGACCTCTAATTTGGTGAAGGTTTTAACTTACTCTTGATATAGAGGTGTTCTAAATTCAAGATTAGGTTGTTCTTTTGGAGATTAACACTCTCCATCAGTGGTATCAGAGCAGGAGACATCAAAATCAAGGAAAGGAGGGTCCTGACTGCTGCAGATTCAAGAAATTCAACAATTGAAGAACTAAAAGGTGAAAGTTTGAAGGCAAAGCTTGAGGAGGAGACCATACGATATCAAGAAGGACAAAAGGAGTCTAATTCGAAGTAAAGGTACATATATTGTTCATAAAGCTTGAAGATTTCAATACATAGGTGAACACAAGATGGGAGATTCTCTACAGATAGAGAAATTGGATAGGGAAAACTATCCTGCATGGTCAATGAGGATGGAAGCTCATCTTATGAGCAAAGATTTAATTGCTTACATCACAGGAGAAGAAGAAAAGCCACAGTTCAGAGATCCTAGTGTTCCAACTAGGGAAGAGTTAGCAGATTTGAAAAATTGGATGAAAAAAGATGCTCAAGCTAGGAGCATTATCTATATGGGAGTCAATGATTACTTGTTACCTCATATTCGAGGTCTTGAAAGTGCAACTGATATTTGGAATGCTTTGGAGGAGCATTTCCAGAATACTACAAAGTCAAGGAAGGCATCCTTATGGGCAGAATTTACAACCTTCAAGAAGAAGGCCTCTCAATCTATTTCAGACTATGTAACAAGGATGAAAGACATTGCAGATGCATTAGGAGCTGTTGATGAAGACATTGAGGAGGATAAATTGGTAAGGCAAATTCTTACAGGTCTAAGAGGTGATGACAAATGGAAGCCATTCATTTTGTCTACAGAGTTATCACTTGATCATTTCACTCCTGATTTAAATCAGTTGCTAGGTCATATGCTAACATTTGAGTAGGATGTTAAAGGAGATGGTGACAAGAGTGCAGGTCATGCAATGTACTCAAAAGACAAGAAGAAGAATAGCAAAGGAAAGCAACAATCAGGTGAAGATGAAGGTACAACTAGTCAAGCCAACTTCCTAAGAGGAAGAGGAGGTGGCAAAGGTAGAGGAAGAGGCAGGAATAACAAAGATGGAGGCAAAGCTTGCTGGATTTGTGGTAAGACAAATCATTTAGCTAATGATTGTTGGCATAATACTCAGAGTAATGGTGGATACAACCAAAATTATAACTCAAGAGGAAGAGGTGGCAAAAATCAAAGAGGTAATTTCAGAGGTAGAGGTGGTAGGAGTTACTTTGGAAGAAATGAAGGTAGAGGATTCCAAAGTCAACAATACAACAACACCTACTACAATTATGCTTCAGATCAAAAGGAGGATTCAACATTGATAATGAATGCAACTTGTGAAAGGCAGAGTGAAGATCAAAGAGTTTTCTACATTGACTCAGGGTGTAGCAATCACCTGAGTGGTAATATATCTTTGATGACTGATTTGGAGAGTAAGGTTTTTAATCAGGTTGTTCAAACAGGTGACAACACAAAGCACAATGTGAAGTCAATTGGATCAGTGAAGGCCAAGGATGGTAGCACCTTATTGAGTAAGGTCTTGTATGTTCCTACAATTCCTAAGAATTTGATAAGTGTAGGACAAATTGTTGAAAAGGGATATGAAGTAAGATTCACTAATGATGGAGTATATGTGGAAGACCCTAGTCAAGGGTATAAACAGATTGTTTCAGGAAAAAAAGAAGGAAGGTTATTTACATTGAAGATTCAAGGCAATATTGGTCATGCTATGTTCACATATGGAGGACATAAGATCTCTGAGTCAGATCTTTGGCACAAGAGGCTTGGACATTTCAATGAAAGAGGTATTAAACACATGATTAACAATGGTTCAGTGCTTGGATTGCCTAATGTTGCAGGTCAACATATGACATACAAATGTGAGGCATGTCAATTAGGTAAGGCTCATAAGAATTCTTACTCCAAGCATGGTTTTATGTACTCAGAGAAGCTTGAATTGGTACACACAGATGTGTGGGGACCATCAAAGGATTTCAGTATAAATGGGTCAAGGTATTATGTGATTTATGTTGATGATGCTACTAGATGGATCACTATCTATGTGATCAAAGATAAGTCAGAAGTGTTTAATACATTCAAACACTATCATGCATATGCAGAAAGAATTACAGGACATAAGTTGAAGAGACTAAGGTCAGATGGAGGGGGAGAGTATTTTTCTAATGAGTTCAGTGATTACTTGTGGAATGCAGGTATAAAAAGGGAAGTTACTTGCAGGTACTCTCCTCAACAAAATGGTGTAGCAGAAAGGAGAAATAGAACACTTGTTGAGTTTGCAAGATCTATGATGGAGAAAAATTGCCCTAATTATTTGTGGGCTGAGGCTGTAAATACAGCTACATATTTGGTCAATAGGTTACCATGTAAAGCCTTGCAGGGTATGACACCATATGAGGCTTGGTGGGGTAAGAGACCTACCTTGGATCATTGCAGAATTTTCGGATGTGTGGCATATGCATATGTGCCATCACAATTAAGGCACAAGTTGGAGCCTAAAACTGAAAAATATGTTTTCATTGGTTATGATGATAAGCAGATGGGCTATAGATTGTGGAGTCCATCTACAAAACAATTCATGGTTTCTAAAGATGTTACATTTGATGAGCAAAGCACTTGGTATGCAGGTACAATCAATATCAATACAGGTGATGAAGAAGAAGTGAGCCAAAGGAAAGGTAAATCAAAGGTTCAGATATTTGATGAACAAGAGAATAATGAAGTGCAGGTTGAAGTGGAAGAAACACCAAGATTTGATCCTGAATATGAAGAACCAGAAACCTCAAGAAGTGGAGAGCTTAGGAGGTCTACAAGGAACAAATGGCAACCTACAAGGTATAGTTATGATACTTCATTTTTGGCCACAAAAGATTATGCTTATATGATAAAAACAGATGAAGACCCTTCTACATATGAAGAGGCAAAAGGTAAGGAAAAATGGGAGATAGCTATGCAGGAAGAATTTGATGCACTATTGGAGAATCAAACATGGGATTTGGTTCCAAAGCCAAATAGTCAGAAAATCATTGGATGCAAGTGGGTTTACAAGACCAAGAGGTTTGCAGATGGAAGTGTGTCTAGATACAAAGCTAGACTTGTTGTCAAAGGGTTTGCTCAGACTTATGGTGTTGACTATAATGAGACTTATAGTCCTGTGGCAAAGATGACAACCATCAGGACACTTATAGCTATTGCTGCATGTAAAGGTTGGAAGTTATGTCAACTTGATGTGAAAAATGCTTTTTTGAATGGTTATATTTCAGATGATGTGTTCATGGAGCAACCTCAAGGGTTCAGAGATAAAAGGTATCCAGATCATGTATGCAAGCTCAAGAGAGCTTTGTATGGCTTGAAGCAGGCCCCAAGGGCATGGAACTATAGAGTTGTAAAGTTCTTGAAAGAACTTGGATTTCATGTGTCTAAAGCAGATAGTAGCTTGCTTGTCAAAGCAAGTGATAATGGTTTCATATACATGTGCATATATGTTGATGATATAATCCTTACAGGTACAGATGAAGAAGGAATACAAAGACTCAAGAAGCAAATGGAAAAGGAGTTCAAGATAAGTGACTTGGGAGACTTGTCATACTTCTTGGGCATGGAGATTACATATACTCAACATGGAGTATTTGTGACCCAAGAAAGGTATTAAATTTTGAAGAACTTGTTAATCAAGTTTAAAATGGATGATTGCAGGGTAGCACCTACACCAATGGAGGTGAATCACAAATTGAGTAAGTTTGGAGGTGAAGAATTCAAGGACATGAGACAATATCAGAGTTTAGTTGGTAGTCTTATCTATGCTACTTTAACTAGACCTGATTTATCATATGCAGTAGGGGTTTTATCTCAATTCATGCATTGCCCAAGGAAAGAACATTGGATTGCAGGTCAAAGAGTGTTGCGGTACATTAAGGGTACACTCAGTGAAGGTTTGTATTATGGGTTTACATCAGATACAAACATCAAGATATATAGTGATGCAGATTGGGCAGGTAATCCAGATGATAGAAGGTCAACTTTTGGATACATGTGTTATGTGGGAGATAAACTTATCTCATGGTGTTCCAAGAAGCAACATACAGCTGCTTTGTCTTCTATAGAAGCAGAATACAAAGGCATGGTTGAAGTTGCAAAGGAAGTGATTTGGCTCAAGACTTTGATGAAGAGTTTTGACATTGTGCATGGGGTACCAATTATATATGGAGATAACATGAGTTCATTGCATTTAGCTGCTAATCCTGTTTTTCATGCCAGGACCAAACACATTGAGATTCAGTATCACTTTCTAAGAGAGAAAGTGATGGATAAGGAGATTGAAGTCATACATACTTCAACAAAAGACCAGATAGCTGATATGCTTACAAAGAGCTTGGATGGACCAAAGTTACAGAAGTTTAAAGACATGGCAGGTATAAAGAAGAAAGGAGAAACCTCAATTGATGATTGAGGGGGAGCTGTTGGTGCAGATCAATCACCAATTGAATGTTTGAAGACTAAAGAATGAAGGATGAGATCAATTTTGAAGCTTGGAAAAAGGATACATTCAGAATATATGAGGAATGTACACATATGTACATTAGTATAGTTATAGTTCACTCAGATCTTTGATTAGTCATAGACTTGTACAAATTTCTCTATAAATACCTTGAAAATGTCGAGGCGTGATATGAGAGCATATGTAAGAATAGATAGAAGTCAAGAAAGAGGAAGTGAGATGTCATGAGACATGTGAAAAGTTAGTTGAGTTTCCTCTCATCACTCAACTGTAACTTTCTGAGTAAATGAAGAAATATTGCGCCCGATCTTTTCGTGTCTGCTCCGTCTGTGGTAAATCATTTGTGAAATCCTTTTGAGGATATCTAAGTTCATAGTTAATGAGTCTATGGCTTAAGTTTCAGAGTCTAATTGTAAACAGGCAAGGAGAATTGTTAGTAGGAACATTCATATGTGTTGAGTGTTCACAGTTCTCTGAAACAGGCGCAAATCTCGATCTTAATCTTTTGGTCAATTCTCACTCCATAGTTTAAAGTTTTGTGCAAGCAAGCACTTAATCTTTAAGTTGGAAGATAATCTACTCGTGGCTAGAAGCATTTGCTTAAACGGGTTTTGTACTGAGAGAATTGAAGTTAAGAAGTTTGGGGTGTCTAAATCGACTTCTCAAAAGTGCAGATTTGGACATAGGTAACTTGTGAAGTTGATTTCTCAATTTATACTAAGCCTTTTGAAGAACTTTAACTTGGAGGAGGTGCGCAACTTCTAGGCAACACTCCATACAAAATTTCATAGAAAACGTTACATGTTTGATAGGTCAATGAGAAGAAATTGTGCAGCAGACTTTCTGTGTTTTATCTTCTTCACAGAATTTTTCATTTTTTGATAACTTGGAGATTGGACCTCTAATTTGGTGAAGGTTTTAACTTACTCTTGATATATAGGTGTTCTAAATTCAAGAGTAGATTGTTCTTTTGGAGATTAACACTCTCCATCAAGAATATCAATTCTTCTTTGCTAGGGTTTTCAAATGAAAACCAATCAGAATTCCAAGTACTTGAATTTTCTTGAATTCAAGTTTAATTGGTTTACCCTTGACCAATTTGTAGCGACAAGAGCTTTTGACTTCTTGTCTTTAGATTCCTTTCTTTACTAATGCTTTAGGTACCTACCCCGGGGACTTTATTTAGGAATCTCTTTACTGCTTAAGTCTTAAGCATCCGCTCATGCTTTCTGGATTTGTACCAAAATCCCTTTAAGGATAGGTAAACACTTATGTTTTACCTTCCACAGACTTAATTACCATTTTCACGGTTGCAGACTACATTCTTGGAATTTCTTTACTCTGTTCAGACTTACTCTTTTTCACAGTTTTCCATCGAATAAATGGAACCTGAGTGAATAATTCCCAAAAGGAATTTTATTGCCAATACTTGGGCAATCTACAAAGTAGTTCTAATCGCACATTACTTGGACAATCATGGCCAAGATTGATCAAGTCTGGTTGATCTTGCGATAAAAATAAAGACCTATAGTCTTTATCTTTAAGATCTCTTAAACTATCTTTAAGCTTCTTTGCTTACCTGCAGGATTTTTAGAGATCTTTCTCAAGTCCAAGCATACACTTATGCCTCTCAGATTCCAAAGCTAAGAATCTTTGATATACCTTTAGGTTATATCACAAATAGGACTTGAAATACCACTTCTAGTGGTTTGGGATGTCCGGGAACTACTTACTTATTGTTTAAAGAGTATGAAGAATTTCATTCTCAATACTTGAAAGAATGCCATTTCTTCAAAGACTTGGGATTCCTTTTAAGGAATAACTTGAGCAAATGATTCATCTTGGAATCTTTTGCAATATTAAAAGAACATTTGAAAGAAATTCTTTCAAATAATATCCAAAAAATTTACTGATTCAATTGTATTCATTTCCTGAGTATCAAACTAGAGACAAAATATCACATTTTGGAGATGGTTTCCCATGCCACTATGAAAGTTTGAGTTGACTTTTTGTTTATGTGATATCGACTTCTATTCGTGAGTTTGATACCAGACTCATTATTATTGATCAATCTTCAGATGTTACTAGAGTCCTTTAAACATATTTCACTAATCAAATTTATGTTTAAAGTCCAAGCATCTATTGATGATTGATCCAATAGTAATGCAACCATGAACACTTTGAACTTTATAACTTGTTTAGGAGAAGTTCATGGATTTAAGATCCATTTCTTGGAACTTTCTATTCCTAAATGAAAAGTTCACACTTGCTTCAAGTCTTTAGGAACTTATATTATTTCCTAAAGACTGCTTAGCTAGTTGCATCATTTACCAGAGATGCAACTATAGAACCTAACATCCTTTTATTGACGTCAAGGATCAATTGATGTTGAGGTTTAACCTTTGATTTCCATCACCCCTTGGGATGAAATCAAATGAAAATTTATAAAAGATTGGTACCTTTATATCTTGGCAAAACATTTATATCCTAAAGAGGTTTTGCCTGCATCATTCCTTGGACCTATCATATAATATGAATTTATGTGTATTTTGGGAAGAGTTCATGAATCAATTAAGATCCTCTACTTGGAACATCTACCTTCCCAAAAATAAATTCATCTTAAACATGGTAGGAGAATGATCTCACATGAAATAGAAGGCTTGACTATTTCATATCTCAATTCCAAAAAGTTACTTACCGAGGTTTCATCATGAGATACAAATCTTGAAACCACAAAGAAACTTCTTTAAACTTTCGAAATCTTCTAAATAGAAGAGTACTCAAGGAACTTGGAAATATAGTTGACGTTCTCATCCAACCTTGGGATGCTTGAGAAGTTACATAAAGTATGTAACTAATCAAGTAAAGCTTATCCGCATGACTTTCTAAGTACATCCAGGACTTAGAGTCATCATACATCATAAAAGAGTTTGCAAGTAATTAAATTTTCTTGGTTATCAAGAAAATTTATTACTTAACTTTCTCCTAGTGCTTACTTATACCTAGCAAGACATCTATCATACTTAATTATCATTAAGTATTTGTCTTTGATAGCGGAGTATCGACTTGGGAAGAAATCGACTAATTACTTGAGTTACAAACTAGAACTAGTATGTCTTTGCAACTAACTAGTCCTTGGTCTTCCCTAATGTCAAACTGCGAGCTTTATAAAGTAAGCTAAATACTAAGAGAGTACATTCTCATATCTACTTGCAAACAACATTCCATTCTATCATGCAAATGCATGTATCTACATGCAAAAGCATATGCTCACATGCGTATGCATGCATGTTCTTTGCATGCCCAAAAAAATAATACAACAATCATGCATGAGCTTGATGCATGATTTTTTCCTTGTACTAAGAATGTATACCATGCAATCCTGATGCATGTATATCCTTTCCTTTGTCCTAATGCACTATGATATAAAAACATACCCTTGCGGTGCAATGGAAAACTTACTCAATGGAAAGGAAATCTGTATTTAAACTACCAAAATACATTCTTTGATGCACAAGGATCTTTTTGAAATCAAGTCTTTCCTTAATGCAAACTAATGCTTGAAATAAGAAATGGATTGTTTTCATTATCCTAATCTAGACTTAATCGATTGAAATCTTGGCTATTTCAATGTGCATCTAGGATTAAGTGTAGAATAATGAAAACAAAATAAATCAAGCATTAAGGCCAAGCAAAAAACTGGAAAATACTTAGCTCCACATAGAGCTACGTCCTTCCCTTGATCCTTTGGAAGAGTGATTCATCCTCTTGATCCTTGCCAGGAGCTATTCACCATTCTTGAAGCTTCCTCATCAAGAAATAGTCTTGGATGACTTGGTCCGTCGAGATCGACTAACTTAGGCCTCCGGATCTTCACTCCACAGCTCCACTTCCTTCAAGCTTTGCTCAATCTTTGATTCTCCTTGTTTGTTTCTTTGGCTAAAAACAAAATACTGCTCGGGTTCGGCCTGCAACAATTGCTCTTTTTGTAATGCGTGTCCTTGATGCCTCTCGATGGATCTTTAGTTTTGCGACCCGTTCATGAATCTTCACCGCCGACTTCAGATTCAGAAAGCTTTTTCTGCGCACTTGAACCAGAGAAAGACTTGGAGTGGCTTGGCTATCTGATGCAACTTTCAAATATGCCACCACGGTTCAAATCTCGGAGGGAACTGTTCAGTAATCGCCCTTTTAGCTCTCGAAGTGAGAGCTTCTGCAGTGCGAAGAGCCAACAAGTTTATGTGCTCTGGAGATGTTTTCGTGCACCTCGTTTGGCCTCGTGGATAGGCGGACACGTTCCAACACAGAGGTTCTGTGTTCGATCACCCGCTGGCCTGCAGCAGAGAGGAAATAACCTTTTGATCTTGGCTAGAGCTTGATGAAGAA
This sequence comes from Ceratopteris richardii, assembly GCA_020310875.1. NCBI lineage: Eukaryota > Viridiplantae > Streptophyta > Polypodiopsida > Polypodiales > Pteridaceae > Ceratopteris > Ceratopteris richardii. The sequence goes on along the minus strand of CM035430.1, from coordinate 126,700,568 downwards.
TTTACAGCGCCAATCTTTAGCAGATAAGGATAATCTGCAGCCGTCCTGGACGTGATCCCGCCATGGGTGCCTTGGATAAGCGATCGCAGTCCTATTGGGGAGGCGAGGGATCGATTCCTGCCGGCAGCACACAGAGAATATGAACCTTTTGCCAAGCTATGCTTCCTCTCAAGCTAAGCTAAGAGGCGATTTCGGTGGTGCACGCAGATGAATCAATCGCATAAAGGAGAGCGACTAAAGGAGCAAGATGATGAGAGCTATGGAGAGGGTGGCTCTGATACCAATGCAAGAGAATGAAGATTACGACCACCACATGCTAGAGAGATGACTCTCCTCCCAACCAAATGCCTCTATATATAGCTCTCTCTAGGGGACTGCCTTCTTGGGCAGGTGGATGCTAATCATCCAAGTGTTAGCCATGTAATTACATGTGTGCCAAGTGTCCAGTGGATGCTTCTAGAAGGTTCTAGAGCTCTTTGGGCAAAATACCCTTCCCATGTACCCCATGGGGATTGAACCCAAGACCTCGTCCTTCACACCCTTGAGTCTTAACCATTAGGCTAAGTGGATTACTTGGTTACAAGAGTAAATGACCTACCAGTAAGTCTAGACTCGAGATCTTTGGCCACAGAAACGAATGACCAAACGGAATCCGATTTCAGATCTGTCTGAACCAATCGGATCCCTAGATCACCAACTTACTTTATTACAATGGTCTATTGTAAGGACAAGTTTCTGTGCTGTGATTTGTGTATTTTTGCTCTATGCTGCAATATTGTAGAGGGTCCAGAACGGGTGGTCTATTGTAAGCATAAGTAGGTGGTGGGACTACTCCCCTAGTGCACTTATGAGAGGATGATCACCTCCGCAATGCATACATCTTCTAAGCATGGGTACTCTCATTGGGTTGTTGGGGTAGTTCCTCTGTCCTTGAACATTCAGTTTCTTTGCTACTAAGTCGGCTATTTCCTCTACATTGTTCTTTGAGTTTGATGTGCTGCTGGCAGAATCTTCACTTTTTATGCTACCTTGAGGTATCTTAAGGTCTTCTGCTAGATTGTCCTCTAGGTCAATACATTCTTTCATACATTCTTGCAATGTTTGAACTCTTTTCACATATACTAAAGATCTTAATGATCCATTCACTAATCCTTCCAAAAACAATGACACCATTTTGTTTTGAGTGGGTCTCTCTTCCACTGGACATCTATCCACATATTGCTTGAATCTTCTTATTGCCAATCTTACTGATTCTGTAGGAGCTTGCTTAAAACTATGGATCAATGAGGAAGAGTTGTTTTTAATCCCAGATTTGGTGAATTCTTCAATCAATTCTTGATAGACTTGTTCCATGTTTTGAAAATTATTAGGATCTAATGGCTGGAACCAAGCTAAAGCTGTGTCTATCAAAGTTAGAACAAAGGATTCATATTGGATCAAGAAATCTTCCACTTGTTCGGCTCTAATTACTTGCTTGAATTCAGCTATATGATTGTAAGGTTCGCTAGAGCCATCATAATGGTTTCTCATGCATTTAGCAATTTGAATTGGTCTTAGTCTTCTTCCTACTTCAGGTGGTCTGGGCATCACAGGGAAAACTGGTCTTCCTATGGGTATACCAGGTCCTCTTACTACAGGTGGTCTATCTGGGACCTGGATTCTATTCCTTGATTCAATAGGTGGTTCAGGCCGATAGTTAGGGTTATTGGCCGGCATATCAAACTGCACATGTGGTCTGACAGGTATATGCGTTTTTTGTGTTTGTTCAGAATGCTGGTATGAATTATCTTGAAAAGTTCCTTGAGGGTTCTGAGAAGTAGTAGCTTGATCTCTAGGATGGAACACTGGAATGTTCTGATATTTCAACCCTGATCTTTCTAACTCTGTTAGAGGCCAGTACCTCCTTTGGTTTTTGTCCAAATATGTGATAATGGTGGGGAGTTCAGGATCTTGTAACTCATAGATAGTCACTGGGTTAGTAGCCACTTCCCATAATGAAGAGTGGGCTCTGAGGAGATGCTCAATTCCATTGATCAAATAGACATCCATTAGGGAATCATCTTGGGGAACTAGGACTCCTCTCCAAACCCTAACAACAGTGGATCTCCCTCTAGGGGTGTTCACTTGCTCTTCATGTCCCTCTTCATTAAGGTTATTAGCATTACCTTCTTCCCCTTGTTCATTGATGCTTTCAGGGTGTTCCGTAACAACATACTGAATCTCTCTTTTGTCCATATAAAACCCTCCTGCATACTTAACTGCTGGCCTAGGTACTATGTAAGCATCTGTAGCTTTCTTTAGTCTGGCCATTGATCGGTTTAGACCATCTAGGTAGACAGGTATCCCATGTTGGTTAGTGTCCACATATTCCAAAGATGTCCGATATTCACCCTCAATAATTGACATCATGCCAATTATTGGCACAGAACTCTTCATATCCTCGGAAGCCATGGGAGTTTCTTCTTCAGACTCACTCGAGGTTTTAGAGTAATGTGAATGGCTACTTTGTTCGGCTACACTTCCTACAGAGGAAATCACACTTCTTTGGCTTCCTAGGGTTCTCCCAGACCTTAGGTTCATTCACTTAAGAATTATCTTCACGTTCCAACCACTCCTAGCTTCCAATGCTCCTTGCTGTGGTCCCAATTTATGGAATTACTTGATTGGCTGAGAAGCTTCCCCTGATTCCACGTACACGATATTCTACCCCAAAAGAGTATGTCACGATACTGCATATCTGACACACTAGAAAGATACCACGATACTCGATATTTGACAGGTTGGGCCTATCACGATACGCGATATTTGAGCAAGACGATACACGATATTCATGGGTGACGATACATGATACCTTAGCCACATGATACACAATATTCGACCACTTGACAGATCACGATACATGATACTTGAGGAAACACGATACACGATATCTCTCCAATATGGTTCCTTGCTTGTGAATGTATGAACCATCCTTGAATTTAACCACTCGGTGTTCAAGTCCGAAGGGTTGGTCTGGATTTTTGGGTTGGACAACTGTTCACCTCAGACCATCCTCCTAGATGCATGCACCTAGTCGGTTGGTCCTTATATATTCCAATTGTGTTTTATGGGGACCTTCTAGTGTCTGTAAATAGGTAGTGCCTGAGCTACGTGGTCTGTCCATGCTAAAAACCATTTCTGATTCACTTGTTTTTTAACTTAGCACGTAGGGATAATCACTAAGTTGTTGTGCCCACAATCTAGCTGTGTGATTGACACCAGCTTCAGATGATTTGATGCTTTGTCTATCCCGGGCTAGGTATCTTCCTGATCTTAGGTCCATAAGCTTTGTCTACTAGTCCTAGTTTTCCCAAGTACAACCGTGTTGCAATGTTCTTTTGAATTAGTTACTTGTTCTTTTATAGATTTCCCTCATATAATCTTAGCTTGAACTTGAGAAATTAGAGTTTTCTTCGACTTATGTCGTGTTTATCGTCACCCTAATTAATCAAGGCCACTAGTCATATTTAGTCTAAGCTAAGAACAGACTGAGGGTGTTAAGAATGACTCCAAGCTCAAGTCACTTATCCCTTGATCACGCTTGAATGCTCCTGATACACATTCCCAAACTTTCAATGCGCTTCCCACCTTGCTTTGATGCCCTTGAATGGCTCGCAATGGACCTATAAATGTCCCAAGGTTAGATCAAGCTTAAAGTTCAATTTATTTGAAAGATAGTTTGATTCAAGTATTTTTAAAGACTCCTTTTCCCCTTTTATATTGTTCAAAATCCTTTGGATCTCCCTTGGCTTCCCAATCCCACCTAAAGATCAACTTCAAAAATGGATTCTGGATGAAAAAGATATGTCAAATCAGGCTTGTGGGGGTCACAACAAGCGTACACGATCTGTCAAAGGATCACGATTTTTTGAGAGTCAGAGGACCACAAGATCACGATTTTGTGAAAGTCAACAACCCAAGAAGTCGCAATTTTATGCCCAATAATTATCCAAAAATTCTCGATTTTCCCAAAAAGTCACCTTGCACAAATTCACAATTCTCTCCAAAACTTGAGTACAAGAATTTGCAAATTTCTCAAAAAAGTGAATCCAAAAATTCACAATTTTCTCAAAAACTTGAAATGCAAACAGTCTCGATTCCTTCAAAAATGGGAGTGCAAAAAGTCATGATTCCTTCAAAAGTTGCCTTTCAAAAAGTCGTGGATGTCTCAACAACAAGATGGTACAAAGTCGTGATTTTCTCAAAAATTGGGTCACAAAAAGTCACGATTTCTTGAGAGCCAAAAAGCTAAAAATTTTCAATTTTCTCAAAAAGTCGCCTTGCAAAAATTCGAGATTTTCTCAAAGAATGGATGGCAGAAATTCATGATTTTCTTAAAAAATACCTTCCCAAAAAGCAATGATTCTTGAAAAGCTTGATTATATGTATATGTATATGTATATGTATATGTATATGTATATGTATATGTATATGTATATGTATATGTATATGTATATGTATATGTATATGTATATGTATATGTATATGTATATGTATATGTATATGTATATGTATATGTATATGTATGTGTATGTGTATATGTATGTGTATATGTATATGTATATGTATGTGTATATGTATATGTATGTGTATGTGTATATGTATATGTATGTGTATATGTATATGTATATGTATGTGTATATGTATATGTATATGTATATGTATATGTATGTGTATATGTATATGTATATGTATGTGTATATGTATATGTATATGTATATGTATATGTATATGTATATGTATATGTATATGTATATGTATATGTATATGTATATGTATATGTATATGTATAGTATATGTATATGTATATGTATATGTATATGTATATGTATATGTATATGTATATGTATATGTATATGTATATGTATATGTATATGTATATGTATATGTATATGTATATGTATATGTATATGTATATGTATATGTATATGTATATGTATATGTATATGTATATGTATCTGTATCTGTATTTGTATATGTATCTCTATATATGTATATGTATATGTATATGTATATGTATATGTATCTCTGTATCTGTATATGTATATGTATCTCCATATGTATGTGTATCTCTATATGTATATGTATATGTATCTGTATATGTCTATGTATATGTATACGTATATGTATATGTATATGTATATGTATATGTATATGTATATGTATTTGTACATGTATATGTATATGTACATGTACATGTATATGTATATGTATATGTATATGTATATGTATACGTATATGTATATGTATATGTATATGTATATGTATATGTATATGTATATGTATATGTACATGTATATGTACATGTATATGTATATGTACATGTATATGTATATGTATATGTATATGTATATGTACATGTATATGTATATGTATATGTATATGTATATGTATATGTATATGTATATGTACATGTACATGTATATGTATATGTATATGTATATGTATATGTATATGTAAATATGTATATGTATATGTATATGTATATGTATATGTATACGTATATGTATATGTATATGTATACGTATATGTATATGTATATGTATATGTATATGTATATGTATATGCATATGTATATGCATATGTATATTTATATGTATATGTATATGTGTATGTATATTGTTGATGACGCGGCAAAGACTCGAACCTTGTCAAGCCTGCGCAATTCACGACGCCATGGAAATTTGGCTAAGCTAGAGTGATATTAAATATCTATTTCACCGAAATCTTTGAAAACTGTAACTGACCGAAAAATACATTTACTGAGAAAGTACCAGAAAACACGTTTACTGAAAGAACTATAACTGTTAATTGACTTTATACCGTAACATGAAAATACTCAGATTTCTTCACATACGAAGAATGCACGCAAGCTTCCACATGAACATGTGTTTTCTATTAGAGAAGATGTGTACACAACTAGCTTGGACTCTTCTTGCTCAAGCTATGGAAACTCTCCTATACTGAGTAGTTTCTCCTTACCATCTCTCTCAGATGAATACCTGATATTTTAGGTTTCTGTTATTCATCTTTACATACGCAATCTCTGGCATCTTCTAGACCTATTCTTGATCTCTATATGCGCTCTATTCGTATTACGCGCTCTTCTCACGCACGCTCTTGCTCGCTCTCTTTTTTTGTTCTCGTCTCTCTTTATATACAGTTTTGATCCGATGTAACAAACTCTAACAAACTCTAATTCTGGAAGTTTCTACGCTATACATTACAGTCGTGAATTTGTCCCTTCACTAAGGCTTTGATTTTCTGAATACTTTGATTCTGCTTCTCTTTATCTTTCTTTATCTTTATGTCTGTCTGTATGTCAAATTCGTGAGTGATTCTTCAACAACTCCCCCTCAATCACTAATTTGACTCTTCCTGTCTTTCATATATTTTTCTTTTTTTTATACCTGCCATTTCTTCGAATCTGCTTGTCTTTGTTCCATCCAAGCTCTTTGTCAAAATATCTGCAATCTGATCTTTTGTCGGAGTGTATACTATTTCTATCTCCTTCTCCATCACTTTTTCCCTCAGGAAATGATACTGAATCTCTATGTGCTTTGTTCTTGCATGAAATACTGGATTTGCTGCAAGATACAATGAGCTCATATTATCTCCATGTATGATAGGTCTACCTTGATCAATACCCATGCTTTTGAACAAGGTCTGCATCCATATCACTTATTTCGGTGCTTCTACAAGTCCTTTATATTCGGCTTCAGTTGATGATAGAGCCACCGTGTGTTGTTTCTTCGAACACCAGCTCACTAGCTTATCTCCTAGGTATATCATATACCCATGTGTTGATCTTCTGTCATCTTGACTTCCTGCCCAATCTGAGTGACTAAATGCTCTCAACTTTATATCTGACATAAAAGGATAATATAATCCTTCCTTTATAGTTCTTTTGATATATCTAAGAACTCTTTGTCATGCAACCCAGTGTTGATCCTTCGGACAATGCATGAACTGTGAGAGAACTCCCACTACATAACTGAGATTAGGTCTTGTTAGTGTAGCATAGATTAAGCTTCCTACTAACGACTGATACTTCTTCGTATCTGTAAACTCTGCACCACCATATTTACTGAGTTTATGGTTTACTTCAAGCGGTGTTGAAGCTTCTCTCCAATTCTCCATATTAAACTTCTTCAGTAAGTTTGGAGATACCTTTCTTGCGAAACATATACACCATGATCTGTGTATGTGATTTCCATTCCAAGAAAGTATGATAACTTTCCTAGATCACTGATCTTAAACTCCTTTTCAAGTAATCTCTTTAGCTCTTTAATTCCTTCATCTGATGTCCCTGTGATTATAATGTCATCTACATAAATACAAATGTAGATCATACCTTCTTCTGTTCTTTTGATGAGTAGACTTGCATCTGCCTTCGAACTTTGGTATCCAAGTTCATTGAGATATTTCACAAGTCTGTAATTCCAAGCTCTTGGAGCTTGTTTCAACCCATAAAGTGCTTTTCTTAATCTGCAAACAAAATTTGGGTATCTAGAACTTAAAAACCCTTCAAGTTGTTCCATATAGACTTCATCTGATATATATCCATTTAGAAATGCATTCTTTATATCTAGCTGACTTAGCTTCCATCCTTTTGATGCTGCTATAACAATCACTCTCCTTATGGTTGACATCTTTGCCACCGGACTAAACGTCTCATCATAATCTATGCCATGCATCTGAGCATAGCCCTTGATAACTAGTCTAGCTTTGTATCTGGCTGTCTTCTTCAAATTCTTCCGTTGTATGACTTTGATCTGCATACCAGCTTTTCTGTTGATCAAATGTAACATCTCTGGAAACAGTAAACTGTTTTGTTAGAGGACTCCATAACCTGTAACCCATTTGCTTTTCATCATATCCGACGAACACATATTTCTCTGCTTTTGGTTCAAGCTTATGTCTGAGTTGTGATGGTACATAAGCATAAGCTACTAATCCAAATACTTTGCAATGATCAAGTGTTGGTTTCTTTCCCCACCAAGCTTCATAAGGAGTCATTCCATCTAAAGTTGTACATGGTAATCTCTTTACCAAGTATGTAGCTGTATTTACAGCTTCAGCCCAAAGATAATTTGGACAATCCTTTTCTTTGAGCATAGCTCGTGCAAACTCAACTAGAGTTTGGTTCCTTCTTTCTGCTACACCATTTTGTTGTGGTGTATATCTGCAGGTTATTTCTCTCTTAATACCTGCATTCCAAAGATAATCATTGAATTCTTGGGAGAAGTATTCTCCCCCTCCATCAGACCTTAGTCTCTTAAGCTCTCGACCTGTAAGTCTTTCAGCATATGCATGAAAATGCTTAAAGGTTTCAAATACTTCTGATATTTCCTTCAAAACATATAACGTTATCCATCTTGTAGCATCATCAATGAATAAAACATAATACCTTGAGCCACTGATTGATCCTTCTTTTGTTGGACCCCATACATATGTATGAATGAGTTCAAGTACTCCATCATGTTTGAATCCTTCCTTCTGGAAAGGTAACTTGTGGGCTTTTCCCATCTGACATGCTTCACACTTATGAATCATATGTTGGTTCTGTACATTCGGTAATCCCAGTACTGACTGATTTGAAATCATAGC
>CM035430.1:126669419-126686919 GCA_020310875.1 Ceratopteris richardii | reverse complement strand
TTTACCGATGATAAATCAAGTAGGTCTCGGTCCTATGCCCATCTGTTGAAGATGCTTGTTGAGCTGCTCTCTTCCAAGTGCTTTAGTGAATATGTCAGCACAATTTGCCTCTGTTGGGCAATATTCTAGCTCCACAATTTCATCTTCAATTAGCTCACGAATGTAATGGTACTGTACTTCTATGTGCTTGGTGCGAGCATGAAATACTGGGTTCTTTGCAATAGCCATACAACTTTGATTATCACACTTGAGTACAATTGGCATATTTGATGGAAAGCCTATATCTGCAAGAATTCTCCTTAACCAGACTGCCTCACAAGAAGCAAAACAAGCTGCTTTGTACTCTGCTTCAGTGGAGGAGAGTGCGAGAGTTGGTTGCTTCCTACTTACCCAAGAAAATATTCCTGAACCAAGTGAGAAACAATATCCAGAAACTGATTTTCTAGAATCACAATCTCCAGCCCAATCTGAATCACAATATCCTTGGAGTGTATCACCTGTGGTATACAAAATACCAAAATCCAAGGTTCCTGCAATGTACCTTAGAATTCGCATTCCAGCATTCCAGTGACTCTCCTTAGGTTTGTTGGAAAACCTGCTTAACACTCCAACAGCATAGCAAATGTCTGGTCTAGTGTTGCACAGAAAAATAAGACTTCCAACGAGCTTCCTATACTTCTTAGCATCTACATCAGGCATGTTATCATCCATAGATAGCTTATGATTTACCTCCATAGGTGTGCTAGTTGGTTTGCAGTCCATCATTCCAAATGCCTTGAGAATTTCTTTGGAATATTTTTGTTGTGAGATGAAAATGCCATCCTTCCTTTGCCATACTTCAATTCCCAGACAAAAATGGAGTAGACCTAAGTCTGTCATTTCAAACTCAGTTCCCAAGCTGATCCGAGTTTGATTGATGAGTTCCTGATGATCTCCTGTAATGATCAAATCATCTACATATACAATGACAACAACTAGCTTGCTATCCCTTTTCGTTACATACAAGTTAGCATCAGAAGTACTTCTTTCAAAACCCATATTTTTGAAAAAATGATCAATTCGTTGGTACCAAGCCCGTGGAGCTTGCTTAAGTCCATACAAAGCTTTCTTCAACCTGCAAACTTTATTTTCTGAATTGGGCACCTCAAAACCTGGTGGTTGAGATACATATACCTCCTCCTTGAGGTGACCATTCAAAAATGCAGATTTGACATCCATCTGGAAAATAGGCCAAGACTTTTGTGCAGCTACTGCAAGTACCGTCCGAATAGTTGTCATGCGTGCTGTTGGTGCAAAAGTTTCTTGAACATCAAATCCTTCAATCTGTGAAAAACCCTGTGCAACTAATCGTGCCTTATACTTTTCTAATGTTCCATCAGCTTTATACTTAGCTTTCCAAATCCATTTAGTACCTATTACCTTCTTCTTTGGCGGCAAGTCGACTAGATCCCATGTATCATTTTTGAGTATACTATCATACTCAGACTGCATTGCCGCTCTCCAATCTGGATCATCAATGGCTTCTTCAATGGTGGTAGGTTCCTTTATCGAACCCATGATATCTGCCATTAGAGCCATGTTAACAATGTGTTCTGAGGCTCTTCTTTGCTCCTCTATTCTCTTTGATCTTCGTAATCCATCCGATGATGATTCTGGTGCATCTACATGTGGATTGTGATCATCAAAGAGCTGTTGTGCCCACTTCGGTAGTGGCTTACGCTGTGCAGCTACAATTGGTTGGCTTTTTATTGAGGAAATTTCTCCATCAGATGTTTCCTCCTCCTCAACTTTAACCTGTCTTTTGATAGGCACAAGGTGAGATATTTCTCCGTTTGATGAGATAGTAGATTTACCTTTATCTTCTACTAAGTGTGGTCGTTCATCAAACACCACATCTCGGCTGACAAAAATCTTCCTTGCCTCAGGATCCCATAACCTGTATGCTTTAGACTCTTCACTATATCCTAGGAAGACACACTTTTTGCTTTTTGAATCCAACTTTGATCTTGTTGAATCAGGAATATGTGCATAACAGAAACAACCAAAAATTCTGAAATGCAAAACTGAAGGCTTTTTACCAGAATATGCTTCTTGAGGAGTCATCCCCTTCAGAGCTTTTGTGTAGCTTCGATTGAGGATGTAGACTGCTGTATTGACTGCTTCTGCCCAGAATGAATCAGGCATGTCTTGAGCCTTTAACATACAACGAGCCATTTCAACTACTGTCCTGTTCCTGCGCTCAACAACGCCATTTTGTTGAGGTGTATGAGCTGTGGTAAGTTGCCTTTTCACACCATGCTCCTTACAGTAATTGTTGAATTCTGTTGACAAGAATTCACCTCCTCTATCTGTTCTAAATTTCTTCAGTTTCCTTCCTGATTCACTTTCTACATACTTATGCCACGCTTTAAATTTTTCAAAAGCATCAGCCTTCTCTCGAATGAAATAAACCCACATCTTTCTACTATAATCGTCGACTAACAGCAAGAAGTAGAAAGATCCTCCTAAAGCAGGTGTAGACATTTTACCGCAGAGATCAGCATGTACCAACTCTAGAGGAGCTTGAGATCGATTGCTGGTCTCTCTTGGAAATGCCTTTCGTTGTTGCTTGCCCATCATACAAGCTTCACAAGGTTCCTGCAACTCTGAAAATGCAGGCAAATGAGCAACCATCCCTGTTCGTTGCATCTCCTTCAAAACTGCAAATCCGAGATGCCCAAATCGTTGGTGCCATAACCTGCTTACATCTTTATCTTCTGTAGCAGTTAAAGCACTTAACTCATACAAGTTATCCCGTCGTGTGCCTTTACCTACAACATTACCTGATGAATCCATGATTTCCGCACCACTCTTATTGAAGTGAACTTCGAGTCCACGATCTGTTATTGCAGAAACTGACAACAAATTTCTTTTGAGTGTAGGTACATAGAGAACATCGGATAACTTTTTCTCAACACCTGGAGAAGTGATAAAAGAGATGGTTCCAGTTCCTTCAGCTGGACACTTGGAGTCGTTTCCCACCACTACATTGATGGATTCCCGCAGAGGCACTAGGGAACTATACCAATCCTTTTTACTAGTCATATGGCGAGAAGCTCCACTGTCTAAAATCCATGGCTCATCAACACGAGCTTGAGCAGATGAACATACCTCTTCAATAGCTACCCAAAGTTCCAGCTCTGTGTTGTTTGCAGACTCTTTGTTCTTCCATGATGATTTTACAGTCCCATTCCGTTCATCAGCTTGCTTCTTTCTGCAATCCTTGATGGCATGGCCTTTCTTTTCACAATAGAAGCAACTTCCTGTGAACTTTTTCTTCTTTGGCTTCTTCTTTGATCCCTCTGAAGAGCCTTTACCTTTTGCATTTGCTGAGAATGCAGCATCAGTTGTACTTTGCCGATTCTTCAGCCGCATCTCTTCTTCTAAAAGCATGGCACAAAACTCTTCAAATGTAAGAGGAGTTGGCCTTACCTGAGTGTTAAGGGCTGTTACTAATCCATCATACTTTGCTGGAAGAACACGTACAGATCTTCGAGCTAGCTCTTCTGGTGTTATAACAACACCAACTGCAGCCAATTGATCTTGAAGATGCTTTATCCGTTTGATAAAATCTTCAGCCTTTTCAGAATCAGAATGCTTTTCATTTGCCAATTGATTTTCTAAATTCTGTATCCTAGTGTGGTTCTTGGTCTCATATTGTCGAGCCAATATGCCCCAAGCCTCATGTGCTTTAGTAGTATGTTGAACTAAAGTAAGCACAGAATCACTTACACTAGTGACAATCGCACATAATGCATCAGCATTCCGCCTCTTCCAAGCTCGTAGAAGATCTGGATCTGGCTGAATCATCAATCTTGAATTTGCTGGATCTTCAACTGGTATAGGCTCTGGATCCAATCCCATCGGTCCCATGACAGTGTCAAGTAATTCATAGGAGTCCAAAATTGCAGAAATTTTGAACTTCCAGAGTGTATAGTTGGTTCCATCCAGCTTCCCTTCAGTGAATGCAGGTGGACGAATTCGAATAGGTGCAGCATTAACATTAGGTGAAGCACCAAGACTAGTGTTCGACGATGAAGCCATCATGTAATCACTCGAATAATCTACTGATATTCTAGTCTGCTAGTAGGCTAAAATAATGATACTTCTCAAGCTATTCGAACCTTACAGCTCTGATACCATGTAAGACAATAGTTACGCAATATAACACAGGAGCAATAGCAGAGAAGATAACAGATATAGGAGAATCTCAACAATTTTCTACTAGCAGCAAGTACAAAGATGATGGCGTTGTCCACCCGTGCGCTCTCAAGGTAGAGCTTAAATGGTGATCTAGACAACTCTAGATAGGGAGATACAAGGTAGAGGTATGCTGGCTCAACTCAATGTCTTAGGTAGTGCAGAAGTCATGTATATATAGGATCATGGGTGGCCTGCCATGGACGGCTATACATGGGCGGTAGGGCGTGGGCGGCCACCGCCCGCGTAATTGCCATACACGGCTTAGACTGGTTGAACCGACCTAACAAATATAAATGATTTCTGACTCCGACAGGGAATATTCCATGGAATATTCCCTTTACCGTCGCGCCGGGGGCGCTGCCCCCGGACCCCCACCAGGGGGCCCGCTGGCCCCCTGGGACCCCCCAGCCAGGGGGCCCGCTGGCCCCCTTGGACCCCCCAGCCGGGGCTGCTCACCGCTGCCCCGGACCCCACAATTGGGGACCCTGGTAACTCCCTTTCCTTATAATATCTTACATGGTCCAATATGACCTTCATCCAACATTCAAGTTGGGATTCCCATCAATTGGGTAATGCACGCTTGGCTTCTCCTCATAAAGGGGGCCTTACAAAATGTGCATACAATCATGAGGGGTAGACATTGATCATACTCTAACATATATGTATATGTATATGTATATGTATATGTATATGTATATGTATATGTATATGTATATGTATATGTATATGTATATGTATATGTATATGTATATGTATATGTATATGTATATGTATATGTATATTGTTGGCAGCAGTCAGGGAACAGAAGGAGCTACAAGACGAAGAGAGTCAGAGCGAAGGGACAGCACAAGCAGACACGGCAGTCAAAGAAGATCTGGCAAATAGGCCAATAATTTTCCTCATGAAGAAGCAAGTATGAGCATTCACGCAAATCTAGCACTTAGGCAACCTTTTAACTTTTCAAAAACCTTTACACTGATTAAAAGTGATTTTCATCACTTAACACCATTGTAAATACCATTTCATATTTTTGTAGCTCCATTTTGTGCAAGCCAAGGAGTCCTTGAGCTTGAGGAGCTTTAGAAGTATCTACCTGCCAATTTTCGTAATTTTTGGATCTCGTTTGAGCCCTCAAATAAGCCCTGGAACGTAATTTTTAACTAGGCCGGACACTAGGTCTGAACAGGGCCAAAGCTAGTCAAAAACTATAAAAGGAGCTAGAGAGCTCATTTTTGAGGTTGGATTATAATTGAAACAAACTTGTAAGAGCATTTTGAAAGTAATCTAAAGAACTCCATTGATTCTCCCTCTTTGTCTTACTGTGTGTGCGCGTGTGTGTGTATGTGTGTGCATGCTAGTGTGCTTCTCACTCACACACTTGTGCCACCACTTGCTCGAGGTCTTCATACCATCCTCACGTCTTCCCGGATTGACATTAAAGGAGGTGCTACTCATCATTGAGCTACACCAAATTTTGGCGCCGTTGCCGGGGACCGAGCTTTGAGGACGAGCGTGTGCTGGTAAGACGTAGAGTTGACGCGTTGGAGTTGTAGGTAATTTCTTTATTTTTCCTATTTTTCTCTTTCTTACCTCACCACCATCATCACCATCATCATCATCACCATCTTCCACCTCCATCTCCATCACCGCGGAAATTTCAGTTTTTTGACTATATCCCCATCTCCACCTCATTTCCCTCATTTCACTTGTGAGAGAGAGCGAGAGAGCGAAATTGCGTGTGCTGTTTTTGCATGTTTCTTGAGCTATCTTGTAGGTACAGGTCACATCATCGTCCCTAGCACTCTACGCAGGTACGGATTTCGAAGTAACTGTCTGTGTGTCGCCGACCTCTGTCAATCGCGACCGACAGAAAAAAACGCTCAAATCATCAAACAAAGTGCAAAACCATGATCTACAGGCCTAGAGCTTCCCAAAAATGTGCTTAGAATTTTGAAACTCCTCAGATTTCTGTCAATCGCGATCGCTCTGTCAATCGCGACCGACAAACGACGACGGACAGATCTGTCAATCGCGATCGACATGTCAATCGCGATCGACAACCCACGACGGCTCTGTCAATCGCGACCGACAGAGTCAACGACCGATTGACCACGACCGACTGACCATACGCGTGACACGTGTCAATCGCGATTGACTCATCAATCGCGATTGACTCATCAATCGCGACCGACACAGTCAACGACTGTTTGACCACGATCGACAGACCACGATGGTTCTGTCAATCGCGACCGACACAATCAACGATTGTTTGACCACAATCAACAGACCCTCGCGACCGACCTATCAATCGCGATCGACCCATCAATCGCGACCGACAGAGTCAACGACCCTTTGACCACGACTGATTGACTTTTCGTAACCCCTGTCAATCGCGACTGACCAGCCAATCGCGACTGACAGCCACGACGGACCTGTCAATCGCGATCGACACGTCGATCGCGACTGACCTGTCAATCGCGACCGACAGACTTTGCGAACACGTTAGAAGGGCAATTTAGGTCAAATTTTTAAGGTAAAAATAGTGGTTTACATTTTGGCCAAGTGTGGGACAAACACAAGGGTGTAGCATTGCATTACGAGGACACGACCCAAGTAACTCTAGAATTCCTGTTTGCCTGATAACGTAGCTCAATCCTGTTTTAGCCCCAAACCCTGAACCGGCACAACTTTCTCATACGAAATCCGTTTGCCGTGATTTTTGTTTTGTTGAAAAGCTCATAGGGAGTACAACAAAAACATCGACTGGTTATAGTTAAATTAAGATCATGAATATTTGCTATGGTATTTTGAAGTTGACCATACCCAGGGGGAACAAAAATTCAGGGATCTCTAGAGTTGTGTCCAAAAGGTCATAGTGTAAATTGGTGAAGGGTTGCATGAATGAAAGTGATTGGTTCTGTCTTTTGAATTTAAGTCTTGAGCTAACAGTGGGCCTTTTACATGTCCTTTGAGAGAAGCAAAAGGTACGCAAGGCAAGAGTAAGTGCAAGCTTGGGAACGCGCGTCCTGGGCACATCTGGGCAACACCACAAGGAAAGGAACTCAAGGTTGGAAAATCCGCAACACTCTCTGTCAATTCTTAGTTTAGGCTAAGTGCGGATAGTGTTAGAAGTAATTCCAGGGAACGACAGGCACAAGCTAAGTCAAAGACTATCTAAGAAAATCAAGTGCAAGTTAAGAGATAACCTGTGTGTGTGCGAACGTCAATCTTAAAAGGGAAAGAACCTAACGTGAAACGACCAAACTAAAGTGCGAAACTAAACTCAAGTATTCCTGACGACGTGATATCAGACAAGAGTATAAACACGATAATCAACATAAAAAGAACTAAGTGACAGATACAAAAGGACTCAGAAATGTGGTTGTACCTGGGAAAACATTGGGTTAACCAGTTAGGCATATGAACCTTAGATCAGGACGACACCTAGCAAGAGAGAGACAAAGCCTTAGGTCTTCCGAGGCTAGCGTCAATCACACTGCAAGGTCTTGGGCCCAGCAGTTGAGCCACCACTCGTACTACCCTAGCTCGGAGACCAGTGAGTCAGAGATGTCTCAAGGCATGGACAGACCTACAGGTAGTTCAGGTGTGCCATACTTGTACAGGGTAGAAGGCCCTTACAAAACGCAATTGGAATACCTTAGGACCAACCGATTAGGTGCTAGCATCTATGAGGACGGCTTAGGAAGATCCGTGGTCCAGATTAAAAACCCTGACCAATCCATAGGACTAGAGCACCCAGCTGTCAAGTTTGAAAACGGTGCATACCTGGACAAGGAAGGAACCATATACGTAGTCACCAGTCACCCAGATAGGACAGATGAATTTGGGAATGTGATCCCAGAAGCAGACTTAGGTGACTTGGAACAAGGAAACATGGGTGTGGAACCTAGAACACCCCGAGGCAAATCTGTTCTCACTAGGATTATCACACCTGAGTGGGTTCCCCAAGACAACAAGAGCATAGAGTTGCTCCTCAATCGAGAAACTAACGAAGCCTTTTGGAGGTATAAATCTAATCAGCCAACTGATATAGGGAATATCATGATCTATGAGTTTAAGGATCCGGATAGCCCAGGTAGAGTGACCTACTTAGATCACACTTCGGAAAGGATCTTTGTGGTGACAGAAAATGATAGGCATGCTTACACTTGGAAGGGTGAATTCATCTTCCCTCAACCAAGATCGAATGCATCCTATGGTCACCCTGGAGCTAGAACATCCCAAGCTCATGGAATGCAAAGAGACAGAAGTAGAGATAGACCAGAAGTAAGCTTTGCCAACCCAGTGGGCAGAGAAAGAACGAGGACGGAGACGAATAGGGTAGAACCTGAGATGATTAGAGCTCACAGGAACCAAAGAAATGTAGATGGATTCCCTCTACCGAGACCTAGAGAGCACACAAGAACTTTGAGACCGACCCAGCTAGTTAAGTCCATGAAGAATTACTTTGATGGCACACGAGATCCCTATGATCATGTGGCAGAGTTCAAGCAAGTCTTGAGAGCTGAACAAGTGGAGGATCTATTCACGCAGTACAATGCCTTCGGTCTAACCCTTAGGAACACAGCACTTACATGGTTTCAGCCATTGGATGAGCGGCAGTTCAGGAGCATAGACCAACTCCTAGAGGCTTTCATTGTTGAATTCTCTAAGAGTGGCATAAGGCATAATACCTCCTCGCTGATTCACAGCTTCAAGCAAACCCCTCAAGAAACCGTGAGACTTGCAGGAAGAAGATTTAGGCAATACTTAGAAAGGTGCCCTGTTTCGGAGCTACCCACACCCGCCAAACAAGTAGCCTTATTCCTTGATGGATTGCTAAGTACGAAATTGAGATCCTATGTGTACTTGAAAGATCCTAGGACCATAGAAGAGTGTGTACGCATGTGTATTGACATTGAGGATAACCTAGGGGAGGAGTTAGAGCTTGCTAAGATATACAAAGATTCAGATAGTGCCTCTAGCTTCTCTTCCACGCAATCCACATCAATTGAGGAGCTCGCAGAGAAGGTAGCTCAGAAATTAGGTGTAACTAGCAAACAAATCCCAAGGTTTGCCCCTGTGAAAAGGTGCTATACTTGTGGTGGTGACCACATGGCGAATGTCTGCCCCATTATGGCTCAGCCCCAAGTAAATCCTAGTAGCCAGTACTGCACCATAGAACGGAGATATACCAATCACACCGTACAAGATTGCCCTTACAACAAGCAGGCAGTTAGGCAACCCCACCCTCAGCCATACCCTCAGCAGGGAAGATACCAGAACCCGTACCCTCCACAACCATATGGCAGGTCACAACAAAATTACCAACCACAATACCAAAACCAACAAAGGCCTCAGCCTGTGCTAGCACAACAACCCCCACCCCCAGCTAATGTGATTCCGGTAAAGTATACTACTGCAGAAGAGAACCTGAATAGAGCTATAGTCCCTGTAACATCCTTGCTTTCTGAAAGTGACCCCGGTGACCATAGCTTCGATTCTACACATGTCGATAGTCCCTAGGCGTACTACATGCAGTCTCCAGAACATGGTGAGTCCTATTACAGCGAAGAGCTAAATGAACCTAGTTGGGAGTCAGATTACACAAACATCATGTATGCAAACCCCAACCCTAGGCCTCAACCCAGGCAAGTAAGACCTCCATTCCCAAGAGGACCGTGCTACAGATGCCAAGGAGATCACCTCATTCGTGATTGCCCCTTACCTCCACCTCCACAAAACCAGTCAGTGACGATCCAAGGCTTTTGCCAAGATTGTGGAAAAGAGCATCTCTTACGAGATTGCCCTAAGAACCCTAATAATATGCCAAAAATCACTCCTATCAACGTTATTGGGTTAGTGGTAGATTCCACAGGAAGTGTCACTTCCACTGCTCCCGTACAGGTAGTCACTAAAGCTCAAGCATTGCAGCAGAATCAAGGGGTAAACCAGGATAAGAACTCAGAGGCTAGTGAAACCGAGAGCGTAACAAAGAAAAGGACTAGAGAGTGGAAAGATAGTCGAGAAAGAATGAAAAGACAATGGGCTAAAAAGATGAGTGAACTTGAGGAAAGCATAAGAGAAACCAAAGCTAGGATAACTCAAATCACCTCTCAAGCCCCCTCTCACACTATCCCATCACCACCACTCCCATCGCCATCCGACCCGCCACCTTCCAACCCACATCATACGATTCCACCACCCCCTAGAGTAGGATCAGTATTAGCTGATCCCATTCCGGAAGACATAGACATGATGCTTAAAGCATATCAGGCCAGAATTCAAGAAGGGCCAAATGTCACAGATCATGACAAGTGTTACCCTAGAGCTGACCTAGAGATAGAAAGAACCAAGCTTTGCGCGAAAATGGTCGCATTGGCTCAGACTATGTTTGAAGCCAGTCGCCTTTTCAATTACTCAGGCTCAGCCAAGACGCAATTACACTTGGATGGACTTCTAGAGAAGTTAGAGGGCATAATTGCCAGAGCGGCCAAGGAAGAAAAAAATCAAGAAAGGGAGGAAGCAAGCAAAATCATGACCCATCACCCATCAAAAGTTTATGTGGCTAATTCTACTGAACCAGACAACCTCCCCTCTTTAGGAAGAATAGAGAATCTAATTGCACAATCAGAAAAGGAACCTGCCCCTCTAAGAAAGGAAAGGGCAAGGGAACGGACAAGCCAACCTCTTTAGGAAGCCCATGTGCCTCCTCAAGAAGCTTATCTTCCCCCCCAAAAAGCACATGAGCCTCCCTCGAAAGCTTGTGTACCTCCACAGGTTGCCTACACTCCTTCTCAGGGAGCGTATGAGCCTGTTCGGAAAAGTAATAGAATAAGTAACCCTCCCCAGGAAGCTTGTGCTCCAGCCATCTATGAGAACAAGGAGAGAGCCAACGATAGGATAAGCCCTCCTTCCCAGGTTGCTTATGTGCCTAATTCTACGGAGCCAGACACTTCTTCTTCTATGAATCGGTTTGCACCAGACTTACTACAAGAGATTCAAGAAGACAAATGGGATAACGAAAGTGAAGTCGCCCCTCCCTTTGAACTTGTGGATGATGCACACGACCAATTCCCACAAGACATCCCATCTATTTACGGGGAGCATGAGAGTACTCAATCTCACGAGAGATTGGACTTTGAATCTAATTCCATACAAGAGTTACCCCACTTCACAGGACCATGGGAAGCAAAGTCCACCTATATGAGAGCACCTACAGTCATGGTAAGAAACGAAGACTCAGTCATACCTAGGAACACAGAGGTAGTGAAGAACACTAACGTGCAGTGTAATCTCAAGTTAGAAGAGCTACTCAAGGTTAGACCTGAATTATGGAAACATGTAGCCAAACAAGTACCAGAGATAGCAAAACCTCGTTCCCAGGTAGGATTCCATAGGACAGTGCCAGAAATTCCCTTGGATAAGATAGGAGATATGTGTGAAGGTGAAGAAGGGAACACCTATCTTCCCATCACCTACCAGGAGTACACCACCAAGGCAATTTTGGACTCAGGTGCAGGAGTTGCAATTGCCACTACTTCCCTATGGAAGCGTTGGGGCAAGCTGGCACTCAGGCCAACGAGAATGAAATTGCAGATGGCCGATGGTCACATAGAGAGACCCCTAGGATTGCTAGAAGGAATAACTCTCACCACTTGTGGTGTCGAGTTTGAGCATACATTTGCCATATGCGACTTCAGCAAAAATCATGCCTATGAGATGATTTTGGGAAGACCATTTATGCTACAGTTGCAAGTGGTACAGGATTGGGGAACCAATTCTTTGTACCTACAGCACTTAGGTGTTACGACCAAAGTGAATCTCAAAGATTACTCTCATAGAGATGTACCTCCTATCCAGTGGAATCCCATCCATAGAGCCAAAGATGATACAGAATCCGTGCATTCCATAGGGTCAGGATCCTCATGGATGCATGAAGACACCCACTTATGGATGTGCAAAGTAGCAGTAGACGAAGAAAAGAGAGAAAAAGCCAGAGAGGTAGGTGTAGAAGAAACCCATAGACCAATCCAAGACCCAGCCTATGCACCTGTAGTCTTTCCTGACGAGGAATTTGAACCCCATGGCTGGGCAGAAATCTTAGCAACAATGGACGTAGCCATCAATGAGGAACAATGGACACCCCACTGTGATGAGGATGGCTATGACATTTCGGTCTTCTCCATAGAGCCAATCATGGGAGAGGCAGTTCTAGAAGAATGCGAACCTAGCCCTGATGCATTTGAGGATGCAAGTGACTCCGATCTAGAGTCAATCATTATGGACCCACCTTTTACATCAGATGAAGAATACTTCCACGAAGTAGAATTTCAACCCCAGAGGCATGGAGAGCTTACAAATGATGTAAGATTAGCCACACATGTGACCCCAAAGGAAGAAGGGAAGAAACGAAAGAAGAAGGAAGTCTCACCAGAAGAGGAAGAATCCTTGTTTGAGGTCCCAGAAAATTTCAAGAAGTACGAGATAGACGACAGGAGAGTCATGATAAGAATGCCTAAACGAGAGGCACAAGCAGGAGAGGCCTATGATAACAAAGAAACCACCAAGAAAATAGTAGTGGCCCTAGAAGAAGGAGAGGAGAGATGCACGTACATAGGCCATGACCTAACAGAGGAAGAAGAGCATGCGTTGATAGCCTTGCTAAGAGAATACAGAGATGTATTCGCTTGGAGTTACAAGGATTTGAAAGGTGTTGACCCCGATATATGCTCACACACCATCCCCATGACTTCAGATGCCAAACCCTCTAAGCAAAAGCCTTATACATATAACGATAATTACGCTGCTAAGATCAAGGAAGAGATAGATAGATTGGCTGAAGCTGGATTTATCTATGAAATTGAGCACACTGAATGGGTATCCCCCATCGTAGTGGTGCCCAAGAAGAATGGCAAGCTGCGTGTGTGCATTAACTTGAAAAAGGTTAATGCAGCCACAATTCGAGATAACTATCCGCTTCCCATCACAGAACATCTCTTAGAAAGAGTGGCAGGCAAGGAAGTGTACAGCTTCCTTGATGGATTTTCGGGCTACAATCAAGTAGCCATAGCTCCAGAGGATCAGCATAAGACAGCCTTTGCCACAGAATGGGGCATTTTTGCTTTTAGAGTAATGCCATTTGGGCTTACCAATGCACCAGCTACCTTCCAGAGGCTGATGTGCCATGTGTTTAAGGAGTTCCTGAGGAAGAGTTTAGAAGTCTACGTTGATGATCTTTGCGCTCATTCCAACATTAGACAAACCCATATCCCTCAACTCAGACAAATCTTTGATAAATGTAGAGAATATCAAGTCTGCCTGAACCCAGAAAAGTGCGTTTTTATGGTCAGGCAAGGCAAGATTCTAGGACACATAGTGTCAAAGAATGGCATATCTACTGACGAAGAGAAAGTGAGAGCCATAGCAGAGCTACCTAGGCCAAAGAATGTCAAGGAAGTACAAGCTTTCATGGGGCATTGTGGTTATTACCGACGATTTATACACATGTATGCTGTCATTGCAAAGCCCATGTACGGGCTTCTGACTAACTTTGAGTGGACGGACGAATGTGAGAATTCCTTCCAGGAGCTTAAACGAAGATATGTTCAGCACCAATCTTGACCACACCAGATTGGAATAAGCCATTCCATGTTCACGTGGATGCATCCAATTATGCTATTGGATGTGTACTTGCACAACCTACTGGTGAAGGTAATATGGATCTTCCAATTGCCTATGCCAGTAGACAGTTGAATGCGGCTGAACGAAATTACACCACTACGGAGAGAGAAGGTTTAGGCATGGTATATGCAGTTAAGAAATTTAGACACTATTTGCTTGCAAATAAGTTTAAATTTTTTACTGATCATCAAGCATTGTTATATCTCGTAAACAAGCCTTGCAATACAGGAAGATTAGTGAGATGGTTTCTCTTGCTAATGGAATATGATTTTGAGGTTGTGGTAAGAAAAGGGAGGACTCACTTGAGAGCAGATCACCTCTCTAGGCTCACATCGGGAGAAGCCCCACAAGGAGTGTCAGACGACCTCCCTGATGCTTACTTGTTTAATTTGGAAGTTGTACCGGAGTGGGCTAAGCCATTGGTACCAGTATTGACATACGGGCCTAACCATCCAATGGTAAACACACGGAATAGAGAGGTTGTAAAAGCCCAAAAGTACCACATCATGGCAGGAAGTATGTACAAGCACACAGATCAAGGGATCTTGACTTGTTGCGTAGAAGAGGATGAGTACGCTAAATGGTTGCAATTAGCACATGTAGGTGCGTTAGAGCAACACCATTCAAAGCAACGAACTTTACAGACCCTAAAGAGACTCGGAGTACATTGGCCAACTATGGAAGCTGATGTCCAAAAGTTGTGCAAGGAATGCCCAATCTGTTGCACTAAACCACCAGTGGAACACGCCACTCTTTATCAAGTATCCATTGTGCCAGATTGGAGCGAACCTCTAGTATCCTTCCTGAGGACAAACACATTCCCGCCAGACATGACTTTGGCTAGGAAAAGGAGTTTAGAACAAGAAGCCCTGGATTACTCACTCATTGGTGATAATCTATACAAGCGTGGTAAAGATGGTTACCTGAGGCTATGTGTCCATGAAAGTGAATATCTTAAGATCTTAGAAACTGCTCACCAAGGTGTAGCAGGAGGACACTTTGGACTGGATTGGGTGATCAAGGCAATACTATTTGCGGGTTTCTGGTGGCCTACCCTTCACATGGATGCACACACCTATGTGAAACGGTGTGATGTCTGTCAGAGGACTCAGTATCCTATACGCAAAGATGAGATGCCACTGAAACCTATGATGGGTGGACGTGCATTCTCTAAGTGGGGAATAGACTTCGTAGGTCCTATTAATCCCCCAGCTAAGGGTTCTCATGCGGAATACATCATTGTGGCAACAGATTATCTCACCAAGTGGGTGGAGGTAAAGGCTACGACAAAGAACGATGCTCAAACAACTGCCAAATTCTTGTTTGAGAATGTATTCACGAGATATGGGCTACCTATAGAGCTTGTAAGTGATAGAGGCACTCATTTCTTGAACGAAGTGATTGAAAATCTACTCCAGGAATTCTTGGTGATACACAAGAAGTCTGCCCCCTATCACCCTCAAGCTAATGGACAAGCTGAGAGCACTAATAAGATCTTATGCAATGTTCTGACAAAATTAGTGAACACTAAACGCTCTGATTGGGACAAACAGCTACACCATGCTGTTTGGGCATACCGAGTGGCCTACAAAACGGTACTCCAAGCCACCCCCTTTCAGATGGTATTTGGCCAAAACGCTGTGATACCCTTGGACTTCTTGATTCCTACATTGAGAGTAGCACAAGAGCACGAATGGACAGGTCATGAGCTCTCCTCGAGGATCTTTGACCTTGAACGATTAGGGGAAACACGACTGAGAGCCGCTGCAGGAATATATGCAGCCAAGAAGAGACAGAAGGCATACTTTGATGCCCATGTGAAGGATAAGGGTTTGAAAGCAGGAGATCTAGTTTTAGCCTACACACTGAAACAACACGCGAGGAAGCTAGAAAAGAGAGGCTATGGACCTATGATCATCAATAGGATCTCCATGAGTGGAGCAGTACAACTAGCCACGTTAGAGGGTGATGTTCTCCCAAACTATATTAGCGGTTGCAGAGTCAAGTTGTATCAGGAACCCCTCACGGAGGAAATGCTCAGCCGACTCAACACTGCTAAGAAACGCAAAGAGGAAGAAAAGCGAATTCGAGAAGAGGCTCAAGCAGAAGCGTTAGAACGCATCAGAAGGATGAAATTACGAAGGCAAGGTAGAGATCAGCCTAGAACAAATGACTATGCCGATCAAGGATATCATATGGCAATGTGTGAAGTCGTAGGAACAAGCTCACATAGGATAACTGATCGACGTCCTTTTGTAACCTTAGATATAGGACAAGGAAAGAGTGCAAGGACCGTAAGAGCCTTGATTGACTCAGGTGCAGCCACTAGTGCTGTTAGAATGACTTACTGTGAAGAGTTGCAGTTAACTGTCAATCCTGTGGAAGCATATCTCATAGGATTGGGAGGCGTGGAAACCCCTTGCATGGGCGAGGTGGAACTTCCCCTCTACATTCATGATGAGGCAATGACAGTTAAAGTACTAGTGTGTCAAGACGAGGATCTCACTGAACCCCTTGTCTTGGGTCAAGACTGGATCTATGACCAAGCAGTCAACTTAAACCTAAGAAGTGGACTTCTTCAGGTATGGGTCAATCATAGTCGAATTACAATAGAGTTAGATAATGGAGCACTCTAAGAATTAGGAAAGGCACAAACTCCTGGTCCCTCTAGGGGTGCACATGAAGTTGACCATGCTGTTCTTGTCCAAAAATATGTGTTGCAGAGGAACGATATTCTCAAAAAAGGAGTCAGGGATGCCACGGAACTCCCTTCTTTTCCAAAGGCCAGAAGGAGGCAGCAACCAAAGGAGGATCAAAAGCAGAAGAAGCAGAGTACTACCCATGCCGGAAATCAAAAGTACTTGCGCAGCAAATTATCTCAGCAAGTGAAACAAGTGTGGGTGCGGAAAGGCGAACACCCGGTTGCACTCAAGCCAACCACACGGGCAAAGCCCCTTATTAGTAACCGACAACATGACACTAATAAGAAGTCTTTCGGAAATTCTTCTGCTAACGTGAAATCTATTTGGGTGCCCAAGAAGTCGATGAAGGCTAGTCCACAATCAAGACAAATTTGGGTGCCTAAGGCTTGCTTGCGGGCACAAATAGCTATGCGGAAGCCACAACCTATACAGTGTAACCCATTCACTCGCACAACCGGCATCCACTCGTTTTCAACACTCACGAACACACCAAGGCCCATGAGCACGAACAGAATCATTTGTAAATGGGTCCCTAAAAGGCCTCATGTTCAAGCTGATACACCTATAATGTTCTCTAGCGTCTCTACGAAACCAAGAGAAAAACCCATCCACTGCATTTGGCAGCTTAAGACCTGTAATAAACCCCCCGACCCCAAATTGTAAATTCACCCCCATTTACTAACTGCATTAGTCTCCTAGGAATACCCAAGCATTAACTACACACACTGTCTTCGTGCACTTACTAACCACTAACTCACCATTTACCTCATGTTAATGTTGTAACGGGGACAACAACGGATTTATTCTGTCCATTACGATGTTAACACGTGGTTCTATATTCTCACAGAACCAACCAGCAAACAGGGCCATGG